>CM051839.1:43675117-44228015 GCA_028451465.1 Erethizon dorsatum | reverse complement strand
TTAGAGGGAAGGGTCTTTTTAATCAAGGGGTTTAAAGTTAACTTTTGGCAAGCTGGACAAAAACTGGAGTTTTATGAGTCTGAAGAGAAAGAGCTCAGATGCTAGCTGACCTGGGAGAGGTCTGACAGATAGGGAGGAAGAAGAGGACAAGGGAGTAACTAGTCTGGACTAGGCATGTGGCAGAGTGGCAAGTGAGAGCTGGTAGAGCATATGACCAAAGGTTAGAGAAGCAGTAGGCAGGGCAGCATGAGCCTTGCAGCCTAGGCCTGCAGTGCCATGAGTGGTGGCAGGCTCGGGAGACAGCCCTGAGTGGGCTCAGGCTGGGTGTGGATCAGTTTGTTCATGGAGCCAGGCAGCCACAGTGTGGCAGCAGCAGGGAGAGGAGGGGCAGTGTGGTGTAGGCCAGGGGTGGGGGTGCCAAAGCCTGGGATATTGTGGCAGGTGTGGCCCTGGGCATGGCCTGCTATGCTCAGGGTCCTGTAGCATGGGGTGGGGCAAGCGGGCCTGCTGTGCAGGCTCACATTTTTCTTATCCAGGTTGGGTTTGGGCATGCACACAGATGGCAAGCCTGTGTGCCCAGTTGCTGTGGGTGGCTTCTAGGTGTCAGAGGGAGGGCTGTGTGCACGGGTGCTGTGGTTTCACTGCATGTATAAGCACTGGTTGGATTTGACCTGTATGGCAGCATGTGTGCCTGATAGGCTGTGTCATCAGGGCTGTGAGGGTGGTGAGCAGGCTCTGGGCAGGGCAGGCTGGACATGCTGGGTGCAGGCACTTGGCACTGGGGTCACATGGCCTGGGACCCTTGACCCAGGACCAGCACACAGGCAGGGCAGCTGGCACACAGAGGCTCAAGGCAGGGCCCCTGGGGGTGTGTCTCAAGCAAATGATGGTGGTGGCAAGGAGTCATGTGAGGGAAAAGTCAGGGAGGAATCAGCATGGGAGGGAAGCAAAGGAGGGAGCAGATGGAAGGGAAAGGAGGAGAAAAATTAGGGTTTCTATTTTATTAGTAGAGAGAGAAAAGTCCAGACCTGTAGCTCGATCCTTGGTAGAGGCTTAAGAAAGGGCTCTAGCAGCATTGTTTCAGGACACTGTGAGACAGAGGATACCTGATGATCACTTAAAGAACTGTCTTTCACCGTCCTTGAGGAGTGCAGGTGGAAAAGATCGGTAAGTGGAGATTCCCTGCTGATCACCCACTCGGGGCTGTAGAGAGCTACCTCCCACTGAGGGACCTTTGCATATCTGCTGGAGAGGTGCCCTAGCCATGACCCCTCAGTTGTCCTTTCAGTTTTCACTGGTTCCCTGTAATCAGAGATCTGTGTCCAGAAAGGAATCCAGTTGCCTGTCTGGTCAACATTCCATTGCCCATTGGTGTCAATAGTGCTTCACAGGAAACCTGTCCTCTGCTCTGAGAGTGGCAGCTGTTGTAAAGGCAATTAGTAGCTTGCAGAGTAACCACTGTTTGGTTTTAGCATTCTACATAGGACAGATAAAAGCCTCTGTCATGAGACAAAGCCTCTGACAGATAAAAGGAAAAAGAAACAAAAAACAAAAGCTTCTAACAATTGGCCATCAACGCCTTAATAACTGGGTTGCCATGAAGCCTCCAGAGGTCCCCAGCATGAGGAAGGCTCAGCCCAGTTTACCCCAATGTGTCCACCACCACCAACATCCAGGTCTTGCCAGGGTCCAGCCAAGCTGCACTACTCCTGGAGACCCAGGAGATTCTGGAAAGCACAGTGTCTGCCTCTAGTTCCTCAGAACTGACAGTGGTGGGCCGGTGAGATGGCTCAGCGGTGTAAGCGCCTGCCTGGCAAGCGTGAGGGCCCGAGTTCAACTTCTGGAACCCACAAATGAAAAAAGGGCCAGTGATATCGCTCAGTGGCACGGGCACCTGCTGGCGCATGAGGTCCTGAGGTCGACCCCCAGTACCCACACAAAAAAAAAAAAAAAGAACTGACAGTGGCTTAGATATCTCTAGCTGTAGCCAGTAGATGACTACCACATCTTTCCCCAGTCCAAAGGACACCAAGTCCAAAGTCAACTTTTGATCTGCAAGTGAGCAATTTCCACTGCAAAGGGACATGGATTTATACCTGTGGGCCTCTCCTGAAGGTGCTTCTGAATTCACAGTTTGTTAGTGTCATCGGGGAATCCATAGGCCCCCAACTGTGGAGCCACCTCTGCTACTGAGAGACACTGCTGTTCCACAGGGCCTGGACCCATGTGGTTGTGATGGCAGCACAAAATGTCCTGCTATGCCCTGGACTGCACTGTTGCTGACCGTTCCAGACCAGTGACACTGTAGGAACCACATGGAGCAGAGGAGTGGTGCCAAACACCCACCAGGGTCTGGCCACAGGAAAGAGAGGAGAGATGAGGCCGATTAGACCAGTGTCCATGGTACACGTCTGGCCACCAGAAAGTAGCATTCATGGAGACCTAAATCCTGGTAACCTGGCTCGTGTGTTGACTTCAACATCAAGGCTTCAGACTTTAGCTTCAGCAATGATTTCAGCACTGGCCGCACACTCAGCACCTTCCACAGCAGACCCCTGTGCCACTCTGCAACCTTTAAGGGGATTTGTGGACCATGCTGTCACTCTACCCTCCAACGTGGTCACCACATCCCTGCCTTTGTTGAACAGACTCTATGGAACTGTGGGACTGTGTAGTGACACAAGATGCTGTGTCCCTTTCTTCACATGCATGGGATGTGAGAAATCCCTGATTTTCAACTCAGTGGCATGGGTCCTTTAGAGGACATCATGAGGGACTCATGCATGGCATGAACATAAGGACCTGAGGCCATACGCAGAGCCCCTCCCTGACATCAGTCAGCTCCATGGGCCACACAAGGGATGAGACCCAGGACCCACTGATGGGCCACCAGGACAGTGATGATAGTCACTTACTGGGGGGCTGTCCTGATGTGGTAAAGCTCCAGCCTTCAGGGAGTCACGCAACACTGCAGACCTTTCATCCTTCCAGACCGGGCCAGACTCTCTGCTAATCCCAAGCACTGGAATTCCCAAGCAGTGGGAACTGACTTTGAATTCCTATGGTACAGATAGCAACATGGGCATGTGGGGAGGACATGGGCTCAGAGTGGAAGGCAGCGCAGCCCCGGCTCAGCCAGGAGGCCTCCCCTCTGCTCACACCAAAAGCTAGAACTCCACATGGAACCACCTGCCTCCAGGTGTGCCCTCCAAGGGACACCCCTTTAATTCTGGGCAAATGTGCCCAAAGGTGAGAGCCACGGCCAGCAAGGCACTGCTGGGGAATTCCTCAGCTTCCCAGTAGAGGCTCATGTTACAGGCTGACCCCCAGCACAGGGCTCAGAACAGACAGATGCAGCAAGAAAGCATGTGGGAACATCGAGCTTCGCTCCTTCAACTTCAAATAAGAGCAGGAAGACCTGAGCTCCACAGAACCCTAGATGGTGCAGGAGACTGCACCAGGAGACTAGCTGGGTACATGGCGCAAATACTGTGTTCCGGGGAAACTTGTCCCAGGGAGAACGGAGGTATGCACACAGAGTTGGCCTTTGCTGCTGAGGATTCAAGTCAAGACACCTCTGTGGCATTAAAAATGTAGCATCCAAAATATCTGCTGGTTTTTCTAACAGGATGCCTGGGAAACAAGAGAAGGGGCTGGCCAATCACCGCTCTATTTCAGGGACAGTTTCAGGCACAGGTGAATCATTGTTGAGAATAGCAGGACTTTTCCCTCCTTTTCACTTTCGCATGTTAGTTACATGTCCAGGAAATGATGGAACTTCCTTTCTTCAGATCCTGCAGTTCCGCTGACCCTTGGGAAAGGAACCCAGACCTCAGGGTGCTGTCCACCCTGGTGCAGCGAGGCTGGAGGACCTGGAAGAACTGGAGGGCGGGGAGATGAACAGCCTGCCGGGCCGTGGGGTCCTCTCGCCTGGAGGTCCGGAGAGGACAAGTCCGCCCCACCCACACTGTGGTCCCCACCTGTGCACCACCTGTCCCTCCTGTGCGTCACCTTCCCCACATGCCCCCACCTGTGCACTGCCCACCTCTACCAGCACACTACCTGTCCCCACCTGTGCATCACTTGTGTGGGGCTCCCGTAGCCGGAGCTAAATGGGACGGGCAGCTTCAGTAGCTGCCAGCTTTGCAAGGACCAGGCATTTTCCTTCTGAGCAGTTAACAGAGAGCTCCACACAGCAGGCCAGGATGTGTGAGACCAAGGAGAAAAGCCACAGGCACAGCTGGTGCACCTCCCCACTGCACGTGCACAGAGAGCAGGGTAAGCATGAAAAGGGGCAGGGCGGAGAGCAGGGCCCGGTAGGAAGAGGAGGGGCTGAGGGTGGGCAGCGCAGAGGGCTTCTGGTCCTCTGGACTCTGGGTCCCAGCGAGCTGGATTTTCCCGCTCTGGGTCAGATTCACCGGGTCATCACAGGACACGTGCTGTGTAAAGCAGTCCTGGGAGTTTTCTTTGTGGGAGGTATATATACGTGGTAGCTAGCAGCAGGAAATTCAAATCCCTAATGAAAAAACTAAAAATTGACCATAATCCTATTTCATAACCATGCATTCTCAGTCTTCACTATAGAATGCCTGAGAATTAAGTCTTGAGTGTGTGTTTTCCATTTTAAACTCTTTTAAGTGCTTTCATTTTCCTCAAAGTAGGTCAGATTGTGAATATCTGGTAATTACCCCACAGCATTTCATGAAGAGATTCTGGAAAGACCACAGCTTAAGGGCAGAGAAACTGTATTAGTTTCCTTTTGCTGAAATGAAATATCCCATGCACCCAACTTAAGGGAGCAGAGGTTTACTTGGCTAATGATTTAAGTGGGTTTAGCCCATGGCAATCTGGCTTCAAGGCAGAAGAGGCATGGCAGAAGAACAGGTGAAGGAAGGTGGTCAGGCCATGGCTGCCAGAAAGCAGACAGAGGAAGAAAAGAGATGCTGGGGACAAGAATGCATCCTTCCAGCAGGGAGTGGTGGTGTCAATCCCAGCACCTAGGAGGCTGAGGCAGGAGGATCACCACAAGTTCAAAGCCAGCCTTAACTACATAGGCAAAAAAAAAAAAAAAGCAAAAAAAAAACCACCTTCCAGGTCACAACCCCAGCGACTGGCCTCCTCCAACCATGTCCTACCTCCTAATGGCACATTCAATAATGAGCCTGGTGGATTAATCTACATGAGTGCAGCGGACCCAGGGTCATCCTGTGGGGAGGAGCTCATGTTCTCTGGACTGGGAGGTCATCTGCAGTCACCCAACTCTGTGGGACAGGGCTCTCTGCATAGAAAGTGACCTGTAGTCCTGCCCAGTGCAGCTGCCAGCCCAGGGGTTGGGATTCACAGCCTCGCTGGGCCCCTGGCCTGGTGTGAGGCTGTGGGAGGGCAGGAAGTCTGCAGGTAGCTTCTCCCCTCACCACAGAGCACAGTGACAAAGCTGCAACCCAGAGAACATCTTTACTCTGCGCTGTGTGCAGCCTCCGGCTGTCTTCCTGCTGGACAGGGTGACACCAAAGTCCCATCCCCGTTCTTCCTGCTGGGGATGAAAGGGCCTCTCCCTGTCTTCTGTGTGATGGACTGGGCATCAGTGGCCCCATTATCTGCTGAGCAATGTTCCAGACTGGACCTAAGAAATACAACTAAATGGAATCCGTGGATATGAATGGGATCCTTCAACTAGAAAGAACCCTGCAGATAAGGAGCAAAACTTGCAGACACTCTGGAGGACTAAGTGATAAAATGTGTTTGTGCTAGTTAACTTCCTGACTGTGAAGATTGTATTGTAGTTATCGAAGAGCCAGGTGTGGTGTGGTGGTGCATGCCTGTAATCCCAGCTACTGGGGAAGCCAAGGCAGGAGGATTGCACGTTAAAGCCCAGCCTGGGCACTTTACAATGACCCTGTCTCAAAAAAGTATAGAGCTGGAGATGCAGCTCAGTGCTCTCTGGGGGAAAAAAGGCAAACAGAAAAGGTGAAAAGCCTTAAGCAAATGTTTCTCTGTGAGGAAAGAACTGTAAGTCAGTTCTTAAAATTAAAAAATAATAAAATTATATGTTTGATGGCACTTGCAACACATTACAGTATTTATAGTGGCTATAGCACCAGTATACCAAAATGATGTCTAAATCTTGAGGTCCATACAGAATGATAAAAACTGGGAAAATACAATTTTCTTTTTTTTTTTGGAACTGGGAATCGAACTCAGGACCTTGAGCCTTCCAGGCAGGTGCTGTGCCACTGAGCTATATCCCCCAGCCCCTACAATTTTCAAAATATTACCAAAATTGTATTTCACTCTTAACAAAGTATTAATGACAACTTGATTATGGGGTGGACTTAAAATAGCTGGCACTGGGGAAGTTTGAGTACACAAAACTCAGCAACACTGGTTTTTACTTGGAAACACTACTCAAAAGTTACAGATGTCAAGAAATAGTTTAAAATAGTATATAAATTTATATTTTGTACATATGATACAAAATTCTTTCAATGAATTTTCATGTCACACACCTTATGGGAAATAATTAAAATGTTATATATAAAGTCCAATAAATAAAATGTTATCTTTTCACATCCTATATCTTCTCCTTAAAATCTCCATATATTCTCGTGATGCTTCTGAAATTAGATCTTGACTTGAATTCCTAGCAGATCTTCTGGAAGAAACTTCAAAGGCGTCCAATTCAGCAGTAGCTGGAAAGAAAAAGTTATAATCTTTATCTCACAAACTTCAGTTAACTAAACATGAGTTATTAAAACAACTGAGAACTTTATAAGTGATGATGAAAACTATGCATGTCCAAGTATATAATACAGAATTATTACTAAACCTAACTTGCTGGTTGTACACTGAACTAATTATCACGAGGCTGACACAACCACGTGCTAAGGTGCTAGGAGGACAAGATGATGATGCAGGGACCAATCTGACACTGTAACTGAGACAACCAGGCAGATTGCACACACATACTGTGACAGGTAGACAGGGGCACTGCTGGGACACACAGAGAACTGCGTCTTTCCTGTCACTACTGCAGGATTTTTGGTGGAGGTGATATGTAAGGTGGCACCTGAAGTATAAGGAGAAAGCACACCAGGGTGAGGGAAGGGGGACAGGAGATGGATGGTGGGGAGGCAGAGCCCAGGGGCAGAGGAAGGGAGGTGGGAGGAGACAAGGACCCAAGTGATCTGGGTATTTTTATTCCATGCTAAGGAATCTGAAGTTTCCCTGAAGGCAAAAGGTAAACCAATGACAAAATCAGTGACGGGAGCTTTAAAACAAAACTTGTCAAGTGACAGTTTATGAGCTGGAACTGCCTGACGACTCCTAGGTGAGTGGGAATTCTGGCCACAAAGCTGAGAAGCTAAGGAGGCCTCGTGTTTTTCAAGGACAGCTTCGGCCTGCAGCTGAGTCTCAGGGGAGACCCCAGGAGGGGAAGTGCTGAGCCAGGGAAAAGAGATGCACAGGCTTTCCGAGATTTTCCAAAGGTATGAAACCCGACAAAATGAGGACTAAGTGTATCCTTTATTGGAAATGTTTATATTTTCACACCTTTCGTTTGATGTTACAAAACACTGAATGTAGACTCTGTTACCCAATGAAAGGAAAGAGATGCCAATTGCTTTGTATGGCTTATTTAAAAAATCAATTAATATAAATTTAATTCATAAATTTTGGGAACATACCTTTTCTTAGTTCATTATCTATACTATCTTCGAACTCTCGGCGCATCTGAAATAAATCAAACATTTATAATGTCTGAGTTAAATGAGAGACATTTGTGTGGGTATAATATGTATCACTTAGAAAATGTGGCCTTAAAGACGTTTTTAAAATTAAGTTTATTGGTGCATTTTAGGTATACATAATGATCACATTCATCATAGGGAATCTGTACCTATACATGATATAACTCGATTCCCCCCCTTTTCTTTCTTTTTCCTATTCCCCTACCTTTATTTTAGAGATGAGATCTAACTTGAAGAATGCTTAAAAAATTACATAAAGTTCTTATTTTAAGTTTACATAACAGACAACATATATGTGCAGTGCTGTTAGGTTAATCTGATAAGTACAATTAATATTGGTTTATTAAAGGAAAAAAGTGAGAGAAAGTTATTGTAATCCAGCAAGGACAATGTATCTAAAAGTGTATCTTTACTTAGTACAACTGTCTTATGTATTTTATGTGGTTTTTTTTGCCTATTAGTCTGGTTTTCAATGTGTATATATGGTTATTAACTTTCTAAATTATACATGGATCTGATGCTGGCAAAAACAAAGGGGGGGAGGAGGGAAGGGGAAAAACAGAATTGAAATGTGTTATGACAAGTACTGACTTTCTACAATTAATGTAATCATTATGTATGGCAAACGTACTAATAAAAGTCAAAAAAAGAAGAGAATCAATTAGATTTTTCCTGAAAACTAACTCTACTTTAAAAAAAACATTTTTCTTCTTTTTTGGGTACCGGGGGTTGAACTCAGAACCTCGTGTGCCAGCAGGCACCTGTGCCATTGAGCGATATCACCGGCCCTTTTTTCGTATGTGGGTACCGGGAGTCAAACTCAGGACCTCACGCTTGCCAGGCAGGCGCTTATGCTGCTGAGCTATCTCACTGGCCCTAAAAATTTAACATATATTCTGTTATTAATTGTTTTAGCACAGAGTCTTAAATATAGAAATGGAGAAAGTCGTATTGTTATAATATCATGCAAAAAATCTGCTGGCAAAAGATTTAAAATATTATGCTATTTGGATTGTGACCAAAGAAATATTTCTTTATTAACATACATACAAAGTTTTCAGAAAATTTGCTTAAAAAGGATAAACATAGGTTAGAGCCAGTTTTCCAACTTGCTTTGGCTCATTACCTTCTAGAAATGGAAACAAGGAAAACAATATACAGCTCTTACTGTAACTTTGCTATCTTTTCAGAAGTTAGGAGTCAAGTTTTTTGAAGCGTGACTAATTATAGTTTTCTATTTATGAAATGTGTGGGAATACCCCAATCTATTTTGCACTTTCCCCAGCTACTGTGTTCTTACTTAAATCTTTTGTATAAAAGCTTTTTCTTACTAATGCTCCAAGCAGGGTGTAACCTATCACACACAACACAATACTTTGTGGTAGCAATGATAACATGATATCCAATGCCTTTAAGAGTTTCAGGGGTAAAGAAAAGTTCTTTGACAGGTTTCCCAATACCTCTTTTTCTTTTTTGTCAGTCTCACTATGTAGTTCAGGCTGGCCTTGAACTCACTATGTAGCCCAGGCTGGCCTCAAACTCACAGTGATCCTCCTGCCTCAGCCCCCCAAGTGTTGGGATTACAGGCATGCGCCACCACGCCTGGCTTGAAATCATCTTATATTACCATTAACACTATGTAAAATGTAAATCACACTTTTACAAGACTTGAATTAAGGAACTACCAATGTAATTATCTTTTCCTACAAAAGCTCTTCTCCTTACTTACTGCCTACAGCTAATAGATTTTATGTCTATTTACACCCCATCTGCAAAATCTTATAATACATGAATTCAGCTTGGATAAAAATGAAATACTTTCCTCAAAAGATTGTTTACTTTCGTGAGGAACTTTTCCCCTTACTTCTTTGTCTTACATTTTGCATCGCTGGGACAAAATACCCAATGCCCAAAGTTAAAGGAGGAAAGGTCTACTGTAGCTCAGCGTGTGCAGAGGTTTCAGCCCAGAGTCAGCTGGCTCCAAGGCATCGCAGTGGAAAAACAGTTCATGGTGTGGGAAGCAGAAGGCTGTGAGCGTGCCTTCATCTTTCCCTTCATCTCCCATCCATAAATAAGCTTATTTACGAGCTTATTTGGTTGGTGCCACTGACAGCCAGGGTGGGCCTTCCCATTTTCCACACCCAGAACTATGCTAAACAAATCAGTGGTCTTGTGGGAGACCGCCAAGCTGTGCTCTCCTGAGAAATGAAGCCCCTTGCCTCCATCTTTCCCTGACCTTTACTCCAACCCCGTTCACTGAGACATACAGAGCAGGCTGTATAGAAGCAGAGTTCCCTTGGCCAAAAGAATGTGATGGAGTCTGGCCGAGATGCCAACATGTATCACTGCAGCACTTGGGCGAGAACTGCCCCCCGCTGATGGCTGGAATGGGGGCTCAAGCAAAGCCTGTGAGATTCCAGGGCTAAGACATGAGATAACGTCTCAGCTGAGGCCACGGGACTCAAAAAGAATTACACCTTCCTGGCAGTAAAGGTGCCAGTCTTACCTACACCAAACTATCTGCTGTATTGCTAATTGGAGGCCTCTGTGCCTGGTACAAAACTGCTGTTTCTCCTTACAGCCAATGCCTTCCCTAGCGCTCTGCTGTGACCCTTACCCACCTCCCTAATTGAAACCAATAAAAGCCATGGGCTTTTGGACTTGTGGACTTTTGTTCCACAGAGAACACTGGTCATCCCAGAGCTCCTCAACTGCAGAACTTTCTCTTTGTCTTACTTTTGCATCCATGTGCCATACTGCTGGGTGGGTTAGACTGACACCCTCCTTGGGGGTTTCAGTAAGGACTAACTTAGTCACCACACACCCTTAATCCATATTCACACACTCAAGATCCAGCCACCTCCGAAAAGCTCCACCTATGAGCGCACAAGGCTTTGGGGGGACACCTAGATACAAGCCATAGCAGTCTTCTTCTTCTTTTTTTGGTGCTGGAATTTGAATCCAGGACCTCTCATGTACTGAACATGGACTCTACCACCGAACAACATCCCCAACCCTGTAATGAAGACATTTTAATTCTCTAGATAACAAATACTTGTGGTATAGCAAATTTAAGTCACGATCATTGTTTTTTCTCCTCTTAAAGACCATCCGGCAGAAGCTGTCTCCATTCCAGTCCTGAGTGACCTCCACCTCCATAAATTCTCTTCTAGCATTTCAACAACACTTGAGTACTTTATAACATAAATGATGGCTGAGGGCAACTGATTTTCAGAAAGACAGAGAAGAAAGCTTAGAGACAAAAAGGATAGACTCAGGACACTGGGAGGGAGGGCTGCTCTGGAAAGTGGCTCCCAAAGCTCACTCAAGGTCTTGAGAGGGGAAGGCTCCAGCTCCATCCTGGCTGGTGGGAGGTTGGGATGGTTTGGGCTCACAAGTGACTGACAAATATTTAGTAAGTTTTAAAAAGTCCCTTTTATTTCTCACTTTCCCATTAAATCACAGTTTCCTTACATTTCCCTTAATATAAATTCAGAATCGTTGTCCCCAGTGGAATGGCTTACTCCAGGGCCCAGCACAGGTAACAGGAGGACCAGGCAGGAAGACGTCCTGCTGACACTAACTGCTACCTTACTCTGCTAGACAGGCGCCCCCACGGGCTCTGACGTGGACAAAGCAAGAGTTTAGCAGAAACTGAATTTTGCCCGGAGAAATAAAGAAGCCTGTGAAATTGTTCATTTTTACTTTATGCTTACTACTACATCAAAAGGTGTCTTAACTCCTTGTTAATACATCTATTTAAGAAAACACCCTCCTTTCCCTGTAGCTTCATGTTTATTTCTCGGTGGGGACTGTGCTTCAGAGGCTGGAGGAAGCAAGTCCAGCCTTAACGGGGGAGCATGTCTGCAACTTCTTTTATACTTTCCCAGTGAGATGGCTCAGCGGTTTAAGTGCCTGCCTTGCAAGCGCGAGGGCCCGAGTTCGACTCCCGGAACCCACATACGAAAAAGGGGCCGGTGATATCGCTCAGCGGCACGGGCGCCTGCTGGCACGCGAGGTCCTGAGGTCGACCCCCCGGTACCCACAAAAAAAAAAAAAAAAAAAAAAAAAAAAAAATAAAAAATAAATAAAAACATAAGATGACAAAATGTGCACAGAACAATGTATCATGGATTCTAGCTTATTCCAATTCTCTCACAGCTGCTAGATTTCAAACTATGTCTGCAGAATCTAAGGTTCCACTGAGGACACTGCAGGATGATTGGACAACAAGTCCCACATTAGAGCCTCCACCCCTTCTTCACCCAGACAGCTCTACTTCTGCTCTGTATGATACAGTTCCATGGAAAACTTTTCTCCTTCGAGAGTTCTACTATTTGAAAAACGTTTTTACAAAGCAGTACAAGTCACAAAGTCTCTAATTTGACATAACATCTACATCTACATCTACCACAGGCTCAGGAGACCATAACTTGGCTGAAGTCAGGGAGCCGACTGGTCAGCAGGAATGGGCTTGCGGTTGTCTCCCCGAGCCTGGAGTTTTACACAGTTACTTCTCTCATATTCAGGAAAGATTACACATTTTTAAATCACCTTAGAGAAAATATACACATAAAACTGCCATGGAGCTCAATAGTGTTCAACATGAGACGTTAAGAGTGGTCTCCAATAAACTGAGCTCTAAAGGTGTGAATATAAGGACACAAATTAATATGAATCGTTAGTAGCCATTAAATACACTCGATTTTAAAGCGCAATTTAAAAAAAATCACAGGGGCCGGTGAGATGCCTCAGCGACATAAGCGCCTGCCTTGGAAGTGCGAGGGCCTGAGTTCGACTCCCGGAACCCACATACGAAAAAGGGGCTGGTGATATCGCTCAGTGGCACGGGTGCCTGTTGGCGCACGAGGTCCTGAGGTCCACCCCCCAGTACCCACAAAAAAAAAAAAAAATCACAGAACAGGGAATTTGAAGGAGAAAATCCTAAGACTTGGTTTACTCAAATTATTCAACAACTGAATTATGCATGTTTTGGGTTATTTGTGGCAAAATTAAAAATACAAAACAGATTTCTCTTTACCATCTAGCATACATCTGGCCACTTCTCATCACTACTTGAGATATACAAAGACGGGCTTAATTTAAATCTTAGTTTAAGTCCTGGAGAAGCGACAGCAGCAGCACCACATGGACTTGGACACTCTCCGGCTCCCTCTGGGGAGAGGTGGCTCCCAACAGGTGATGGGGGATGAAGCACCCTGGACTCTTTACAAGGATGTCCTGGCAGCATGAAACCAGGTCTGCTGTCTCCGCGGTGAGCAGCTGCTGCGGGGACAGATGTCAGGTGCTTGTTTCTTCTGCTAAGCGTGTGCTTAAGCATGCGATCTTCGATGAGACGCTTGGATGCCCGCATCCCTCCCGTGAGTTCCGTGCCAGCACAAAGCTACCATATTGATCTCGAGCTGTCTGACCTATGTTCTGAGTGCAGATGGAGGGAGGAGGTCATTTTCTGCTACCTCACTGCAGTCCCAGTAAGATGACAGTATACCCTTACAACCATGTTTTCTTCTTCCTTGACTTGAAATATGCTAAATCTAGGCACTGTATTACGAATGTCTACATATATCAATGAACTCATGCAGTTATCATAATTCTGAAAAGTTAAAAATACACATCTAGTTCAGTTACATTTATTGAATAAAGTTAACAAGTGTCTCTTGAAAATGAAAGCTATAGGAATTTTAAAAAGTTGCACATTTCTGTTTCCTTTCTTCATGTTAACACATATTAGTGTGATCTTTACTTAACCAGTGTAAGTCAACTAGACATAGTATTTCATCAGATTAACTCCTCCCCCCGGGATCAAGCTGAGGGCCTTATGCCTGCTAGTCCAGTGCTCTATCATGAGCTACTTCCCCTGCCCAGTATTTCACCAAATTAACAACAAGAATTAAATCAGAAATCTCAGATACAAAGGAAACATGATACTGTCACTAACCTTCATGAGGTAGTTCACCAGGCTGTCGTTTGCAGGCTGTGGGTTCAATGTACGAACCACTAAGTTTTCTCTGGGAAGAAAACTTCTGTGGAGCGCCAAACTATGATTAAGATTTCCGACACAAGGACACTCTAGGACAGGTCTTGTACTAAAAGTGCTCCTTAAATATCTGCTTTGCTGTTTCTCCACCAGAAGTTTCGTTTGGGCCTTTTCTAGCCTCTTGTTAGCCCTGCAAAGATTGCAAAAGGCAAATATTTTAGTGTCACGCTTTTCCCTAAGTGACTCCTTTTTTCTTTCTTTCTTTTTTTTCTTTTTTTGGTTTTTTTTGGAGACAGGGTCTGGCTATGTAGCTCAGGCTGGCCTCAAACTCAGAGTGATCCTCCTGCCTCAGCCTACCAAGTGCTGGGATTATAGGCATGCACCACCATTGCTGGCCCTAAATGAGTCCTAAATGACTTGCACTGAAAAAAACTGCCATAATAGTCATTGGAATTTCCAGTCAGTGTTCAGTGCCTTAACACTGAAAATGTATGAACATGCCTACCACAGAACGATTAAAATTGTTCTAAAGAAGTACATATATTTGTAGGGGGATTCCTAACTAACAAATGATTCTAACAAAGCAGGAGAGAGAGAGGGTAATGGTTGTCAATGGTGTCTGGCTTAACAGGAAACACTGCTACTTCCTGTAAGACTCTACTTACAAGATTCCCAAGGAAGCCACTAGAAACACTTGTATTTAAAGGGTAACTATAAGAGATAATGGATAGGTTAACTAGCCTTACGAAAGTAGCCATTTCACCCTGTATTAATATATACATCTATAATCCCAGCACTCTGGGAAGCTGAGACAGGAGGATAACAAATTGGAGCCAAACCTGTGCAACTTAGTGACTCAGTGAGACCCTGTCTCAAAAACAAAACAAAACGAAACAAAACAAACGCTGGGTTCAATCCCCAGTACTGAAAACAAGGTACATCTATGTGTGTGTGTGTCTGTACGACATTCAGGCGTATGAATACATTATGTTGTACTCCTTACATACATACAACTAAAAAATAAAACTGAAAAAAGTTAGAAATGCTTGTATTGGCCGGTGAGATGGCTCAGCGGTGTACACGCCTGCCTGGCAAGCGCGAGGGCCCGAGTTCGACTCCCGGAACCCACATACGAAAAAAGGGCTGGTGATATCACTCAGCAGCACGGGCACCTGCTGGCGCGTGAGGTCCTGAGGTCGACCCCCCGGTACCCACAAAAAAAAAAAAGAAATGCTTGTATTTAGGTAAACAGTTTAGGGATTTAAAACATTTCCCAAAGATATTTTCAAGTGGTTGCTTTCCCACCCGTACACCTGCCCATTACCTGACAATGAGAAAATAATTTAGAGCAAGCATCTCAGGGAAGGAGGCCGCTGGCTTCATGACCACAAAGCACCAGGGCAGCTCCTGGGCTGGGAACACCCTTCCCAAGGCATCGCAGGTGGACCCGCCTCTTCCGTCTTCCACCCGCCCCTCACACTAATTCACACTAGTGAGCTGTACTTCTGCTCACCCCTGTGTTAATCTTTCCCTATATCAAGTATGACTTTACGTAGAATAGAAGAAGTATACAGGACCGTTGGCCTCCAGGCAGCTTCTACTAATAACACCAAAGATTACAGGCAAGGAGAGCTATTTTTCCAAGTGGCAGAATGTGTCCGATATTAGTAGTACTTGACCTTTTGAGTTTATGTTGTAATCTTCCAAAAACAAGGTTAATCATTCTATTTAAATGAATGGCAACATGTAATGTTATAACAATATAACTTTCTTAACGATAAAGCTTCAAAAATATCTGAATGACCAAATCAGATTACCTACATAAGAATACTAAAACCAAGCTAGGCATGGTGGTGCACACCTGTAATCCCAGCACTTGGGAGGCTGAGGCACAAGGATTGCTGTGAGTTTGAGGCCAACCTGGGCTACATAGTAGCTCACTACACTACAAAGTAAGACCTTGTCTCAAAAAACCAAAATCCAATAAAAGGGGGGAAGAAATATAAACTGCCCTGGACTAACATTTCAAAGATAAGTTCATTTAAAAACTTTATTTCCGGGCCGGTGAGATGGCTCAGCGGCATAAGCGCCTGCCTTGCAAGCGCAAGGGCCCGAGTTCGACTCCTCGATCCCACATATGAAAAAGGGGCCGGTGATATCGCTCAGTGGCAAGGGTGCCTGTTGGCGCACGAGGTCCTGAGGTCGACCCCCCGGTACCCACAAAAAAAAAACAAAAAACTTTATTTAACTTTATTTAACTTTATTAAAGCACTGAAAAGCCTGCTTTCCTCTCCAGCATCCTATCTTTGTGAAACAGAACAGAACACACAAAAATGAAAACAAAACAAACAAGCCCTCAATGAAAAATAATCTAGTCTTTTTTTGTTTTTCATTTCTATTGTGATCTTTGTCATAGTGATTTCTAATTTTATATATATTTTTTGAGATACTGTTAGATTTTTTCTTCTCCTTTTTATTCCCTTTCCTTCAAGCTTTGCTTTCTTTCTCTTCTCATTTTTCTGCCTCTTCCTTCCTCTCTTTCCATTTATTTTCCTATTCATTTAGAATCTAAGGCCTTTACACTGAGCTGTATCCCTGGCCCCTTTTCATTTAAAAATACACTTTAGTATGAATTTTACTTTCATTAATGCCTGTTTTTTAAGCCTATTCTGTGTTACTCTTTCCCTTTGTCTCTCTGGTTAATGGAATTACTTTTCGGTTGTCAGTGTTACTGGTAGTTATTCTCTCCTCTCAAACCTGTGCTGAGGATTGAACCTAGCACTTTGAACATGGTGAGTGGGTGCTCCGACCCTGCGACAGACCCACAACCCTAGGCGCAGCCTCCAGAAAATAGCTGCTTGTGGGACTCACATACTAGCGGGAGAGACGTCCATTCCAATGGATGTGCAAGTCTCAAAATACAAACACAAGGAACGTGGAAGAACAAGGCAGCAAGATGCCTCCAAAAGTTTACAATTCCTCAATAACCGAATCCGTAGACACTGAAGTGGATGAACTGGACAGAGAACTCCAAAAAATGTTAAAATAATCTGTGAATTCAAAGAAGATACAAATAGCTGAATGAATTAAGATAATACAGGATAGGAGAGACCATTTCAATAAAGAGATACAGATTCTGAAAAAGAACTAAACAAATCTTGCAAGTGGACATCTTACTAAGTCAAAAAATTCAGTTGGAAGTCTCACCCATGGATGAGAGCAAGCAGAAGAAAGAATACCAGGTCTCGAAGATAAGGCGAATGACCTGGAATGTTCAGACAATAATAAAGAAAAAAGTAAACTATGAACAAAATGTACATCTCTGGGACAACATTGAAAGACCAGACTTAGCTGGGCATGGTGGTACACACCTGTCATCCCAGCATGCAGGAGGCTGAGGCAGGAGGATCACCTTGAGTTTGAGGCCAGCCTAGGCTACATAGTGCCGCAGACAACTCTGTGGAGTTCAGCCTGCAGGCACCCTGGCTGGTGTGGCCTTTTGGGGCCAGAGCTGGAAAAGAACATACTGCATTGTCACAGCAGCTCACACCCTCCCTGTAATAGGTGGATTCCAGTGCTGGAAGTCTGGCAAAGAATTCTGTATTTTAAATACACCCTCAAGCTCTGGGAGGCTGAGACAGGAGCATTGCAAGTTGTAGTCCAGCCTGGGTAATTCAGTGATTTAGCAAGACCTTGTCTCGGGGAAAAAAGAGGGGTGGTGCTATAGACAGAGCTCACTGTAAAAACCCTGGCTTCGATCCTGTAGTTGATTTTTACCTTCCATGTTCGTTTAGCCCCTCGGACTGCTGTAACAAAATACCATGGACCAGCGAGCAGATTTATTTCCCACAGCTCTGGAAACTGGAAAGCCTGAAACCAAGGCAGGAGCAGATGTGGTGTCTGGCGAGCGCCCCTTCCTGGTGCTCAGGTGGCCGCCTTCTTTCCCCGTGTCCTCACGAGTCGGCACTCGAGGGTCTCTGTTTTTCTTTCTTTTTTTTTTAAGTTTATTGGTACAATTTAGATACACATAATGATCACATTCATCATAGGCAGTTCATACCTGTGTATGATATACCTCCATTCCTCTTTTTTTTTCTCAGTCTCCTCCCCTCCCTTCCCCTTCAAACCTTATTCCCCTCATTTATAAAAGTTTTCTTTGCATTTTATCCTTGTTTGGTTTTTTTCCTTTTCCCTTTCTCTTTCCTTTTGAACAGTTTCTTCCTATTTTACAATATCTATTGTATATTTTGTTTTTTATATTCTCTTTCAGTTTCTTACACCAGGGAGACAATGTGATATTTATACATGTCTTTCTGATTTATTAAGAGCACTATTCCCATTCATGAAGGCTCTGACCTGACGCCTAATTATCTTCAAAGGCCATACTTCCCAATGACCTTTGTGATCGGATTTCAGCAAATGAATTTTGAGGGGACACAAACTATAGGAAATATTTATTTCCTTTGTTCTGCTTGCTTTTGGTTTAATTTGCTCTTTTGTAGTGTCTTAAGGTAGAAGTTAGGACATTGGTTCCAGGCCGTTCAGATAGGAACATTCACTGCTAAAAATTTTCATTTAAGAAGTGCCAGGGCCGGTGAGATGGCTCAGCGGTGTAAGCGCCTGCCTTGCAAGCACGAGGGCCCGAGTTCGACTCCCAGATCCCACATACAAGAAAGGGGCCGGTGATATCGCTCAGCAGCACGGGTGCTGGTTGGTGCGTGAGGTCCTGAGGTCGACCCCCCCGGTACCCACAAAAAAAAAAAAAGAAGTGCCATAGCTACATTCCACAGATTCTGGTGTCTTGTATATTTTGGTCAGTTCAAAATACTTTCTAGTTTCTGTTACTCTTTGACCCAGTTAGTTATGTGTTACTTAGTTGTTACTTAGGTGGATGATTTTTTTCCAGACATGTTTTTGTTATTGATTTCTTATTTGATTGTTTTGTGATCTGGGACATGTTTTGCATGGATTAAATTATTTTGACCGAATCCTCTTACTAATACAGTCCTAGAATGTGTTCTGTTTTGTTAAGAACGGTGGTGTTCAGGCCTACTCTATTCTGATTCTCTGCCTACTCGTGCTATAATTCACCAAATGAGGGGTGTTGAAATCTCAGATCGTACTTGTGAATTGGTCTGTTATTCTTGCAGTTCTATCAGTTTTGCCCTCCGGTGTTTGTGAAGCTGTTATTGGGCACATAAACATTTAGGATTGTATATCTTCTTGATTAATTGAACCCTTTATCATTAAGAAATGACCTAATTTATTGTAGATAATACAATTTTACTATGAGAGGTCTACTTTGGTATTAATATAGCCATGTCTGCTCAACCCTCTTTTGTCAAATATTAGTGTGGTATTTTTCTATCTTTTTAACCAATTTATGTCTTTAAAGTATATTTCTCATAAGCATCATATTTTTATCCATACTGACAACTTGCCTTTTAACTGAATTTCATTTAACATGAAGTGCCAACCCTTAGGCGTCAAAATCGGTATATATATTTTGACTCTCCAGACACTTAACTAATAATGCCTGCTGTTAAACAGAAGCCTTACCAATAACATAAACAGTTGATTAGCACAAAATTTTACATGTTAAAAAGTATTACATATGGTGGAAAGTGCATGAGAATTGGAAGAAATCACTCTTTACTGTGATACTTCACTGGTGAGATAAACTGCTCACATGGTGAGATTCCCACTCTGGTCTTGGGGGTGGGTGCTCTCATGCGTGGGCTCAGCGCAGCAGCAACAGGCGGTGTCTCCGGAGTAATAGGTAACGTGGTCCTACGTCTTCGTGTTTATGTTTCTCTTGATTTCAAAGTACACTTTGTGTGCATGAATGTTGGTAGATTTTAACTTATAGTGGATCTGTGTGTATGTTATGGTTGTACAAGATAGACTGTTCTCTACATATATAGCATGCATTTGTGACATAGTTTTTCCTTGACATTTGCGATATTTCTAGGCTGTGCGGTTCATCTGTAAGGTTTCCCAAAGTATCTGATATCTCCCAATAAAAACCTGACCTGAACAGCTCAAATTTGTGTTGTTCAGGGGTCAGCTATAGGGTTGTCTGTCGTGCCACTTGATTGCGGTCAATTTCCATCTCTATAAATGCAAGTTGGTTTTTTAAAAATATCTTTCATGACTCTTCTTCTGTCTTTATTTTTGGATACAGTTTAGTTTCTTATAAACAGCTTCATCCTTCCTGGTCTTGCTTTTATGATTTGTTACTTGTATCGGAACAATGTTTAGTCTGTGGTTAATCCCCCAGTGCTGATGCCCGATCTTTCCGATTACCCATTGTCCTGTGAACTGTGAGTTTTTCCAGCCTGTGTGAGCACCAGGCAGTGTCCGCTGACCTCTTCAGATGCTGTTTCCCTTGGGTCTGAGGTAGTTTCTTGGCATACCTGTGTCGTTACTCTGCTCAGTACTAGAGGAGAGAGGACTCTGCAGACCTCCAGGGTCCTTTCCACACTGTCCTCTCCTCTTCGTTGCTCTCTCCTGCGATCTCTGTCTGCCTTGGTTTTATCGGACTCGGCTTCATCGCCTCAGCTCAGGGGATGGGATGGACTCCAGTTCTTCTCCTTGTGTTGGGGCAGGGAACTGAGACGTTCAGAATGCTTACTTCATTTGTCTTCTGTCTCATCAGGGATCGTTGTCTTCATTGCCTAAAGTCCATTGTCCTGAGCAACCGTCTGATGTATTTTTGTCTGCTTTGTTTTGGTTGTTTCAGCAGGAATTTAAATTAGTACCTGCAACTCCATCTTGGCTAGAAGCAGATTGCCAGTGTCTCAGCACACACTGTAGCTTGATGACAAGGCTCTTAAATCTTAAACAGTCATTTGATTTGTCTTTCTTCTGCACTAGATTTTAAGCTAAACAACACTAGAAGTCTCTGTATCTGCAGAGCTCAGTAAAATGTGCTCAGTTGCAGGCACACACTGTATATGTGCTCATTCAGTGTATGAATGATTGAATTGAAAATGTAGTCTTTATACACAAAAAAGACTCATTTATTTCCGTCTTGTTTTCTCACTGATACGGATTCTATTAGTGTATTAAAACTCTGGGATGCAATGCTTTTGTATAAAACAGTAATAGATCTTAAAAAAGATCATGATGAACTGCTTACAGGAAAATTTACAAAATTGGAAAAGAAGGTTAGGGGACTACAGAAGGAGCTAACAGAAACAAAGGACGTGAAATCACAGTTAGAAGATGAGAGAAAACAACGAGAAAGAGAACTTGGCAATTTAAGGTATGGTATCACCGTTCCAAAGAAATGTTTAGACTGCGTACTACTGATATGGATGGGAAATTTTGTAGTCGGAGATTTATTGTCTGTCTTTTTGCAAGGAAGAAAACAATTAAGTCTATAAGAGTGTGAGTTCTTGGAAATGATAGATTGATAACTGTGAAAATATCTAATAATTAAATGCATACTCTTCTAAGTAATAATTTTAGTGGCTATATAAAAGTCTCCCTATTTAGCAAATAAAATTTTGGGGTTTTGTTTTTATATTATAAATAATGCTGCAAAGAACACTGCTTATGTAAATCATTTTCGATATCTTTGAATACATTCTTAATATAGGATTATTTTACTAAAGTATAAGAACTTTCTTAAAAGGTCTTGGGTCAGTATTTCTAAAATGTTCTCAAGAAAGTTTATATTAATTTACAGCTTCTCCAACAGTAGAAATGGCCACCGTCTTAGCTACTTTTCTTGTTGCTGAGACAAAATACCCAATACCCAAAGTTAAAGGAGGAGAGATTTATTTCGGTTCACAGCTTGTAGAGGTGTCAGTCTATAATCGGCTGGCTCCAAGGCAGGGTGGCATGACAGAGGGGCATCACAGAGGAGAAACAGTCCATGGAAAGCAGGCTAGGCAGAAAGCAGCAAAGCAGTGAAGTAGCAAGCAGCAAGAGACAGGCGACCGCGTTAGCCCTCTTTCTGTCCCTTATATTTTACCCAGGCCACCCGCCTTTAGTGCACGGAGCATTCACACCCAGAGTGGAGCATCTTTAATCCTCCCCAGAGCGATCCCAAACCAGTCAGTGGGCTCATTTAGTAACCGCACACATTAAGCCCAGCATCACACACTCTAGATCCAGCCCCCTCTGCAAAGGCCCCACCTATGACCGCATGAGGCTTTGACAGGGACATCTAGACACAAGCCATAACAGCCATTTTTCTCAACCTAGAAAATGTTTTTAAAAGTGTTATTTTCTTCCTCTTTCTCCTCCTCTTTTCCTTCTTTTCCTCAACATCTTCCTTCTCTTCTTTCCCTTCCCCTCTTCTCCTTTTTTCTTCCTTGTTCTTCTCTGTCATCATCTTCTGTGGTGCTACAGTTTGAATTCACGACCTTGCTTGCACATGGTAGGCAAGCACTGTACTGCTGAACTAGGCCCCAGCTACAACATGCATGAAATAAAAAGTAAATGGGGGGCCGGTGAGATGGCTCAGCGGCACAAGCGCCTGCCTGGCAAGCGCGAGGTCCTGAGGTCGACCCCCGGTACCCACACAAAAAAAAAAAAAAAGTAAATGGAAGGTGATACTGATCAGTTTATCCAGCTTTTCTCTTTTAGATAATATTAATTCATGTTTCTGTATTGAAAGAATATATTACTGTTTTTATTGAGTTATTTAGGTCCTGTCTTATTCCAAAGAGAACTTTAAATTGTTTATGAAATACATAATAGTCAACAGGTAAGTTGAAATTATCCCCCCAAATAGACATAAAAAGTGTGATAACAGTTATTAGACTCGTTACCCTTGTCTTGGATTATAGTGACATGTTGTTTAAAAACATCTGAAGGTACTGTCTTACACTGTAAATCGTTTCAGGGATATCCCTAATATTTCCCATAAATATAACATTTTATTTTTAATTTGTAGACAGTGACTTTTTAAAAGCCTAGTTAACTTTATGTGTTGAGGAGTAATGACTATGTAAAGAAGGTGTTTTGCTTTCTCTTCATTTTGTTTACCAGTACTGGGGATTAAACCCCGCCCCTTTTTTTTTCTTTCTGTTTTCCAGTGAGTCTTGCCAAGTTGCCCATGCTGGCCTTATACTTGTAATCCTCCCAACTCAGCCTCCCGAGTATCTAAGATTATAGGCATGCTCCATCACACCCAGCTACAAAGAGTTTTCAGTTTGTGACTTCACTAATTTCAGAATTCCTTTTCCATAATATTTACCAGAGTTATTAAAAATTACAATAGTAACAGAAACTCAGTTAACAGAATGTTCTTTCATTACTACCCTTCAAGTATATGTGTCCTTTGGAAGAGGTTGAAGTGAGAGATTTAAAATACGAGAACTAGGAAGGAAAAATATTTGAAAGCATAGAAATTTTATTAGAATAATAAATCAACATATGCAGAGCCTGATCATAAAATGAACTCTTTATTTTCTAAAAAAATACATTTTAAATAAGCATATTTAACTGCAGATTTGCCTTAAAACAAGAAAAGGAGAAGAGAAAAAATGTTTATCAGTTTTATGAAACACTTAAAGAACAGTTAAGAAAAAAAGAAGAGCAATATTATCAAGAAGTTGAAGCAAGACGACGACTTGAAATTTCTCTTAGAACACTAGCTATGGAATTGAAGACTGTAAGAAGTAAATTGAGTCAGGTAAATTAATCTTCGATGAAAATTTCATATTTCTGTTTTATCAATATTATAGTATTTCTTTGGTTTAATATATAGTCGTATATTGCTTAACATCGAGGATGTGATCCAAGACATGTGTCATTTGACAATTTCATTATTATGCAAACATAAGCAGGTGGCCATGCACACTTAAAACATCTGTCGCATCACTGGGCAGTATAATCTTAAAGTCCACAGTTGAGTGCACAGTCCACTGTTGAACAAAACATTGTTATACACCATATGACTGTATTATGTAGGCTGAAAACAAAATGTTGTCTCACCCTAATAAAAAACTTACGACACTTATAGCTAAAAGTATTATAAATCTTTACATCTAGTAGCTCAGTATGTTTTCTGAATAAAGCAATGACAGTTGAGTTTAATCATAAACATAAACGTCAGTTTAGGTATTTTTGTATTAAAGCTAACTTTGAAACTAGTTAAATGTTTCTTAATGAAATTTTATTTTACAATACTATCTGTACCTATATTTAATAAAGGTTTTTGCTCTTTAACAAATTTTAGCTGTCGTTCATGCAGTTGAAACTTTGAAGCCACACATGGTGGTGCTTACCTGTAGTCCCAGCACTGGGAGGCTCAGGCAGGAGGATCGCTGTGAGTTCGAGGCCAGCCTGGGCTACATAAGCAAGTTCAAGGCCAGCCTCGACTACATAACGACCTCTCATGGTCACGTCACTCGCATAATACTTAATCCAGAAGGCACTGTTTGCATGATCATCCTTCACTGAGTAGTGCTGAGAGGAAGTAAGCTATAAATTGTTACAAATGAAGTACCATTGGCTACTGGAATTAATCGATGAGTCTTGTGGAGCACTGGTGTGTGTTTCGGGCATCATGCCCTACATTTATTGCCACCTTCCTTGTGAGTAATGACCAGTTCAGCTTGTACAGAAGACCTCTTCCATTGCCCACCACCTGCCTAAAACATCAGATTTTGCTTTCTCTCACCTGAGGTCAGCTAGAAGGCACCGGGGAGCAGGAGAGTATCTCCCTCCTTCCTTCCTCCAAACCCCCCTACACCTTTCTCACCACAGCCTCGCACAGACCCCTGGGCCATTCTGAAAACTCCAGTATGTCCTGTTCACCTTAAAAAAATGTCTGGCACTGGTGCTACATCCCCAGGCCATTTTTATGTTTTATTCTGAGACAGGGCCTCACTAAGTTGCCCAGGCCGGGCTCAAATTTGCTATCCTCATGCCTCAGCCCGCCTGAGTGCTGAGATTATAGACATGTGCCACTACACCTGGCCTAATTTATTTCTTTTTGGTTTTTTGAGGTAGGGCCTCACTGTATATCCCAGGCTGGCCTTGAATTTACTATATCACCCCAAGGTAGCCTCAAGTTCACAGAAATCCTCCTGCCTCGGCCTCCTGAGTGCTAGGATCACAGGTGTGTGACACCAAGCCCAGCTCCTGTTATAAATTTTGAGACATAGTCTCACTAAATTACCAAGGCTGGACTTGACCTAGGCAATCTTCTGCCTCAGTTTCCCTACAATGTCAAATTTTATCAAAGCATAAAATATAACAATACCTAAGAGCAAAGATTTTATATAGCTTAATATGTATCACGTAGTCTTCTAAGTTCTCTATATTTCCTCGTTTAATTTTCCCAGCAGTCTGGTGAGGTGTAGATATTATTATCTCGAATTCACAGATGGAGAAAACAAGACAAAACAATTCATCTTCTTATGATCCCACTGCTGGTACCTGGTGGAGCTAGGACTCAGGGCCAGGCCTTCTGGCTTCTATCTAGATAGTTTTTCTCAAACGATTCCAGGAGACATCTAGATGTTACTGAAGTGTCATGTCCATTTTATTGTCGTTGGCATGGCTCTTGTCAGTCATATGTAAGCATTTTTCCAATCATAGTTGACGAAGGGTACTTGGAATACATAAAGTATAGTATAATGCTTGGAACATAAAAATATAAAAATACAACTAAAAGGACAGCATGAGTAAAGGAATTTCCTCTTTTTCCCCATTTTACCAAGTTTTTTTTTCCTGCAACACAGGGTCTCCCTGTATTGCCCAGGCTGGTCTCGAGCGTCAGCCTCCCAAGTAGCTGGGACTACGGGTCCGTAGCACTGTGCCAGCCTTCCAGTTTTGTCAGTTTGAGTACCTGATAACATAGCAAAAATCAGGAATAGCGTGTTGCAGACCTAGAGCAGGGTCAATAAACTTTTCTGTAAAGGGCCAGATAGTGTTAGTTTGGCTTTGGGGGCCATAAGATCCCTGCTTCAACAATTCAGTTAGTTCTGTAGTAGCAGCACAGAGCTAACTATTTTTTATTTTTATTTTTTTTTTTTGGTACTGGGAGTCAAACTCAGGACCTCGCGCTTGCCAGGCAGGTGCTGTGCCGCTGAGCTATGTCCCTGGCCCCCAAAGAGGTAACTGTGAACAGTACCAAGATGGAGCGTTATGGCTGTGTTCCAGTACGATTGTAACACAAACACCGGTGGTGGGCACGTTATTAGTAAAATTTTTTTTTAATTTTAGTTGGAAGAAGCACAGGATCGACACACAGAAGCTGTGCGACGTGCTGAGAAGATGCAAGAATACCTACAAAAGTATGATTTAAAACAGTATACAAATAACTTGAGTATTTATAAAGTAAATGAGCAATATAATATGAGAAATATGTCAGTTATATAATTAATCTCTGTCCAGCCAGGGGAAAATTCTAGCTTTGATAAAGTTACTCGAAATGTGTAATTTACGGCTATGGATGTAGTGCAATGGGTAAAAGCATGTGCTTTACACGTGAGGCCTTGCATTCAGTCCCTAACACAGCAAAAGAAAAGCTATCCACAAGCACAGCTGGAAAAATGATGATTACCAAATCATCTAATTTTTCTTTTTTTGTGTGTGGGTATCGGGGGTCGACCTCAGGACCTCGCGTGCCAGCAGGTGACCGTGCCGCTGAGCAATATCACCAGCCCTTTTTTTGTATGTGGGTACTGGGAGTCGAACTCTGGTCCTCACGCTTGCCAGGCAGGCACTTAGGCCGCTGAGCCATCTCACCGGCCCTGCTTTTTCTAATTTTTAAAATTGTGTATAGTCCTTCAAATGTTCAAACATGCGATTTTTTTAAAATAGATATGTGAAAATAATCATTTTGAAATAAATATTTTAGGCTTGAACTTGAGAATTCCAGGTTAAACGTTACAATTAAAAAGCAAGCAGGGAAAATTGAACATCTTCAGAAAAACCTAGTAAGTGCAAATTTGGTAAGTCAGTCTCTTTTTAATTTCTATCATAGCAAAAAGGAGTTCTTATTTCTCTACTAGTATATAGGAATATTTTAGGCAATACGAAAAGTCTCATTGATAAAAATACTTGTCATAATCATGTTGATACTACTTGCTACTAGTAGTGAAGTCCTCTTAACTTTATAGAAGGTAAGTGATTTCATACAGTTACTAAAAAAGATTGTGATAGTCTAAAATCCGTATTTTATATGTACATTTTGTTTATCCATTATCCATTGATGGACTTGAGAATTATTTCCACTCTTTGGAAATAATGCTGCTCTGGACATTGATATATAACTATATGTCCTGAGTCCTGGCTAATATTTTATAATAACTTTTTTGTGTGTGTGTGGGTACCGGGGGTCGACCTCAGGACCTCGCACGCCAGCAGGCACCCGTGCCGCTGAGCGATATCACCGGCCCTTTTTTCATATGTGGGTTCACGGGAGTCAAACTCGGGCCCTCGCGCTTGCCAGGCAGGCGCTTATGGCGCTGAGCCATCTCACCGGCCCTATAATAACTTTTAAAATTCCAGGAAATTACATTGTGTGATCTAGAATTTTGAATTTCTCTTGCAATCAAAGCCTTTCCATGAGATTTTGTCATTTGTGTTCTCGTCGAGGATGGATACTAGGTCACTACACAAGCATTTTTTTCCCCAGAGAAGCATGTATTTCTCTTTGACTGTAAGAAAGGGAAAAGACGTCAGTAAAAAAGTAGAAGTGGCTGTTTATCTTACAGAGTAACTAGTGCTCCCAGCATTGCAGCTTCAGAATTCTTTCCATTCACTTGTGTTTGTCAACCATTCAAAGACATAACAGTCCGAGATTGATGCATAAGTCTGGGTGAGTTTGCTGATGTGTAATGAAGACCATGTAACTGTTGACCAGGCAGAGCAGAATCTCCCATTGTTCATGCTCTCCTACGTGGGAATTGTGTGCATGGAATTGGAGCCGTGAGGCAGCTCCTTCCACCGATGGATTTCTTTAAGTCACAGCAGTTTATCCCATCCAGCTCCGTTACACAGATACATGTTGTGATGGCTCTGTCTAGATGTCCCCCAAGCCCTCATGCGGTCAAGGGTAGGGCTCTTTCAGAGGTGGCTGGATCTGGGGTGTGTGATGCTGGGATTCAGGGTGTGTGATTACTAAATTGGTCCACTGATTGGTTTGGCATAGTTCTGGGATCAAGAATGCCATGCCAGGATTAAGGGTGTGAGTGCTACCCGCCCTAAAGGTGAGTAGCCTGGATAAGATGAAGGCACAGAAAGAGGCTTGTCACTTGTCACTTTGTGCTGCTGCTTCTGCTGCTGCTTGTCTTCTCCTCTGCGATGCCTCTCTGCCATGCCGCCCTGCCCTGGAGCCAGCCAACCATGAACTGAAACCTCTACAAACTGTGAGCTAAATAAACCTTTCCTCCCTTAACTTGTGGGTGTTGGGTATTTTGTCTCAGCAACAAGAAAACACGTGTTATCAGGGGAACTACAGCATTCTGACTAGTGTTTTTCCGGAAAAACACGGAGAACTAATTTTTTCTAGATTTGACATAAATTACTTCTGTTTTATTACCATACTTTTCATATACATGACAATATGTTGCTAAGGAGTCTTTTGTTAATTAAAATGCCGGGGACATCCTCTTACATTAAATGTCATGCACAAATGTATTGAGGTGTTGAAAAGTTGGTAATAGTACAGTATAGAACTGGAAATTATTTGAAAGAAAGCAATCTGACCTCAGTGGGAAAGTTGCATTAAAAAAGCAAAACAGAATAAATCATGCTGGTCAGCATTCTAAGGGTGAGTGCCCCCGACCCAAGATTAGAAGATGACTAAATTCAAAGTAACACCAGTGTGACTCAATATGAAATGTATAGAATTCGCTTCAGAAGTAATCCATACCAAATAATGGCTGATGAGGCTTTTTTCTATGAGAAGTAAACTGAAAGAAAGAATTAAAAATGTAAATGTAAATGACCCCTGTACAGTAGTACCAAAAAAAGAAAAAGATATTCCTGAGAGAATGCTTATAGAGAAATAAGTATCTTTCTTATCCCAAAGTTAAGTGAGGTCCAAAAATAGGAAATCAAGTATATGTTTTCCAAAACCTGTCTTGATAAAATATGGCTTAAATAAACCCGGACTATCTTAAGCTATTGATGGAAAGAAAGGCTTCTAGGGTATCTTTAGAAACTAAAATGGAAATATAATCATTCCTTTAAAATTTTTTTCATCAACATTTATGTTGTAAAAGTTTTTTTTTTTTTTTTTTAACATGGGTACTGGGAGTCGAACTCAGGACCTCGTGCTTGCTAGGCAAACACTCGTGCCGCTGAGCTGTATCACCGGCCCAAAACTTTTATTTTTAACAAAATTTTAAAAAGAAATTTTGGCAGTACAAATTTCAGAAAACATAATGATAAAAACAATGATGAAAGTACAAGTACATTTGAGCTGTGTTCAGAGAAGCAGTTATTTTCGAAGTCTGTACTTATTGGCATCAGTTTTGTACATTGCATTAAAACGCATTATTCATGAGCTCATGAGAAGTAATATTCTTAAGAAAGAATGAATCTCTAGATTTTTTTAAGTAATTTTATATTGTTTTTCAAAGTGTGAGGACGATAAGGAACAGTTAAAGAAACTTACCGAGATAACACAATCTCTGGAATATACTTTGGATCAAGTAAAAAAGAAAAACAATGAATTAGAAAAAGAGCTAATTGGGTAAGATTTTTATGTCAAATCTTATCAACTGTTCATTAAGTGATTTCACTAACTGTACTAAAACAATATGAATTTAATATTTGCATTTTAATAATTAAATTATTGTATTTTAAAATTTACTTCAGAAACCCACAGCATAATCTGTTTTTTGAATGCCAAAATATTTTTTACTCTAATGATTTCAAAAACATGACAGTGCTTTGACATATAATGTCAGGTACATCCTTTTTCATCTACCTTGAATTTTTATTTTCTAAAGATATTTTTTGCCCTCTTACCTTCTTTTGGTAATATCTTTCCATCTAGCATTAAAATATTTTATTATTTAACAACACTAAAATTAATCTTGACTTAGCTTGTATTTTCTTTGTACCTCTTTCTCTTTTTTTTAGTTATAAAATCTATCACAGTTACACTTCTTTTCTGTGGATAATCCCACGTGAGCATGAAGTATACATGTTATTAAGCTTCTGTTTGCTAATCGTGTGTGTGTGTGTTCATACACATGTATAATAGATAAATAATGTGCAGTCATCCCTTGATATATTCAGAGTATTGGTTCCAGGACCCCCTCAGATACCAAAATGCTTGGATACTCAAGTGTCTTTCATATAATGGTGTCGTGTTTGTATACAACCTACTCAACCCTCCCACACTTTATATCATCTCTAGATTACTTACAACACCTAATATAATGTAAATGTTATGTAAGTCACTGCTGTATCATTCAGGGAGTAATGACAAGAAAAAAAGACCAGTACACGTTCAACATAAACGCAGTATTTTTTCTGAGTATTTTCAGTCCACTGTTGGCTGAATCCCTGGAAACAGAACCTACGGGGTAAAAAGGGGCGACTATATATGTCTCCTATACACAAAAGGTATGTATGACTCGCAGATGCAAATGTTTCTACCACCAGATCAAGAAAATGGAATGTTTCCCAGGGTCTTGAAGCCCCCAACATGGCTGCTTTTCTATTTATTTGTGGAGAACTTGAGTGCATTATGATTCTAATCAATATCTGTCTCTCTTTACACTGCTTTGCACCTTTTGCGTTTTGTGAACCTTGTGGTAGCAAAGCCTGAAATTTCTTCTTAAAACAGACTTTTAGACTACCCATTATTTCTGTTGATTTCCTTTCTCCTAAACTCTGCCTCTTCTTTTCCTCTTCAACTCAGATTTCAAAGATGATGTTTCCTGTCTCTTTTTCTGCTTTGAATGATCTCCTTGATCTTTTCTTTTCTTTTGCTTTTTGTCTGGGATTGAACCTGTGTCCTTGAACATGCTGAGCACGCTCTAGCACTGAGCTATACCTCCAGTCCACCTTCAGATTTTTGTATGCACTTTCTTTTCTTGTACACCGTGGTTAACAGGTACCAAAGTGTATTTTCTTTTAATCTTTTTAAGCATTCATATGTAAGTATATTTTTCTTCACCTTGGTTTCTGATCTCTGGGTTTTAGCTAATATTAATAAAGTAATGTTTTATGTTAACATACCAAAGTGGATATTAATTATAAGAATCCTGTATATGGTTACAGTATTAGCTCTTTCCCTGTCACACATACATCATAAACTTTTTCTGCATATTATTTATCTAAGATTATAATTGCATCAGAATGCTTTAAAAAAGGTTAGGTTGAAACAAATGAAAGACAATCATAATTTCTAAATTTGTTTCTTTTATGATAGAATATAGTATTTGTTTAAACACTTAAAACTTTTAAAACTTTACTCTGCAAATTCTTGCAGATTGAAGAAACATTTTAAAATGACGGAAACAAAGTTCAATGAGCAGGAAAATGGAGAGTTTTGTTTCCATGGAGATTTAAAATCCAGTGAATTTGAAACGGATAATCCAATTAACACGCTAATACACAAGGTAATTTTTTGTTTTGGGAACAAATTACTTAGTTTGGGGAACTATAATTCTCTGTGTTTTGAGCAGTGAAATGAAGGGTTTTTGTTTTTGTTTTTACTTTTATAGGTTTGATATGAATGAAAAATGCACCGCTTTTTTTATTAAAAGCACATACTGTTGTCTTAAGCCCTGGCTAATGATATAAAGCCAACCTATACATCATTACCTGACCCCAAATCATGTGTACCAAAGGAATTTTGGGGGGTTGGTTACATCTTTATTGAAATACTGTTAATATAGCTTGAAATTCAGTCATTTAAAGTATGCGATTTGGTGGCTTTTAGTCTATTCACTGAGTTAGCAATCATCACCACAATTTTAGGACGTTCTTTCACCCGCAAAAGAAAACTCAAACCCTTTAGCCATCTCCTATCCCTTTCTCTGCTCAGCCTTAGAGAACTACTGATGTACTTTGTAGATTTTCATCTTTTGGACATTTTGTATCAAAGTACTCAATATGTGTTCTGGCTTCTCTGGGGACTGTCTTCTTTCACTTAGCGTGTTTTCAAGATTCATTCATGTTGTAGCAGGTATCCGAACTTAATTTCCTCTTCTAAGTAATATCCTCTTACATGGATTTTTAATCCATTCACCAGTTGATGGACTTTCAGATGGTTTCCATTTCAACAGTTATTAATGGTGCGGTGGCTATACATGTACAAGTTTTTGTGTTTGCCTGTTTTCATTTCTCAGCTTGTGAGTAGAATTGCCGAGTCATATGATAACTCTATGCTTAACCTTTTGAGAAACTAGCAGTGCTAGTCTGTTTTTCAAAGTGGTTGCGCCATTTCACATTCCACCGGCACTGTATGATAGTTGCAGCTTCTCTGCATCCTTGCCAAAACAGTTTTCCTTGTTTTTGATTGAAAGATTCCATTCTAATGAAAGGAAGCCTCGGGCCGGTGAGATGGCCCAGCGGCGTAAGCGCCCACCTGGCAAGTGTGAGGGCCCGAGTTCGACTCCCAGAGCCCACATACGAAAAATAGGGCCGGTGATATCGCTCAGCGGCACGGGTGCCTGCTGGTGCGAGAGCTCCTGAGGTCGACCCCCGGTACCCATGAAAAAAAAAAAAAGGAAGAAAGGAAGCCTCATTGTGGTTTTGACTTGCATTTTCCTGGTGAGTAAGGGGATGGTGTTGAGCACACGCATTTTCACAAGCTGATCGGCCATTCATGTATCTTCATTGGAGAAATGTCTATTTAAATTCTTTCTCCATTTTTAAATTGGGCTAGCTTTTTTCTTTTTTTTCAAGATAGGGTCTCACTATGTAGTCCAGGCTGCCTCAAACTCATGACAATCCTCCTGCCTCAGCCTCCCCAGTGCTGAGATTACAGGCATGTGCTACCACACCCAGCTTTGGGTTATCTTTTTGTTTTTTCATTGTGAGTCCTTTATTTATCCTAAGCATAAATCCCTTATCAGATACATGATTTTCAGATATTTTCTGCCACTCCATAGTGGCTTACCTTTTCACTTTCTTGGTGGTGTCTTTTCGAGCATATTTAATTTTGACAAAGTCTGTTTTTTCTTCTGATGTCATACCTGGGAAACTTACCAAATCCAGTCAGAAGGTTTATGCCTATGTATTCTTTAAGGGTTTTTTAGTTTTCTTTTTTTAATTTTATATGGGTATGTTTGTGGTACATGGTGATTACATTCAGCTTAGGGGGTTGATACTTAATACAGATCACATCTTGATTATTTTTACTCCCCCTCATCACCCATATTCTCATCTCCTTCCTCCACAGATCCCTTTCCCCATCCCTACAGAGTCTTCCTCCCTGTTTTTAATATGCATCTTTTATTTTTCTCTTGAAACTATTCATATTTTTGGTCTCCCAGAGAAACCATACAATGTTTAACCTTCTACGTGTGACTTATTTCACTTAATATTATAGTCTCAAGAGCCATTCATTTTTCTACAAGTGACTCATCTTTATGGCTGAGTAGTACTCCATCATATATGTAAACCACATTTTCTTTATCCATTTATCTGTGGATGGGCAGATAGGATGTTTCCATGACTTAGCTATTTTGAGTTATACTGCTATAAATATGGGTCTGCATTATCACTAATATGATGACTTTAGCTCTTTCAGGAAGGTACCCAGAAGAGGTATAGCTGGCCAAGTGGAATTTCTATTTTCAGTCTTGTGCAGAATCTTCATACTGAGGTCCATGGTGGTTGTACTAATTTACATTACCACCAACAATGTAGAAGGGCTCTCTTTCCTTCCCCATAACGTTGCCGGCATTTGTTGTTTATTGAGTCCTTGATAATAACCATTCCTGCTGGAGTAAGATGGAATCTCAGTGTTGTATTGATTTACATTTCTTCAATGGCCGGAGATGTCGAACAATTTTTCATGTGTTTATTGGCTATTTGTACTTCTTCTGAGAAGTTTCTATTCATTTCAGTTGCCCGGTTTTTGTTCGGGTCTTTTATTCTGGGGGGTCTAATTTTTTTTAGTTCTTTATATATTCTAGTTGTCAGTCCTCTGTCTAAGGAGAACAGCCGGCCGAACCTTTTTCCCATTCTGTAGAATCTCTCTTCACTCTGTTGATTGTCTCCTTTTCTGTGCAGAAGCTTTTCAGTTTGATATCTCTTTTGTTGATTCTTTGGTGTTGTGTCTTATGCAGTCGGGGCTGTTTTCAGGGAATCCTTGCCTATGCCTGTATCTTCAATAGTTTTACCAATTATTCTTCCAGCACATCCAGTGTTTCTGAATTCACTGTTTTTGAATTGATTTTTGTACAGGGTGAGGGATATAATCTGGAGTCACTCTTCTGCACATGGATAACCAGTTTTCCCAGTCCAGTATAGGTTGTTGGCCGCTTTGGAGGTTCTCGGAGTTGTTTCTTCATCCTCTATTCCATTGGTCGACATTTTTGTACTGTTTTTGTACTAGCACTATGCTGATTTTTAGCTGTAGTGTAACTTGAAGTCTGGACTTCTGATGCCTCCTGTCTTGCTCTCGTTCCTCAAGATTGCCTTTAGCTATTCAAGGTCTCTTCTGGTTCCATATCAATTTTGGAATTTTTTTTTCTATTTCTGTGAATAGAGCTAATGGTATTTTGTTTAGGATTGCATTAAATCTATATATCACTTTTGGTAATATGGCCATTTGGACAGTATTGGTTCTGCCTATCCAACAACATAGGGACTTTTTCTTCCTAATGACCTGTCTCTTTTCAAAGCAGTGCAGGGCTTTCACTTCCTGTTGTGTTAATTCCTAGGTATTTAAAAAAATTTTTTTTGAAGCTGTTCTTAATGGGAGTGTTTTCCTTATTTCTCAGTAAAGATTCATTGGAGTTGTTTTTTCATCCTCTATTCTGTTCCACTGATCAACATGCCTGTTTTTGCACCTGTACTATGCTGTTTTTTACTAGTGTAGCTTTGTAGTATAGCTGTAGTAGTATAGCTTGGTGTTTTAGAAGTGATGTTGATTTTTGTGAGTTCATTGTGTATTCTGCCACTTTGCTGAAGTTATTAGTTCTAAGAGCCTTCTGGTAGAGTTTTTTGAGTCTTCTTTGTCAAGGATCATGTCATCTGCAAATGAGGACAATTTGACTTCTTCCTTTCCTATTTGAACCCTTTATTTCTTTATCTCGCCTGATTGCTGTGGCTAAAGTTTTGAGTACTATATTGAACAGGACTGATGAGAGTGGACGCCCTTGTCTTGTCATGATTTTAGAGGGAATACTTTCAGTTTTTCTCCATTTACTATGACATCATAGTGGGTTTGTCATAAATGGCTTTCATCAGTTTAAGATCCTTTTATGCCTTTTTCATCAAGGTTTTTATCAGGAATGGGTGTTGGATTTTGTCAAAGACTTTTTTTGCATCTATTGAGATGAACATGAGATTTTTATTCTTGTTTATGTGTTGTGTTACATTTATTGACTTAACATATGTTGAATCATCCTCGTGTCCCTGGGAGAAAACCTACTTGTTCATGATGAATGACCTTTTTAATGATTTGTTACATTCTCTTTTAAATATCATGTTGACATTTTTGCATCTGTGTTCATTAAGGAAATTGGCCTGTAGTCTGTTTTGTTTTGTTTTGTTTTGTTTTAATCCTTGGCTGGTTTTTTTTTTTTTTTTTTTTTTTTTTTTTTGTGGGTACCGGGGGGACGACCTCAGGACCTCGCGCGCCAACAGGCACCCGTGCCGCTGAGCGATATCACCGGCCCCTTTTTCGTATGTGGGATCCGGGAGTCGAACTCGGGCCTTCGCGCTTGCAAGGCAGGCGCTTAAGCCTCTGAGCCGTCTCACCGGCCCCCTTTGGCTGGTTTTAATAGTAGGATTATGCTAGTTTCGAGAAACTAGTTTGGCAATATTCCTTCCCTTTCAATTTCAAGGAAGAGTTTAAGGAGTATTGGCATTAATTTTTCCCTGATGTTCTGGTAAAAATTCTGTGGTAAATCCATCAGGTCCTGGGCTTTTATTGATTGATAGGGTTTATATTACTGCCTCAATTGCATTGCCTCTTATTGGTCTGTTCTGGGTGTTTATGTTCTTGATTCACATTTGGTAATTCATGTGTGTCTAGTATTTACCCATTTCTTCTAGATTCTCCAATATATTGGAATATAGGTTTTCCAAATAAGTTTCTTATAAACCTGGGATTATGGCTGAGTCCATCATGACTCCACATTTTTCATTTCTACTTGCATTGATTATGGGTCTTTTCTTTCCTTGTTTTGTAAGTTTGGCTGCAGGTTTATCAATTTTATTTATCCTTTGAAAGAACCAACTCTTTGTATCATTGGTACTTTATTGGGTTTTTTTTAGTCTCTATTTCATTAATTTCCCCTCTGATCTTTATAATTTCATTCCTTGTACAAGTTTTGGACTTAGGTTGCTCTTCTTTTGATACATTATTAGATTATTTATTTGGGCTGTGGACATTCCCAGCTGTAAACTTCCTCTTAAGACTGCTCTCGTTGTGTCTCATAGGATTTGATACATTGTGCTGCCATTGTCCTTTGATTCTAGGAACTTTTTAATTTCTTTTTGATTTCTCCTGTGACCCATTGATTATTCAAGAGTATACTATTTAATGTCTGTGTGTTTCCATAGTTTCTATGGTTTATTTTGCCATTGATTTCTAGTTTTTTTTTGCTGTGATCGGATAGTATGCTTGAGATTATTTAAGGGTTTTTTTTTTTTCTGTATTATTTAAGCATGCTTTATGGCCTCATCTGTGGTCTATTTTTGAGAGTGTTCTGTGTTCCACTGTGAAAAATGTGTATTCTGTTGTTGGATGAAACACTCTGTAGTTATCTATTAAGTCTACAAAGCCAAAGAGCCCACAGGAAATAAGACATCTAACAGGGTGAGTAGTTAAGCAAAAGGGTAATAAAGGAATCAGCAACAGAAAAATAATGCAGTGGCAGGATTCAGCAAATACCTTTCAGTAATAACTCTCAACGTAAATGGTCTTAACTCTCCAGTCAAAAGATACAGATAGGCAGATTGGATCCAAAAATGTAATCCCACCATATGTTGCCTACAAGAGACACACCTCATCCATAAAGAAACATAGACTGAAAGTGAAAGGATGGAAAACAATATTCCATGCAGCAGGAGCCGAAAAGCAAGCAGGAGGAGCTATCGTATTTTCAGACAAAGTGGATTTAAAGCCAGAACTGATAAGAAGAGATAAAGAAAGGCGCTACGTACTGGTAAAGGGAATAGCTCAACAGGAAGAGCTAACAATTTTAAAGGCACCAAATTTCATAAAGGAAATACTACTGGACATAAAAGATTAAACATCAACACAATCATAGTGGGGGCTTCAATAACCCCCTCTCACAAATAGGTCAACCAGACAAAAAAATCAACATAGAAATATCGGAGCTGAATCACACCAGTGGACCTATAGTTTTATTCCTTACATTTAGCAGTTATATTTTGAGTTAATTTATAAATGTGGTATTTTGTAGGAGTCTAACTTTATTCTTTTGCATGTGGTTATCCAATTGTATCCCAGCACCAGTTTTTGTTGAAAAGTCTAATTTTTTTCCTATTTAATAGTTTCATCGTGCTTGTTAAAAATTGTGCAAAAAATATGCAGGTTTATTTTTATAGTCCCATTTTTAATATGATGGTCTATATATAATACCTCCAGAGTCAATACCAAATTGAATTGAGTTCTCAAATGAGAACTCCTTTCTAGTCCTGTTGTATACTGCTAGTTGCCTTTTGTAATTGCCAGTTAATGTAGTGGGATGTCTTTATCTTCACTCCTGTGGAGATATTTTCTTGTAGGACACTAGCCAGCTTGTGTCTTGCTGACTCCATGACATAATGGGAAGTCAGGCTAACAAAGCAGAGTCCACTCCTTTTCTTTTCTCCACTCAAAACTTTAGTCTTCCATCCAGTGCTTCCTTTGTCACTCCCATTCCTCCAAGCTTGGCCAGAGGATCTGCTAACTCAGAATATTATCTACTGCACGTTTCATTAACTCTTTATGATTCATAGTTATCTCTAGATTTTTACCATCTACTAGGGAGAAAAGTAATCTACACTGCCAGCCTTCCTCATTAGAAACTGAGCCAGCTGTCATCTTACAGTTCACAGTCACATCCTCTTTTGCCGTGGTATCTGGTTCATGTGTATCACATTGGGGTTGATTATTTCTTGGCACAGATCCTACCTGCTCAGAAACCACAGTTTCGTGTATTCATCTCCTTTTCAGTAAACAGAGATGCATAACCCTACTTTATCCTTCAATAAAGGCGTGTTGGTTACTTCTCTCTCATTGCAGAGACAAAATACTCAGCACTCAGAATTAAGGGAGGAAATGTTTATTTCACTCACAGTTCGTGGCGGTCTCAGGGCATAATCAGCTGGCGCCAAGGCAGGGTGGCATGGCAAGGCGGCAACAGTTCAAGGCAGCAGAAGACAGCAAGAGCAGAAAGAGGAAAGAGCGAGCCTCTTTTCCTCCCTTAGGTTGTAAGCAGGCTACCACCCCCCAGGGTGGGTGTGGCCCGCACACCCTCTCCCTGCCCTCCTCTTGCACAGGATGAGGATGTTTACAAAGCCAAGACCCTGGCCCCTGCTGAGTCTCTTGGTTAAACTTCTGAACTTCTCAAGTTGAGCAGTGTGTCAACCGTTACAACAGTATTGAAGGAATAAGTAGTTCAGCCCATCCCAAGAATAATTTTTCGGGAATTTAGCTCATGAAAATCAGGCAGTGTTCAGGCAGTTTATCAAAGACAGATAATAGTCAAAGTAATAATTTGAATTTCAAAACGTCAAAGCCTGTTTTTATGCTGTGGGGAAGTACTGTGGTATAACATAAAGACAAGATGGTCTTCTCCATGTGAACAAACTTAAAGGCAGGTAAACAAATGTATTCCTTTTCTTCACATTCTAAGGGCACCGCATTTGTTTTACTACTGAGATTAAAAATTGCTCCATAGTGTTTTCTTTTCCTCATTAAGGAATGGAAAATGGAGATTTAATACTAAATTACTAAACACTCAAAGTTGCCTCTTTCAGAACCTGCTAATTGAAATCTCAAATATCTGATTTTGATTATTAAACCAAATAAATCTAGTTGCTTTTCAACTGTTACGTTTCCTATGCTTCCCATTCTTCATATCCCCTAACTAGACCAGGCAGTCCAAAGAGACACAATTTGCCTCTTTGTAAGAATTTGCAATTGAGGGGAACTTTAGAAAAACTTCTTCCGCAGTAGTCCCAGTGTCTGTCTTCTAGTTATTCGCTGATTCACTTTAGCACCGTTATTAATAAATTAGCCTCAGTATTTATTAGAGCCTACTAGAGGAGACTAATTTCTGCTTAAATTGTTTCTTACTGTGTCTCTTTTAAAACTTATTTCTCTATTCTGTACTAAATCACCCCAAGTTTAGCAGTTTAAGACAATATTTATTTTCTGCCCAAGGCTGGGTTTTGAGCGAACCTTGGTGAGGACAGCTTGTCTCTGCTCCCCTAAGCTCGTCTGGCAGCGTGGAGGCTGAAGATCTGGAACATCGCAGGGCTTGCTCACTGATGCATCTGGGTGTGGTGGCCACTGGCTGGAACCACTGCTGGGACAGGCAGCTGCTCCAAGTGCCTTCCTCCATGCGTGGACAACAGTCTGAGCTAGAGAACATTCTTCACCTAATGTTGGAAGTCCCGTGACATCACTTTATCACACTCTAGTCATTAGAAGCAAGCCAAAGGTTGACCTACATAGTCTTAGCTTTTTCATAGAATGAATATTGTAAAAAGACATGTTCTAAAATCAGTACACTCTGCCAATTGGCTATCATGTTTTTATATCCTTCCCACTCGATACCTGCTGCAAGTCTCAAGTATTGTGGTATCACATGCAAGCCTGAAGCACAAGATCTTGCCATCCTGAGCAGGTGCAAACAGGTGAGGTACCTGGGTTGCAGACACCAGAGAATACCATCCCTCTGGATATGAGACCTTCAGAACAAAAGAAACAAGTTGTCACCACCCTCACACCAAGATTCTGCTGAATGGCTAAAAACCTTCCCTCTCAACAAAGGGGATTCGAGAGGCACCAATGTTTGCTTCCACTTTAATCAATCAAGAATTAGTTCTCGTGCTTCTGGGTCAATTGCAAAGCCTGTGGCCATCCCAGGAGGTGTTACTGAGCGAGCTTGCAGGAGGGGCGAGGCCAGTGTTTGAGGGGATGGGGCGGTTGCGGACCCAGAAGTGCCAAGCAAAGGCCAGCGAAGCGTGGGCTTTGGCTGCCTCGCCAGCATCGCTTCCCTGCCGAGGGCTCCCCCAACCATGGTGATGAAAGAGCATGGTCGGTTCTAGGCACAGAAGCCCCTGTGCAGATGGGAGGGTGCTGGGGCTGTGCGTGCAGCTCACCTTACTTGGGCTTGAAACCGAAACCCCTCAAGGAAAGACGGGTCTCTCCCCGACTGCTTTGAGGAAGGGTGCAAGGAAGCTAGAATCAAGTCTCCTAGACGCCGAGACAAAAGGCTAACCAAAGACAATAACAGTATTGGAGAAGAGCTGCCGGGAGCCTGCCACTAATACATCAGTTTATTCAATGTTGCCCCACTCCTGTGGGTTAGGAGTCATCAGCAGCTCCTTTACAAAGGAAGGACTGAGGCGCAGGGAAATAACATGTTTAAAAATCTCAGCTAGTAATGACAGGATTCCCTGTCAACATTAAACTGAATAAACATGTTATTTTTAGAGGTCAAAAAAAAAAATAAGTTCTCGACATGGGATGATCTCCTTGGGTCTTTGCTGTAGGCCCTGGCCTCTCTGATGTGCTCTTTTCATAAGAAAGAACCCATGCAGCTGACTGTTTTTCTCAGCCTGCTTCCTAAATGTAGAACTTCCAACATCCGAAGTTCTCTTTCACGTTCACTGTCTTGGTCTCTTAGTTCAAGCTGGTGAATAGTGCTTTTCCTACTCCATGTTCTTGACAGCTTTACATTTCCTGTGAATTTTATTGGATTCATGCCCTGTGAAACTGATTAACATAAAACAGTTGCAATTCAGGAAAAGGCTTCTGACTAAAATCCGCACATACCAGAGTCATTAATTAAAGCCTTATTTTCAAAGTCTTTCTCTGGTAGCCTTTTATTGGTTCAAACCTAAATAACTCAGAATGATGTCCCTAAAATTTTTGTAGAAATTCTGAGGTGGAGATGGGGAAGGGGTAAGAGATGTTGTACTACTAAGAGGTGACTCAGAGTCATTTTAAGGGCAGGAATGAAACAATCCTAGAAAAATAAAAAGTCCAAGATCAAGCGCACATGTTTTGTGACAAAGATAATGCGTGTAAAGAATATATTTTTGTGACTCCGGCTGGTTTTAACCATGTTGATTTTCTGAGTAATTCAAGGGAATATCTTCTAAGAATCTAGTGTGGATTATAGTTTCTTTTTTTTTTTTTTTCAGAAAATGTTTATTTCACAGGAGTGCATTAAGTATGTCTGTTACAACACACAATGTACTGAATTATGAAGATTCCTATCAGACACAACCATGTCCACTTGTTACCAAGTATGCACATTATTCACGCATTGTATCTCTGCTGTGATTGCTAATAAGTCTCAAGTTTATCTGTCCACATAGGCGTTTACCTCTTATCCAAAGGCACCCACTTGAATATTTACAAATACTGAAGTATAATTTATATTATCATTTAAGTATTAAAGTCAATACTATTTAATTTTATATTAATATCATTTTTTCATAATTCAATACATCCGTCATGTGTTGCAACAAATGGACTGAATGCGTCCATCTGGTTGATGATCTCCACGGAAGCTTATTTTCAGGGTATAGCTTATATTATGGGCATCCTGAAAAATCATGGTAGGGATAACTTTCTGGTTAGGTCTTATTTTCAGGGAAATATGGTATAATGGTGTTCTCACTCACAAATGCAAAAAGTCAGGAACAGATGTTAGGCTCCATCTCCTTTTTGTAATAACAACTACTAACAGCTATAAAACCCTAGAAAGTAAATCCACTTCCATCTTCTCATTTGATACGTACAGAACCTCTGGGTTTCCCAGAGCAGGAAGCGTTGCTGGCCCTATTTGAGATGACAGAAATGAGACTCAGAGAATGCAGTGCTGTGCCCAATCTCCCATTCAGTAAAATGGAGCGAAGACGCATGTGCAAGGCTTTTAAACCAAGTCCACCAGCCACTGATGTCAACTGTACAAGTTACAATGGAATTCCATTTGCTTTCAGTGTCTTTAGACATAGGACCACACCTACTGTCCCTGAAACACTTTGAAATCTGCTTTCTTGAAGTGGGCTGTGCTCTGTGGAGCCTCTAGGGTTTCTCAGAGTCACTGAGAGTGTAGAACAAGAAGAGGGTGTTGCACATGTATCTGTATGTGAGTGCGTTTGTAGCTCCAACTCCAGTGCTTTCCATTCTATGACCTTATTTGTGTGGATTATAGTTTCTTACAACTGAATTTATGGCAGAAATTTTTATTCATTTTGTGTTAGACTACTCTTAGCCCACTTCCTTCATTACCAATCTGTGTTATTTTATTCATGCAGATTGATGATCCAGCAGCAAAACTGGAAACTACATCTTCCAAATGTCGACATGTGGATCAAAATAATCAGTTTCTCCACCAGGAGTTACTGATGAAAACTATGCAAAAGAAATGTGAAACTCTAGAGGAGGATAAAAAGAAGTTGGAACAGGAAGTAGTAAACCTCAAAAGTCATGTAGAAAACGTCGTGGTAGAACAAGTAGAACAGTATAAACAAGAGATTAAAGAAAGAGCAAGACAAGAGTTACTGGAAAAATTGAAACAAGTCAATTTATTTTTACAGGTAAATTTATCTTTAATGTGCTTAAATCATTTCATTGAAAATTATGTTTTGGGGCCGGTGAGATGGCTCAGCGGCTTAAGCGCCTGCCTTGCAAGCGCAAAGGCCCGAGTTCGACTCCCGGAACCCACATACGAAAAAGGGGCCGGTGATATCGCTCAGCGGCATGGGTGCCTGTTGGCGCGTGAGGTCCTGAGGTCGTCCCCCCGGTACCCACAAAAAAAAAAAAAAAAAAAAAGAAAATTATGTTTTGGATGTTTACACTGCACATATTTCTTCTGCTTCCCTTGTAACTTTTGGCCTGAAGTTCCTTTCCAGAAGGAAGATGACATCTTGTGTCTTCCATTAAGTATTTGTTTCATTATAACTAAACTGATCTCTCAGGATAATGATATTTATTAGAGAATCATTTGATTTTTTAAGACTAATGGACATAAAAAGGTTCAGAGCAAAAACAAAAAATTGTGGTGTAGGAATTACACAATACTCTCGAATTGTTGTTACCTTGCTCAGTTTTTAAATTTTTGAATTGTTTATATTCTTTCAACGATCGGATTGCGTGAATGATTCAGGGCTAAAGATGGAAGTCAGTGGTGGAGTGCTAGCACTGGGTTGGATCCCTAGCATCACCAAGAAAGAAACAGATTCCAAATTTTTATAATTCAGATTTAATGCAGTTGATATTGATGATAAATTCCAGCATCTTTTTCACATATATAAAATTCTTCTCTGAGTCATTGGCTCAGAACTAAAGGAAATAAATACACAATAACTGTGAGTTATCAAAAAGTACAGTGAATGTTTGAAATTTTTAAAAAATTTTATCACAATAAAAAAGACATGTTGCTATTAGTCCCCCTCAAAATACTCTCCCTCACTTGGAACATACTTTTCCCATCATTCTTGCCACTTTCTCAAGCACTTCTGGAAGTGCTCCTTGGTGAGTACCCTTAGTCATGCTGTCACAGCTGTCTTGATATCCTGAATTGATTCAAAATGTTTATACTTCCTGGTCATTTTGACTCTGGGCAACAGCCAGAAGTCAATGGTGCCCAATCTGGTGGATAAGGTAGAGGAGGACACACCATAATGTTTTTATGAGCCTGCCTTTCCATTGGATGGCACTCAGCAGCAGCATTGACTGTGTTTTTAATCACACCTCGTGAAGACATTCATGAAAGAGGACTTCCAGAAGTGCTTCAGAAAATAGCAAGAATAACGGGATAAGTGTGTTCAAAAGTAGGGGAAGTATTTTGAAGGGGATCAATGGCAGTATGTTTTTTACTGTAAAAAAATTCTGAATTTAAACATTCACTGCATATTTTGATTGCTTTTTGTATTTGGATCGCAATTATTTTTAAAATGTATCCTTTAATTTGCTTTAGACACAAGCAGCTTCTCAAGAACATTTAGAGCAGTTAAGAGAGTGTAATAATGCATCAGTGAGGAGTCAGATGGAACTCCGAATTAAAGACCTGGAATCAGAGCTCTCCGAAATGAAAACTCAACAAGATGACAAAAAAACACAACTGGAAACATATAAGCAGCTCTATACAGAAGAATTCAGAACTAGAGAATCATTGTCCAGTAAGCTAAACAAGTAAGTCAAAACAGAATCCTAGAAAATAAGCTAAGCTCATTAATTTTGGGAAATAAAGTTTTTTGTTTTTTTTTTTGTGGGTACCGGGGGGTCGACCTCAGGACCTCGTGCGCCAACAGGCACCCTTGCCACTGAGCGATATCACCGGCCCCTTTTTCATATGTGGGATCCAGGAGTCGAACTCGGGCCCTTGCGCTTGCAAGGCAGGCGCTTATGCCGCTGAGCCATCTCACCGGCCCGGAAATAAAGTTTTTAAATGAACTTATCTTTGAAATGTTAGTCCAGGGCAGTTTATATTTCTTCCCCCCTTTTATTGGATTTTGGTTTTTTGAGACAAGGTCTTACTTTGTAGTGTAGTGAGCTACTATGTAGCCCAGGTTGGCCTCAAACTCACAGCAATCCTTGTGCCTCAGCCTCCCAAGTGCTGGGATTACAGGTGTGCACCACCATGCCTAGCTTGGTTTTAGTATTCTTATGTAGGTAATCTGATTTGGTCATTCAGATATTTTTGAAGCTTTATCGTTAAGAAAGTTATATTGTTATAACATTACATGTTGCCATTCATTTAAATAGAATGATTAACCTTGTTTTTGGAAGATTACAACATAAACCCAAAAGGTCAAGTACTACTAATATCGGACACATTCTGCCACTTGGAAAAATAGCTCTCCTTGCCTGTAATCTTTGGTGTTATTAGTAGAAGCTGCCTGGAGGCCAACGGTCCTGTATACTTCTTCTATTCTACGTAAAGTCATACTTGATATAGGGAAAGATTAACACAGGGGTGAGCAGAAGTACAGCTCACTAGTGTGAATTAGTGTGAGGGGCGGGTGGAAGACGGAAGAGGCGGGTCCACCTGCGATGCCTTGGGAAGGGTGTTCCCAGCCCAGGAGCTGCCCTGGTGCTTTGTGGTCATGAAGCCAGCGGCCTCCTTCCCTGAGATGCTTGCTCTAAATTATTTTCTCATTGTCAGGTAATGGGCAGGTGTACGGGTGGGAAAGCAACCACTTGAAAATATCTTTGGGAAATGTTTTAAATCCCTAAACTGTTTACCTAAATACAAGCATTTCTTTTTTTTTTTTGTGGGTACCGGGGGGGTCGACCTCAGGACCTCACGCGCCAGCAGGTGCCCGTGCTGCTGAGTGATATCACCAGCCCTTTTTTCGTATGTGGGTTCCGGGAGTCAAACTCGGGCCCTCGCGCTTGCCAGGCAGGCGTGTACACCGCTGAGCCATCTCACCGGCCAATACAAGCATTTCTAACTTTTTTCAGTTTTATTTTTTAGTTGTATGTATGTAAGGAGTACAACATAATGTATTCATACGCCTGAATGTCATACAGACACACACACACATAGATGTACCTTGTTTCCAGTACTGGGGATTGAACCCAGCGTTTGTTTTGTTTCGTTTTGTTTTGTTTTTGAGACAGGGTCTCACTGAGTCACTAAGTTGCACAGGTTTGGCTCCAATTTGTTATCCTCCTGCCTCAGCTTCCCAGAGTGCTGGGATTATAGATGTATATATTAATACTGGGTGAAATGGCTACTTTCATAAGGCTAGTTAACCTATCCATTATCTCTTATAGTTACCCTTTAAATACAAGTGTTTCTAGTGGCTTCCTTGGGAATCTTGTAAGTAGAGTCTTACAGGAAGTAGCAGTGTTTCCTGTTAAGCCAGACACCATTGACAACCATTACCCTCTCTCTCTCCTGCTTTGTTAGAATCATTTGTTAGTTAGGAATCCCCCTACAAATATATGTACTTCTTTAGAACAATTTTAATTGTTCTGTGGTAGGCATGTTCATACATTTTCAGTGTTAAGGCACTGAACACTGACTGGAAATTCCAATGACTATTATGGCAGTATTTTTCAGTGCAAGTCATTTAGGACTCATTTAGGGCCAGCAATGGTGGTGCATGCCTATAATCCCAGCACTTGGTAGGCTGAGGCAGGAGGATCACTCTGAGTTTGAGGCCAGCCTGAGCTACATAGCCAGACCCTGTCTCCAAAAACAACCAAAAAAAAAAAAAAAAAAGAAAGAAAGAAAAAAGGAGTCACTTAGGGAAAAGCGTGACACTAAAATATTTGCCTTTTGCAATCTTTGCAGGGCTAACAAGAGGCTAGAAAAGGCCCAAACGAAACTTCTGGTGGAGAAACAGCAAAGCAGATATTTAAGGAGCACTTTTAGTACAAGACCTGTCCTAGAGTGTCCTTGTGTCGGAAATCTTAATCATAGTTTGGCGCTCCACAGAAGTTTTCTTCCCAGAGAAAACTTAGTGGTTCGTACATTGAACCCACAGCCTGCAAACGACAGCCTGGTGAACTACCTCATGAAGGTTAGTGACAGTATCATGTTTCCTTTGTATCTGAGATTTCTGATTTAATTCTCATTGTTAATTTGGTGAAATACTGGGCAGGGGAAGTAGCTCATGATAGAGCACTGGACTAGCAGGCATAAGGCCCTCAGCTTGATCCCGGGGGGAGGAGTTAATCTGATGAAATACTATGTCTAGTTGACTTACACTGGTTAAGTAAAGATCACACTAATATGTGTTAACATGAAGAAAGGAAACAGAAATGTGCAACTTTTTAAAATTCCTGTAGCTTTCATTTTCAAGAGACACTTGTTAACTTTATTCAATAAATGTAACTGAACTAGATGTGTATTTTTAACTTTTCAGAATTATGATAACTGCATGAGTTCATTGATATATGTAGACATTCGTAATACAGTGCCTAGATTTAGCATATTTCAAGTCAAGGAAGAAGAAAACATGGTTGTAAGGGTATACTGTCATCTTACTGGGACTGCAGTGAGGTAGCAGAAAATGACCTCCTCCCTCCATCTGCACTCAGAACATAGGTCAGACAGCTCGAGATCAATATGGTAGCTTTGTGCTGGCACGGAACTCACGGGAGGGATGCGGGCATCCAAGCGTCTCATCGAAGATCGCATGCTTAAGCACACGCTTAGCAGAAGAAACAAGCACCTGACATCTGTCCCCGCAGCAGCTGCTCACCGCGGAGACAGCAGACCTGGTTTCATGCTGCCAGGACATCCTTGTAAAGAGTCCAGGGTGCTTCATCCCCCATCACCTGTTGGGAGCCACCTCTCCCCAGAGGGAGCCGGAGAGTGTCCAAGTCCATGTGGTGCTGCTGCTGTCGCTTCTCCAGGACTTAAACTAAGATTTAAATTAAGCCCGTCTTTGTATATCTCAAGTAGTGATGAGAAGTGGCCAGATGTATGCTAGATGGTAAAGAGAAATCTGTTTTGTATTTTTAATTTTGCCACAAATAACCCAAAACATGCATAATTCAGTTGTTGAATAATTTGAGTAAACCAAGTCTTAGGATTTTCTCCTTCAAATTCCCTGTTCTGTGATTTTTTTTTTTTTTTTGTGGGTACCGGGGGGGTGGACCTCAGGACCTCGTGCGCCAACAGGCACCCGTGCCACTGAGCGATATCACCAGCCCCTTTTTCGTATGTGGGTTCCGGGAGTCGAACTCAGGCCCTCGCACTTCCAAGGCAGGCGCTTATGTCGCTGAGCCATCTCACCGGCCCCTGTGATTTTTTTTAAATTGCGCTTTAAAATCGAGTGTATTTAATGGCTACTAACGATTCATATTAATTTGTGTCCTTATATTCACACCTTTAGAGCTCAGTTTATTGGAGACCACTCTTAACGTCTCATGTTGAACACTATTGAGCTCCATGGCAGTTTTATGTGTATATTTTCTCTAAGGTGATTTAAAAATGTGTAATCTTTCCTGAATATGAGAGAAGTAACTGTGTAAAACTCCAGGCTCGGGGAGACAACCGCAAGCCCATTCCTGCTGACCAGTCGGCTCCCTGACTTCAGCCAAGTTATGGTCTCCTGAGCCTGTGGTAGATGTAGATGTAGATGTTATGTCAAATTAGAGACTTTGTGACTTGTACTGCTTTGTAAAAACGTTTTTCAAATAGTAGAACTCTCGAAGGAGAAAAGTTTTCCATGGAACTGTATCATACAGAGCAGAAGTAGAGCTGTCTGGGTGAAGAAGGGGTGGAGGCTCTAATGTGGGACTTGTTGTCCAATCATCCTGCAGTGTCCTCAGTGGAACCTTAGATTCTGCAGACATAGTTTGAAATCTAGCAGCTGTGAGAGAATTGGAATAAGCTAGAATCCATGATACATTGTTCTGTGCACATTTTGTCATCTTATGTTTTTATTTATTTATTTATTTATTTATTTATTTATTTTATTTTTTTTTTGTGGGTACCGGGGGGTCGACCTCAGGACCTCGCGTGCCAGCAGGCGCCCGTGCCGCTGAGCGATATCACCGGCCCCTTTTTCGTATGTGGGTTCCGGGAGTCGAACTCGGGCCCTCGTGCTTGCAAGGCAGGCACTTAAACCGCTGAGCCATCTCACTGGGAAAGTATAAAAGAAGTTGCAGACATGCTCCCCCGTTAAGGCTGGACTTGCTTCCTCCAGCCTCTGAAGCACAGTCCCCACCGAGAAATAAACATCAAGCTACAGGGAAAGGAGGGTGTTTTCTTAAATAGATGTATTAACAAGGAGTTAAGACACCTTTTGATGTAGTAGTAAGCATAAAGTAAAAATGAACAATTTCACAGGCTTCTTTATTTCTCCGGGCAAAATTCAGTTTCTGCTAAACTCTTGCTTTGTCCACGTCAGAGCCCGTGGGGGCGCCTGTCTAGCAGAGTAAGGTAGCAGTTAGTGTCAGCAGGACGTCTTCCTGCCTGGTCCTCCTGTTACCTGTGCTGGGCCCTGGAGTAAGCCATTCCACTGGGGACAACGATTCTGAATTTATATTAAGGGAAATGTAAGGAAACTGTGATTTAATGGGAAAGTGAGAAATAAAAGGGACTTTTTAAAACTTACTAAATATTTGTCAGTCACTTGTGAGCCCAAACCATCCCAACCTCCCACCAGCCAGGATGGAGCTGGAGCCTTCCCCTCTCAAGACCTTGAGTGAGCTTTGGGAGCCACTTTCCAGAGCAGCCCTCCCTCCCAGTGTCCTGAGTCTATCCTTTTTGTCTCTAAGCTTTCTTCTCTGTCTTTCTGAAAATCAGTTGCCCTCAGCCATCATTTATGTTATAAAGTACTCAAGTGTTGTTGAAATGCTAGAAGAGAATTTATGGAGGTGGAGGTCACTCAGGACTGGAATGGAGACAGCTTCTGCCGGATGGTCTTTAAGAGGAGAAAAAACAATGATCGTGACTTAAATTTGCTATACCACAAGTATTTGTTATCTAGAGAATTAAAATGTCTTCATTACAGGGTTGGGGATGTTGTTCGGTGGTAGAGTCCATGTTCAGTACATGAGAGGTCCTGGATTCAAATTCCAGCACCAAAAAAAGAAGAAGAAGACTGCTATGGCTTGTATCTAGGTGTCCCCCCAAAGCCTTGTGCGCTCATAGGTGGAGCTTTTCGGAGGTGGCTGGATCTTGAGTGTGTGAATATGGATTAAGGGTGTGTGGTGACTAAGTTAGTCCTTACTGAAACCCCCAAGGAGGGTGTCAGTCTAACCCACCCAGCAGTATGGCACATGGATGCAAAAGTAAGACAAAGAGAAAGTTCTGCAGTTGAGGAGCTCTGGGATGACCAGTGTTCTCTGTGGAACAAAAGTCCACAAGTCCAAAAGCCCATGGCTTTTATTGGTTTCAATTAGGGAGGTGGGTAAGGGTCACAGCAGAGCGCTAGGGAAGGCATTGGCTGTAAGGAGAAACAGCAGTTTTGTACCAGGCACAGAGGCCTCCAATTAGCAATACAGCAGATAGTTTGGTGTAGGTAAGACTGGCACCTTTACTGCCAGGAAGGTGTAATTCTTTTTGAGTCCCGTGGCCTCAGCTGAGACGTTATCTCATGTCTTAGCCCTGGAATCTCACAGGCTTTGCTTGAGCCCCCATTCCAGCCATCAGCGGGGGGCAGTTCTCGCCCAAGTGCTGCAGTGATACATGTTGGCATCTCGGCCAGACTCCATCACATTCTTTTGGCCAAGGGAACTCTGCTTCTATACAGCCTGCTCTGTATGTCTCAGTGAACGGGGTTGGAGTAAAGGTCAGGGAAAGATGGAGGCAAGGGGCTTCATTTCTCAGGAGAGCACAGCTTGGCGGTCTCCCACAAGACCACTGATTTGTTTAGCATAGTTCTGGGTGTGGAAAATGGGAAGGCCCACCCTGGCTGTCAGTGGCACCAACCAAATAAGCTCGTAAATAAGCTTATTTATGGATGGGAGATGAAGGGAAAGATGAAGGCACGCTCACAGCCTTCTGCTTCCCACACCATGAACTGTTTTTCCACTGCGATGCCTTGGAGCCAGCTGACTCTGGGCTGAAACCTCTGCACACGCTGAGCTACAGTAGACCTTTCCTCCTTTAACTTTGGGCGTTGGGTATTTTGTCCCAGCGATGCAAAATGTAAGACAAAGAAGTAAGGGGAAAAGTTCCTCACGAAAGTAAACAATCTTTTGAGGAAAGTATTTCATTTTTATCCAAGCTGAATTCATGTATTATAAGATTTTGCAGATGGGGTGTAAATAGACATAAAATCTATTAGCTGTAGGCAGTAAGGAGAAAAGCTTTTGTAGGAAAAGATAATTACATTGGTAGTTCCTTAATTCAAGTCTTGTAAAAGTGTGATTTACATTTTACATAGTGTTAATGGTAATATAAGATGATTTCAAGCCAGGCGTGGTGGCGCATGCCTGTAATCCCAACACTTGGGGGGCTGAGGCAGGAGGATCACTGTGAGTTTGAGGCCAGCCTGGGCTACATAGTGAGTTCAAGGCCAGCCTGAACTACATAGTGAGACTGACAAAAAAGAAAAAGAGGTATTGGGAAACCTGTCAAAGAACTTTTCTTTACCCCTGAAACTCTTAAAGGCATTGGATATCATGTTATCATTGCTACCACAAAGTATTGTGTTGTGTGTGATAGGTTACACCCTGCTTGGAGCATTAGTAAGAAAAGCTTTTATACAAAAGATTTAAGTAAGAACACAGTAGCTGGGGAAAGTGCAAAATAGATTGGGGTATTCCCACACATTTCATAAATAGAAAACTATAATTAATCACGCTTCAAAAAACTTGACTCCTAACTTCTGAAAAGATAGCAAAGTTACAGTAAGAGCTGTATATTGTTTTCCTTGTTTCCATTTCTAGAAGGTAATGAGCCAAAGCAAGTTGGAAAACTGGCTCTAACCTATGTTTATCCTTTTTAAGCAAATTTTCTGAAAACTTTGTATGTATGTTAATAAAGAAATATTTCTTTGGTCACAATCCAAATAGCATAATATTTTAAATCTTTTGCCAGCAGATTTTTTGCATGATATTATAACAATACGACTTTCTCCATTTCTATATTTAAGACTCTGTGCTAAAACAATTAATAACAGAATATATGTTAAATTTTTAGGGCCAGTGAGATAGCTCAGCAGCATAAGCGCCTGCCTGGCAAGCGTGAGGTCCTGACTTTGACTCCCGGTACCCACATACGAAAAAAGGGCCAGTGATATCGCTCAATGGCACAGGTGCCTGCTGGCACACGAGGTTCTGAGTTCAACCCCCGGTACCCAAAAAAGAAGAAAAATGTTTTTTTTAAAGTAGAGTTAGTTTTCAGGAAAAATCTAATTGATTCTCTTCTTTTTTTGACTTTTATTAGTACGTTTGCCATACATAATGATTACATTAATTGTAGAAAGTCAGTACTTGTCATAACACATTTCAATTCTGTTTTTCCCCTTCCCTCCTCCCCCCCTTTGTTTTTGCCAGCATCAGATCCATGTATAATTTAGAAAGTTAATAACCATATATACACATTGAAAACCAGACTAATAGGCAAAAAAAACCACATAAAATACATAAGACAGTTGTACTAAGTAAAGATACACTTTTAGATACATTGTCCTTGCTGGATTACAATAACTTTCTCTCACTTTTTTCCTTTAATAAACCAATATTAATTGTACTTATCAGATTAACCTAACAGCACTGCACATATATGTTGTCTGTTATGTAAACTTAAAATAAGAACTTTATGTAATTTTTTAAGCATTCTTCAAGTTAGATCTCATCTCTAAAATAAAGGTAGGGGAATAGGAAAAAGAAAGAAAAGGGGGGGAATCGAGTTATATCATGTATAGGTACAGATTCCCTATGATGAATGTGATCATTATGTATACCTAAAATGCACCAATAAACTTAATTTTAAAAACGTCTTTAAGGCCACATTTTCTAAGTGATACATATTATACCCACACAAATGTCTCTCATTTAACTCAGACATTATAAATGTTTGATTTATTTCAGATGCGCCGAGAGTTCGAAGATAGTATAGATAATGAACTAAGAAAAGGTATGTTCCCAAAATTTATGAATTAAATTTATATTAATTGATTTTTTAAATAAGCCATACAAAGCAATTGGCATCTCTTTCCTTTCATTGGGTAACAGAGTCTACATTCAGTGTTTTGTAACATCAAACGAAAGGTGTGAAAATATAAACATTTCCAATAAAGGATACACTTAGTCCTCATTTTGTCGGGTTTCATACCTTTGGAAAATCTCGGAAAGCCTGTGCATCTCTTTTCCCTGGCTCAGCACTTCCCCTCCTGGGGTCTCCCCTGAGACTCAGCTGCAGGCCGAAGCTGTCCTTGAAAAACACGAGGCCTCCTTAGCTTCTCAGCTTTGTGGCCAGAATTCCCACTCACCTAGGAGTTGTCAGGCAGTTCCAGCTCATAAACTGTCACTTGACAAGTTTTGTTTTAAAGCTCCCGTCACTGATTTTGTCATTGGTTTACCTTTTGCCTTCAGGGAAACTTCAGATTCCTTAGCATGGAATAAAAATACCCAGATCACTTGGGTCCTTGTCTCCTCCCACCTCCCTTCCTCTGCCCCTGGGCTCTGCCTCCCCACCATCCATCTCCTGTCCCCCTTCCCTCACCCTGGTGTGCTTTCTCCTTATACTTCAGGTGCCACCTTACATATCACCTCCACCAAAAATCCTGCAGTAGTGACAGGAAAGACGCAGTTCTCTGTGTGTCCCAGCAGTGCCCCTGTCTACCTGTCACAGTATGTGTGTGCAATCTGCCTGGTTGTCTCAGTTACAGTGTCAGATTGGTCCCTGCATCATCATCTTGTCCTCCTAGCACCTTAGCACGTGGTTGTGTCAGCCTCGTGATAATTAGTTCAGTGTACAACCAGCAAGTTAGGTTTAGTAATAATTCTGTATTATATACTTGGACATGCATAGTTTTCATCATCACTTATAAAGTTCTCAGTTGTTTTAATAACTCATGTTTAGTTAACTGAAGTTTGTGAGATAAAGATTATAACTTTTTCTTTCCAGCTACTGCTGAATTGGACGCCTTTGAAGTTTCTTCCAGAAGATCTGCTAGGAATTCAAGTCAAGATCTAATTTCAGAAGCATCACGAGAATATATGGAGATTTTAAGGAGAAGATATAGGATGTGAAAAGATAACATTTTATTTATTGGACTTTATATATAACATTTTAATTATTTCCCATAAGGTGTGTGACATGAAAATTCATTGAAAGAATTTTGTATCATATGTACAAAATATAAATTTATATACTATTTTAAACTATTTCTTGACATCTGTAACTTTTGAGTAGTGTTTCCAAGTAAAAACCAGTGTTGCTGAGTTTTGTGTACTCAAACTTCCCCAGTGCCAGCTATTTTAAGTCCACCCCATAATCAAGTTGTCATTAATACTTTGTTAAGAGTGAAATACAATTTTGGTAATATTTTGAAAATTGTAGGGGCTGGGGGATATAGCTCAGTGGCACAGCACCTGCCTGGAAGGCTCAAGGTCCTGAGTTCGATTCCCAGTTCCAAAAAAAAAAAAGAAAATTGTATTTTCCCAGTTTTTATCATTCTGTATGGACCTCAAGATTTAGACATCATTTTGGTATACTGGTGCTATAGCCACTATAAATACTGTAATGTGTTGCAAGTGCCATCAAACATATAATTTTATTATTTTTTAATTTTAAGAACTGACTTACAGTTCTTTCCTCACAGAGAAACATTTGCTTAAGGCTTTTCACCTTTTCTGTTTGCCTTTTTTCCCCCAGAGAGCACTGAGCTGCATCTCCAGCTCTATACTTTTTTGAGACAGGGTCATTGTAAAGTGCCCAGGCTGGGCTTTAACGTGCAATCCTCCTGCCTTGGCTTCCCCAGTAGCTGGGATTACAGGCATGCACCACCACACCACACCTGGCTCTTCGATAACTACAATACAATCTTCACAGTCAGGAAGTTAACTAGCACAAACACATTTTATCACTTAGTCCTCCAGAGTGTCTGCAAGTTTTGCTCCTTATCTGCAGGGTTCTTTCTAGTTGAAGGATCCCATTCATATCCACGGATTCCATTTAGTTGTATTTCTTAGGTCCAGTCTGGAACATTGCTCAGCAGATAATGGGGCCACTGATGCCCAGTCCATCACACAGAAGACAGGGAGAGGCCCTTTCATCCCCAGCAGGAAGAACGGGGATGGGACTTTGGTGTCACCCTGTCCAGCAGGAAGACAGCCGGAGGCTGCACACAGCGCAGAGTAAAGATGTTCTCTGGGTTGCAGCTTTGTCACTGTGCTCTGTGGTGAGGGGAGAAGCTACCTGCAGACTTCCTGCCCTCCCACAGCCTCACACCAGGCCAGGGGCCCAGCGAGGCTGTGAATCCCAACCCCTGGGCTGGCAGCTGCACTGGGCAGGACTACAGGTCACTTTCTATGCAGAGAGCCCTGTCCCACAGAGTTGGGTGACTGCAGATGACCTCCCAGTCCAGAGAACATGAGCTCCTCCCCACAGGATGACCCTGGGTCCGCTGCACTCATGTAGATTAATCCACCAGGCTCATTATTGAATGTGCCATTAGGAGGTAGGACATGGTTGGAGGAGGCCAGTCGCTGGGGTTGTGACCTGGAAGGTGGTTTTTTTTTTTTTTGCCTATGTAGTTAAGGCTGGCTTTGAACTTGTGGTGATCCTCCTGCCTCAGCCTCCTAGGTGCTGGGATTGACACCACCACTCCCTGCTGGAAGGATGCATTCTTGTCCCCAGCATCTCTTTTCTTCCTCTGTCTGCTTTCTGGCAGCCATGGCCTGACCACCTTCCTTCACCTGTTCTTCTGCCATGCCTCTTCTGCCTTGAAGCCAGATTGCCATGGGCTAAACCCACTTAAATCATTAGCCAAGTAAACCTCTGCTCCCTTAAGTTGGGTGCATGGGATATTTCATTTCAGCAAAAGGAAACTAATACAGTTTCTCTGCCCTTAAGCTGTGGTCTTTCCAGAATCTCTTCATGAAATGCTGTGGGGTAATTACCAGATATTCACAATCTGACCTACTTTGAGGAAAATGAAAGCACTTAAAAGAGTTTAAAATGGAAAACACACACTCAAGACTTAATTCTCAGGCATTCTATAGTGAAGACTGAGAATGCATGGTTATGAAATAGGATTATGGTCAATTTTTAGTTTTTTCATTAGGGATTTGAATTTCCTGCTGCTAGCTACCACGTATATATACCTCCCACAAAGAAAACTCCCAGGACTGCTTTACACAGCACGTGTCCTGTGATGACCCGGTGAATCTGACCCAGAGCGGGAAAATCCAGCTCGCTGGGACCCAGGGTCCAGAGGACCAGAAGCCCTCTGCGCTGCCCACCCTCAGCCCCTCCTCTTCCTACCGGGCCCTGCTCTCCGCCCTGCCCCTTTTCATGCTTACCCTGCTCTCTGTGCACGTGCAGTGGGGAGGTGCACCAGCTGTGCCTGTGGCTTTTCTCCTTGGTCTCACACATCCTGGCCTGCTGTGTGGAGCTCTCTGTTAACTGCTCAGAAGGAAAATGCCTGGTCCTTGCAAAGCTGGCAGCTACTGAAGCTGCCCGTCCCATTTAGCTCCGGCTACGGGAGCCCCACACAAGTGATGCACAGGTGGGGACAGGTAGTGTGCTGGTAGAGGTGGGCAGTGCACAGGTGGGGGCATGTGGGGAAGGTGACGCACAGGAGGGACAGGTGGTGCACAGGTGGGGACCACAGTGTGGGTGGGGCGGACTTGTCCTCTCCGGACCTCCAGGCGAGAGGACCCCACGGCCCGGCAGGCTGTTCATCTCCCCGCCCTCCAGTTCTTCCAGGTCCTCCAGCCTCGCTGCACCAGGGTGGACAGCACCCTGAGGTCTGGGTTCCTTTCCCAAGGGTCAGCGGAACTGCAGGATCTGAAGAAAGGAAGTTCCATCATTTCCTGGACATGTAACTAACATGCGAAAGTGAAAAGGAGGGAAAAGTCCTGCTATTCTCAACAATGATTCACCTGTGCCTGAAACTGTCCCTGAAATAGAGCGGTGATTGGCCAGCCCCTTCTCTTGTTTCCCAGGCATCCTGTTAGAAAAACCAGCAGATATTTTGGATGCTACATTTTTAATGCCACAGAGGTGTCTTGACTTGAATCCTCAGCAGCAAAGGCCAACTCTGTGTGCATACCTCCGTTCTCCCTGGGACAAGTTTCCCCGGAACACAGTATTTGCGCCATGTACCCAGCTAGTCTCCTGGTGCAGTCTCCTGCACCATCTAGGGTTCTGTGGAGCTCAGGTCTTCCTGCTCTTATTTGAAGTTGAAGGAGCGAAGCTCGATGTTCCCACATGCTTTCTTGCTGCATCTGTCTGTTCTGAGCCCTGTGCTGGGGGTCAGCCTGTAACATGAGCCTCTACTGGGAAGCTGAGGAATTCCCCAGCAGTGCCTTGCTGGCCGTGGCTCTCACCTTTGGGCACATTTGCCCAGAATTAAAGGGGTGTCCCTTGGAGGGCACACCTGGAGGCAGGTGGTTCCATGTGGAGTTCTAGCTTTTGGTGTGAGCAGAGGGGAGGCCTCCTGGCTGAGCCGGGGCTGTGCTGCCTTCCACTCTGAGCCCATGTCCTCCCCACATGCCCATGTTGCTATCTGTACCATAGGAATTCAAAGTCAGTTCCCACTGCTTGGGAATTCCAGTGCTTGGGATTAGCAGAGAGTCTGGCCCGGTCTGGAAGGATGAAAGGTCTGCAGTGTTGCGTGACTCCCTGAAGGCTGGAGCTTTACCACATCAGGACAGCCCCCCAGTAAGTGACTATCATCACTGTCCTGGTGGCCCATCAGTGGGTCCTGGGTCTCATCCCTTGTGTGGCCCATGGAGCTGACTGATGTCAGGGAGGGGCTCTGCGTATGGCCTCAGGTCCTTATGTTCATGCCATGCATGAGTCCCTCATGATGTCCTCTAAAGGACCCATGCCACTGAGTTGAAAATCAGGGATTTCTCACATCCCATGCATGTGAAGAAAGGGACACAGCATCTTGTGTCACTACACAGTCCCACAGTTCCATAGAGTCTGTTCAACAAAGGCAGGGATGTGGTGACCACGTTGGAGGGTAGAGTGACAGCATGGTCCACAAATCCCCTTAAAGGTTGCAGAGTGGCACAGGGGTCTGCTGTGGAAGGTGCTGAGTGTGCGGCCAGTGCTGAAATCATTGCTGAAGCTAAAGTCTGAAGCCTTGATGTTGAAGTCAACACACGAGCCAGGTTACCAGGATTTAGGTCTCCATGAATGCTACTTTCTGGTGGCCAGACGTGTACCATGGACACTGGTCTAATCGGCCTCATCTCTCCTCTCTTTCCTGTGGCCAGACCCTGGTGGGTGTTTGGCACCACTCCTCTGCTCCATGTGGTTCCTACAGTGTCACTGGTCTGGAACGGTCAGCAACAGTGCGGTCCAGGGCATAGCAGGACATTTTGTGCTGCCATCACAACCACATGGGTCCAGGCCCTGTGGAACAGCAGTGTCTCTCAGTAGCAGAGGTGGCTCCACAGTTGGGGGCCTATGGATTCCCCGATGACACTAACAAACTGTGAATTCAGAAGCACCTTCAGGAGAGGCCCACAGGTATAAATCCATGTCCCTTTGCAGTGGAAATTGCTCACTTGCAGATCAAAAGTTGACTTTGGACTTGGTGTCCTTTGGACTGGGGAAAGATGTGGTAGTCATCTACTGGCTACAGCTAGAGATATCTAAGCCACTGTCAGTTCTTTTTTTTTTTTTTTTGTGTGGGTACTGGGGGTCGACCTCAGGACCTCATGCGCCAGCAGGTGCCCGTGCCACTGAGCGATATCACTGGCCCTTTTTTCATTTGTGGGTTCCAGAAGTTGAACTCGGGCCCTCACGCTTGCCAGGCAGGCGCTTACACCGCTGAGCCATCTCACCGGCCCACCACTGTCAGTTCTGAGGAACTAGAGGCAGACACTGTGCTTTCCAGAATCTCCTGGGTCTCCAGGAGTAGTGCAGCTTGGCTGGACCCTGGCAAGACCTGGATGTTGGTGGTGGTGGACACATTGGGGTAAACTGGGCTGAGCCTTCCTCATGCTGGGGACCTCTGGAGGCTTCATGGCAACCCAGTTATTAAGGCGTTGATGGCCAATTGTTAGAAGCTTTTGTTTTTTGTTTCTTTTTCCTTTTATCTGTCAGAGGCTTTGTCTCATGACAGAGGCTTTTATCTGTCCTATGTAGAATGCTAAAACCAAACAGTGGTTACTCTGCAAGCTACTAATTGCCTTTACAACAGCTGCCACTCTCAGAGCAGAGGACAGGTTTCCTGTGAAGCACTATTGACACCAATGGGCAATGGAATGTTGACCAGACAGGCAACTGGATTCCTTTCTGGACACAGATCTCTGATTACAGGGAACCAGTGAAAACTGAAAGGACAACTGAGGGGTCATGGCTAGGGCACCTCTCCAGCAGATATGCAAAGGTCCCTCAGTGGGAGGTAGCTCTCTACAGCCCCGAGTGGGTGATCAGCAGGGAATCTCCACTTACCGATCTTTTCCACCTGCACTCCTCAAGGACGGTGAAAGACAGTTCTTTAAGTGATCATCAGGTATCCTCTGTCTCACAGTGTCCTGAAACAATGCTGCTAGAGCCCTTTCTTAAGCCTCTACCAAGGATCGAGCTACAGGTCTGGACTTTTCTCTCTCTACTAATAAAATAGAAACCCTAATTTTTCTCCTCCTTTCCCTTCCATCTGCTCCCTCCTTTGCTTCCCTCCCATGCTGATTCCTCCCTGACTTTTCCCTCACATGACTCCTTGCCACCACCATCATTTGCTTGAGACACACCCCCAGGGGCCCTGCCTTGAGCCTCTGTGTGCCAGCTGCCCTGCCTGTGTGCTGGTCCTGGGTCAAGGGTCCCAGGCCATGTGACCCCAGTGCCAAGTGCCTGCACCCAGCATGTCCAGCCTGCCCTGCCCAGAGCCTGCTCACCACCCTCACAGCCCTGATGACACAGCCTATCAGGCACACATGCTGCCATACAGGTCAAATCCAACCAGTGCTTATACATGCAGTGAAACCACAGCACCCGTGCACACAGCCCTCCCTCTGACACCTAGAAGCCACCCACAGCAACTGGGCACACAGGCTTGCCATCTGTGTGCATGCCCAAACCCAACCTGGATAAGAAAAATGTGAGCCTGCACAGCAGGCCCGCTTGCCCCACCCCATGCTACAGGACCCTGAGCATAGCAGGCCATGCCCAGGGCCACACCTGCCACAATATCCCAGGCTTTGGCACCCCCACCCCTGGCCTACACCACACTGCCCCTCCTCTCCCTGCTGCTGCCACACTGTGGCTGCCTGGCTCCATGAACAAACTGATCCACACCCAGCCTGAGCCCACTCAGGGCTGTCTCCCGAGCCTGCCACCACTCATGGCACTGCAGGCCTAGGCTGCAAGGCTCATGCTGCCCTGCCTACTGCTTCTCTAACCTTTGGTCATATGCTCTACCAGCTCTCACTTGCCACTCTGCCACATGCCTAGTCCAGACTAGTTACTCCCTTGTCCTCTTCTTCCTCCCTATCTGTCAGACCTCTCCCAGGTCAGCTAGCATCTGAGCTCTTTCTCTTCAGACTCATAAAACTCCAGTTTTTGTCCAGCTTGCCAAAAGTTAACTTTAAACCCCTTGATTAAAAAGACCCTTCCCTCTAAGAGGTTAAATTATAAAGCTTCTGAAAACTTTGCCTTTAACAGGGGACAACACGTATCCAGAAACAATTTACACTTCTATTTTACATCTGCTAAGACTGATATAACTATTCTTCTCATTTGGGTGTTCAAAGAGTAAAGATTAGAGAGTAGAACTAGAGAGATAACTGGGCTAAGAAAACAGCTCTCCAATGTCGGCAGAAACCCAGGATGAGAAAACCTTTTCTATAGGATCCTACAACTCTGATAAGCCACCCAATCTCCTGAACAGGGAGATTGATGGACCCCTGAAGACAGAGATCAACAAACCTTTGCAGTGTGCCTAAGGAGGGTCACCAAGGAAAAAGGACTGTCAGGAATGATTGTGACCCATCCTGGCAGCTGACACTGAAAGAGGAGCTAAGAGGTTCTGTGCATTGTTCCAAAAGTAACACCTGAGGAGACTTAACTGACCTTGATAGATAGCGAGAGGTCAATTTTAATTAACACTGGTCTCATTTTAACTTGGTCTTAAACACCCAGGAGAAAAGTATAATCAAGAGTTAAACTTTTGTCATCTGTCTATATATCCTCCAAAATATCACTTATTCACTATAATAGACACCTTGACTGGTCTCTTCCTCTCCTAAAAAAAAAAAATAAGGCAAGCTGTCCTCTGAAATCAGGTGACATTAGACATTCTAACAACAGCATGAGAGTACTCGTGCAAAAGCTGAATGCTGTGTGTACATTCCTGACCCTCCTAACATCTCTATGTGTATTCAAGATTTTAGATGACAGATTAGGGCCATATCAGAGTCTAAAATTCTCTAGACCTTTTTGTTGGGGACCACAGATTATAAATTGAGCATAGGGCCCAGAGGCCTTATCGAAGGCCTTAATGGTCCTGTGATGCTGTGACACTCCAGGGCAAGATGCTCATTAGTTTAAGAGCACCACAGCCCTCTGAGTCATCTGGAGGGGTCCTCATCAACGAAAGAGCCTTCTTAGCATAAGACTACCACTGCCCTCTCAGTCACCTGATAATCTCACCATTTTTCTCAATGTACATGTGATCAATAAATACCAAGGTTCTGGCTGCCTCAGGGCCTTTTATTCCCCATGAACAACTGGTCATCCCAGATCCCCACTGCACTGCCATTTTGTCTCTTGCTCTTTCTTTCAGCCATATACTTTGTTGTAATTCTTGCCGTTCTGCTTCATCGTCTTTGTTCTGTTTTTCTTCTTGCTCTCTATTAGACTCTCCATCACTACCATCATCTTTTTTGCTCTGGGGATCTCTATTGGTTCTTCTTCAGAATCATTGCCTTTGTCAGAAACTTCTTATCCTCTTTGTAGAAGGCTATTACTGGGTCTTCCTAGTAAAATATTTGTTAGTTTTATTCATAACAGTCTTGTTGATTTTGTTGTTCGGCCCATACTTATTTCTTTGGCTTTGTCTACACCACAACTGTGGCCAGAGACAGATCAGTTAAAACCCAGGCCTCAAGATAAGCAGGAATAAGCCAGGCCCACATACTCCCCACGGGGTGTGATCAATGACACCTGGTCTAATAAAGGTCAGTCACCTCAGGAGACAACTATGACCCCGGATCATCACCTGCCTGAAAAGTTCTTTGATCGTTTCATGCCCACTCACTACATGACTTTCTTCCCATTAAATCAGTATTACCTATGCACCTCACAGAACCCCTTCTGTCAGTTCAGCCTTTCTCTTTCCTTCTCCAGCCTCACCCAAGGCCCCCATTACCTCCCCAGATATAAACCCTAGGATCTAGAATACCTCAGCCCCTTCCCTGGCTCTCAAACACCTCTCACCTTCCCATTAAAGCCAGATTCCATTAATGCCTATCCCTCCCAGTGCCAATACCCAGTCCATGATCAAACTGAGGGGACTAAAACTAATTACTGCTCACCTGCTTCAACACAGTCTTCTGGTCCCCATCAACTCTCCAAAATTCCATTTCTCCCTATCCAAAAAGTGGTTGGCACTTACAGATTAACACAAGATTTCCACACTATAGGGCCGGGGATGTAGCTCAATGGCACAGCGCCTACCTGGCAAGCAGGAAGTCCTGAGTTATATTCCCAGTACGCCCTCGAAAAATAGATTTCCACACTATCAACCAGATAGTCCTTCCTATCCATCCTGTGGTGCCCAACCTGTATACCCTTTTATCTTCTATCCCCCCATCTACTACCCATTACTCAGTCCTAGATTTAAAAGATGCCTTCTTTACTATTCCCTTACACTCCTCCACACAGCCTCTCTTCATCTTTACTTCAGTCAGGCCTTTGCCCTTGATTTGCTCTCCTTCTGCCTGTCCATCTCCCACCTCACAAAGAAGATCTCCTTCTCTGCAGCCCCTCTTACACATCCTGCAGATGGGCCTCATGGGTATTTCCTTTAGCAGGGCCACTGGTATAATCCTCCTTCACTTGTTTGGGCCCTGTCTTTTCAGACTCCTGTCACAGTTCTTACAAGACTGCATCTAAACAATCCCTAATTGGCAGTTGTTGCCCTTCACCATCCCTTGATATAAACAATTCCCCAAGGTTTTCCTTCCCACTAGGTTGCCCACTCAGCCCATGTGCCACACAGGAAGCAGTTAGGAGAAACAGCACCCATCTTCTTTTTCTTCCTCGTCTTCTTTTTCCTTTTTGTTAACAAAAAGATGGGAATGTAAGGCTCAATTCGGACATGATTCCCCCAATACCCAACCTGTTTGCTAGCAGAGGCATTGTTCTCAGCTCAGCACTGGTGCCCTTGGCAAACACAGGATGTCATAAAAGAGATAAGATGGAGCATGGAATCTTCCAAACACCTGGACATCTGAAGACACCCAAATATTTATATCAGATGCCTCAAGGACTTTGCTTACTGAGGCATGAGACATCCAGAGAACTTTGACCATTGATGTTTACTAAGATCTTCCTACCTAATGTCCCTTGCCTTCTTTCAAGCTCTATAAAAAAAAAGCCTGCTTCTTTTTGCTCCCTACAGATGGCCTTTTCACCCTCTACCTGCCTACACTCAAGCACAATAAATTCCACACCACATTGCCTTTACACAAGCCTGGTGGTCTCAGCTGGTCTCTGTCTCACACTTTTCCCTACAATAGAAGCAGAAATCCAGGAAACATGTGTGGGAATGGAGATTATGAGTATGGGATAATGGAAAAAGGAGATAAAGTTGGACAAGCCTGAATTTATTGATATGGGACTGTTAGCCAGTTAGACATTAGTGGGCCGGAAGGATGGAGGGGGGGTCCAAAATAGCATCCTTTGCCAATTAAGGAAAGAAACAAAAACTTCAATGTAATAACTTGTTAGGTCTCAGACCTAAAATGAACCCACGGTGGATGGCGACATTTTAAGGTTACACATTCCACAAATTCCTTCTGCATCTGGCCACCTGGCCATGTATTTCCAAAACATGGCATAAAGCATTCCTGAGTTCCATAGCCTACAGCCCAATGATATCAGAAAGGGGAGAATTCTTTAAAGACCCTCCCTGCTTGGCTTGAGGGCTGAATTAGATTTTTATATGATTAAATTCCTGAAGGCAACACTGACCACCTGAAAGGAACAAGGAAGACATTTGTGAGATGCTGATATTTCAAAGTAACCCTTAAGAGAAATATTGATAAGCATATACATCATACAAATAAAACAGTGACAATCATCACCGTTCCCTGAATGCTAGGATCAAACTTTGCGTGCATGAAAGGGTACCCAGACTCATACTCAGTGCAGATGTCTCTGTGACATTGCCCACTTTCTTGCTCAAAGGTGCAACTCTCCCTCTACTTCATAATAATTTCCACCTATACTTCTGCTCGACTGCCTGGATTCTTTCATTAAAGGCAATGAAGATTCAAGAACCAAGAAGTGAAGGTCCAAGACCTCAGGATCCAACACCTACCTTTCTCTGTTCCTTCCATGCACACTCTCGTGCTTCCTCTCCTCATTGGATCAAATTACCTAAGTGGCTATTATTTTAATCGTATTAGTTGACCATAGCTGTAACATACTGGAGACCCTTTCCACAGCATCAGATATCAGGGACCCCTGCAGTGAGCCCCCAATCTCCCACCTGGAGTTATGGCATTCAGCAGGAAGAAAGAGAAAGAGATAAAGTGGTGCAGCAGGGATCTGGGATGACCAGTTGTTTGTGAGGAACAAAAGGCCATGAGGTGCCCAGAATCTTGGTATTTATTCATTACATCTGAGTCAAGGACAATGGATGAGGGGCAGTGGGTGTTTCCGGGAACAGTAATGGTGACTAAGCTGGGCTAGTAAGAAGAACAAAGCATTTTTGCAAGGGCAAGGATGAGACAGGGAGGCAATGAGGAAACTGTAGTTTTGTCAGGTGTCTTATCTTCTTCAGCAAGTCTTATCTGCCCTGTGAGCACCACAGCAGTCATTAGCCCTAGGGCTTCCAGCTGTGACCAGAAAAGATCAGGGAGTTTCTGCATTCTAATCTGGCTCAAAGGGTAGGACAAGGATAAGCATGCATGTCTCCTAGATTCAGTTTATAATTCGTGGTCCCCAACAGCAACCCACATTGTACTCACATGGTGGTGCTCTATAGAACTTCCCCTGAGAAGTAGAATTGGGGGCAAACCACTTTCTGCGTGTCCCCCTCTGTCCCTCTCAGGCAGGAGCTTTCTATCACTCAACAAATATTTCCTACTCTTAACCACCATTATTCCTAGAATTCATTCTTCAGTTTTAGAGAACAATGTTAGAAAACTCGGTACATCAGATACCTAACAGGTTGAGAGTTATAATATTTCCCTTATATCATATTTGGAGGTCCTGATATCATCCCTATATCAGTATCACTGGACAGGGTTTGAGGGGAGTCCCTAAAGCTCAGACGGGGAAACCCGACTCATCCCACAACAGGGCAGGATGCAGGTTTGCTGATTTCCATCACAGAAAAAGAATTTTCAGGATGTGTCAGTAAAAGGCACAAAGGAAATTATTAGGAAGAATTTTAAAAATACGTACTCACCTCTGGAGAGAAAATCTGAATAATCAAGTGAGTTGGATAACCCATTTTGTAGATACCAGTCAGCTTATTGCCCAATGGGTATATGAACAAAGTGGCCATGGTAGAAGGGATGGAGCACTTATATCTGGGCTCAGCAATGTGTTCTTCTGCTCACAAATGTGAACCTAGCTATGTCACCACTGGGCCCAGTCAGCCAATGGCAGAATCCAACACTGAACTCCAATGTAGCACCATTACCTGGGGTGATCCACCAGTCATCAGGTGGCAGGTGGACCACACTAGATTCTTTTCATCATGGAAGGGGCAGAATTTTATCCTTACTGGAATAAGATACATATACTAGGCGTGTATCTGCTTTCTCTGCATGCAATGATTCTACCAAAACTACAATCTGTGGGTACACTGAGCAACCTCCAGAGTCATTGTTAGACAGAAAGTTAGACTTTAGCATGCCAGAGACAGGTGGCTCATAGCTACTTACAAAGCAAAGAAGACATGACTTTTTTTTCTTTTTTTTTCCTTTCCTTTAACTATTGGCTATAGATTAAAATCAACTCAAGATTGTGGTTTCAAATTTCAGGGAAAAAGAATGTAATATCTTCTGAGCACACTGATAAGGCCTGAGGCCCATACAAAGTCCAGACCATGGGTGAAGAATTAGAAAAACACCAAGGTCTCAAAAACAAACAAAATGGAAAACATCCATCTAGGGAGTTAACAGGGACCTAATAGAGCAACACTATCAATTTTCCATGTAAAAGAACAATGACTTCAGAGGAAAGAAAGGATATTCCTTGAAAATCCCAGTTAATCATATAAATGTAACCCAAGAGCTCATTCAGTGCAACTGCCATCTGGGCACTTGCCCACCTTCATGCTTGAAGATGCATTTTCTCTCTTGCTCTGGAAATCTAATGATTTGCAATAAACTCTACCTATACTCTCTATGTTTGCCTATGTATCTTGTCTGAAATCTTTCATCAAAGACACAAATTGAGGTGTGTTCATGCTTCCTCATGGTGTTAGGACTTTGTGGTGAAAGGACCCGGCTCCCTGGCAAGTCATGATACTCCACACAGCACCGCTTCTGATCAGGAACTGACTTCACAGTCACTAAATAGGACCTGTCTGGTCTCACCATGTGGCTCATCATCCTGAAGCAGTAGGCTTGATAGAGCTATGAGATGGCCTCTTGGAGACTCAGTTACAGCACTGGGTATGTGGCAGTCCCTCACAGGGCTAGGGAAGGTTCTCTAGAAGCACTATGTGCTCTGACTTAGCATCCAATATATGGTGCCATTTCCCTGATAGCCAGCATACAGAGATCCGAGAGTCAAGAGTGGAAATGATAGTGACATCACATACTATTACCCCCAGTAAGCCACTAGCAAAATTTTTGCTTCCTGTTCTTATAACTTTATATTGTGCTGGCCTACTAGTTTTACCTCCAGAGGATGGAGTGCTTCCACCAAGAAACATGATTTCATTAAACTTGAAGTTAAAACTCCCACTCAGCCACTTTGGGCTCTTCATGCTTTGGGATGAACAGCAAAGAAGAGTTACAGTGTTGGCTAGAGTGACTGATCTAGTCTACCTAGGTGATGCTGGTCTGCTACTCCACAATGAAGGTAAGGAAGAGGACAGCTAGGACACAAGAGAAACCTTAGGGTGTCTCTTAGCATCACCATGTGCTGTGATTAAAGCCAATGGAAAATTACAAAAATCCAATCCAAGCAAGATTAGTAATAGCCCAGAACTTTCAGGAATGAAGCCTTGGCTTACTTCACGAAGTGAAGGACCGTGGCAGCTGAGGTGCTTTCTGAAGGCAAAGGAAATGCAGAATGGGTGTAAGGTGGTGAGGAATACCAGCTATGACCATATGAGCAACTACAGAGATGAAGATTGCAACTGTCACATTTCCCTCTTATTTTGTCATATATCTGAATGGTTATGTACCTATTTTAAGCAAGAAACTTTCTTTCCTCTTATTCCCTCATTACATAACATACTTTATATTACTATTTAAGTATAATTTTATAGTATCAAAGTGACAGGATATCGAGAGTAAACATTGTTCAATGACCTTCTCTCTCCTTCTCAGAAGGGATTAATGCATTCTATCCCATGTGCAGGATAACTGCCTCATATTAGGCAGAATTGTGGCCTTATTATTGTCTTAATTTGGAGAGTAAGATGTGTGTGGATGCCAAGTTGATAAGGGGTAGACTTATAATGGTTAATTCTGTCAACTTGACTGGGGTAAGGGGTGCTCCAACAACTGGTAAAACATTATTCTTGGATGTGTCTGTAACCACATTTCTAGAAGTGATTACTACTTGAATTGGTAGATTAAGTCAAGCACAGGATCCTCCCCAATGCAAGAGGACAACATCTAATCTATTGATAGCCTGTTTGGGAAACAAGGGTGAATAAACTCAGTCCCCTTAAGCTGGGGCAGCCATCTTCTTCTGTCCTAGGAAATTGAGGCACCTTGCTCTTCGTCTTCACACTCAGAACAGAACTTACACCACCACCCTCAGCTCCTCAGGTCTCAGGCCTTGAACACTGTGACACTTACCAGATTGGCTTTTCTCATTAAAAAGCAATTTCAGTAGCATGGCGTACTGGTAACGGGGGGTCTTAATAGATGAGCCACAGCATTAAAGTTCACAGTAACCACCATGAAGTTCCAGCACTATTCCCAGGTTTAAGAACAGGCTAATCTGGCCAGGTGCAGTGGCACATGCTTGTAATCCCAGCACTCAGGCAGGCTAAGGTGGGAGAATCAAATTATAGCCCAGTCTGAGCAATTTAGCAAGCTAGTGCCACCCTAAAGTTCTGAAAACTCTCCTCCCAGAGGTATGGACTAAAGACTTGCCTCTGGGGCTGGGCATCAACCATGCTGCCCCCCCGTGACCCCCATTGCTGTCAGATGTCATGGGAAGCACAAACAGGCATCCAGCCACACACATCAGCCTGATAGACTGTTAATCACTTTGGACAAGATCTCCGTGCCATCAACAATGTAGCCATCACCTTGCATTCTGCAGTTCCCAACTGATACACCATTTTTGGACTGTTACTCAATTGCTACAAGGGTTTGGGTACTCTCCCACTATTTTGGGGGAGGTCCTAGCAACAGATTTGGCTCCAGGACAGCCTGTTTCTCTGTCCTTTCCAGCTCTATCACTGGCCCCCAAGAAAGAAAAAATGAGACCTCAAAACTATAAAATGCCTATAGACTGTCAAACTGCTAAAATACACCTCCTGTCTGTAAAACGAATTCAAGATCTCCAAGCTGACAATGCCACCACGATTGCCCTCTGTATTATACATTGCCTCAGTCTTCTGCCACCCACAGCCTGCTGATACATCTGCCTGGACCTAAAGAATGCCTTCTTCTGCCTTTGATTGGCTCCTGTCAGCCAGGCCCTCTTCATCTTTAAATGGAAAGACCCTGGTTCTGGACTCAAAAGCCAACTGACCTGGACTCAATCTCCCACAGGTTCAAAAACTTGCTTAGCTTCCTTGGAGAAGCCCTCACAGCTGACCTCACTAGTTCCCAAGCACAAAATATCACCACACTTCTGATTAATGACACCCAAGCTGCCTGCTGGAAAGACGAAAAAGCTCTGCTACAGTATCTGGCAGAAACTGGTTACAAGAAAGAAACTCTGCAAATTTCTTGGAGTTACTGGCTTCTATAGAATCTGGATCATTGTGTTCACAAAAACAATGACGCTTACTCAGACTGTCAGCTCCTGGGAGCACCCAGTGGCCTATCTGTACAAATACTTGGATCCAGTCGCTAAGGGCTACTTCCCCCCTTTGCCTTCATGCTCTAATAGCCACTGTTCTTCTGATCAAGAAAGCTGATAAGCTCATCTTAGGCCAAAACCTGTCTGTGTACCACATGCTGTAGTGGACCCCCTGAATAACTGTGGGCCACTCAATCCTGCCACATATCTGCCCACCAAACTGTGGCCACCAGACTATGACAGAAAAAAAAAAAAAAAAAAAAAAAAAACTAACCCAGACAGATGCTGAGTACACCCTGTTTACAGATGGAAGTAGCTCTTGGATGGAGTCCAACAGGCTCAATATGCTATGGTCACCTTGAACAAAGTTATTTTGGCCAAAGCTCTCCTGCTACTGCTTCCTGATGCTGTTTGGAAACCTGACACCCATGATGCCAAACGTGCACTCCTAAACCCCTTCTGGGGATCCAATTGACTGAAACATCAATCCCAGCCAGAAAATCTTTACCTGGTACCCCTAGAAGATCCATCTCAATCAGAGCCAGACATGTCCCCACCATATGTTCTGGAAGCTCAAGCCACAGCACTGGCACCTGTGCCCCTGCAGCCAGCTCAGGCTTCAGCATCTGTATCACTGGCCCTGACCTCCCCCCATTTAAAGATATACAGATAGACTTAGTGCTTGTCTCCACCTACTCAGGCTGGCCTGAATCATTCCCTACCCAAGCTGAGAGGGCAATAAAAGTTTGCAGCGTCCTGCTATGAAAAATCATCCCTAGATATGGCCTTCCCTTCATCATTGGCAATGACAACGGGCCTGCATTTGTTGCAGAGATAACTAAATAAAAACTAAATACAGCATACAGGCCTCATGCTCTAAAAAGTTGAGAAAACAAAACAACCCTACAGAAACTACTTGTAACTAACTCCATAAAAGTTTAAAATATCAGCTATACCTGTACGGGCACTCCTGCACATACATATAACCCTGGTGCACATTAACTACCTCTACAAGTTTCAGAAATCCAGCTTTAGATCCACCATTCCAAAGTTCTGGAGAATTTACCTGGACTAGACAGCTCCTCCAAGGCTCACTCTGAAGAGACAATACACTCAAAGCCCTGCTCTGGTCATTGCTATCACTGACTAGCCCGCACATGGCTGAAGCCTGAGGACACCATCACGGGATTGCTCTATACCTCAATGCATTACTCCCCTTGATTTTTGTGCCTTTTCAGGCTGCTTACCCCAGTCCTTGCTTTGCCTTAGCTCTATGGATGATTGCCCTGAGAAAACAGAAAATAACCAATAAGGCCCATACAAATGATAAAGATTTAACTAGCATCCAAGGCACATTAGACACTCTCCTAGATCAGATGAACTCCTTCACTCCCTTGTCAGAGTCAACTCAGGGAGAAACCCTATAATAAGGGAAACAAACCACAAACTCCTGGTGGAAATTTTCAGTCTTGGGGACCTTGGCTAGGGCCCATCCTAGGACCACAGACAGCCCCAGTGTTATTGCTTCTAGTTGGTCTTGTCTCCAAAGATCATATGTAACATGCCCAGCAAAGATTTGCTGGGGAAACTAAAACAGGGGGGAAATGTAGCAGAAGATGCCCCACCCCAGCCAGCATACTTCAGTTTGTTAGTCACCCAGGAAATAATTCCAGTTACAGTTCCTGTTACTTCTGTTTCCTACAAATGGCTCATCACTGTGATGCATAGCTAGTCACTATGATGCACATTGTATAAACCAACCCCCAACTGACAAGTCATTCTGCCTCTGTACTTCTTGCTTGCTTATCCCTTACATGTCCTAGACCACCGGAGACCAGGGTCTGGTATTTTGAGAATGATCCCAATCAGTGCCCTTCGATGTACATAAATCTGCCTCCAAATCCTGGGTGTTATTTTGGAGTTTGTGTTTGCCGTTGCACTCTAGGCAGCTCCTGGCATGTGGGGCTCAAGTGCCAATTAGGGTACTGTGCTGTCCCTGCCTTTTACAGGTGGAAGCCCCAGAGATTAGTGAACAGGTTTCATGCAATGGCTAGTCATGAAGAAACCAAGCCAAGTGATAATTCTTTTGATGTGAAGACCATTTTAGGGTGGGAAGAGGTGCAACACCCCAAAAAAACCTGACATTCAGTGCAGGCAAATTGCTCATACCTTTCAGCCAGGACCAGCATCTTTCAGTCATTTGCCAAAATGGAAAGAGGAGAGGAACACCACATACATTCTCCAGGCCTTTTAGAAAACATGTGCCTGTTCTTTTGGCCACATATACATGAATCTACAAAAAGGGTGATATTATAGACATCAAAGGAATGGGTACTGTTCAAAAAGGAATGCTACACAAATGGTACTATGGCAAAACTGGAAAAGTCCACAGTGTTACCCAGCATGCTGCTGGCATTGTAAACAAGCAAGTGAAGGGCAAGACACTTGCCAAGAGAATTAATGTGCATATTGAGCATATTAAGCACTCTAAGCGTTGAGATAGCTTCTTCAAACATATCAAGGAAAATGATCAGAAGAAGGAAGCTGAAGAGAAAAGTACCTGGGTTCAATGGAAGCACCAGCCTGCCCCACCCAGAGAAGCATGCCTTGTGAAAACCAATGGGAAAGGGCCTGAGTTGCTGGAACCCATTCCCTATGAATTCATGGCACAAGCTGGAGATGTGGCTCTGCCATTGAGCACCTAATTAGCAGCAAGCATTCTAGGCCCTGCTTAAAAATAAAAAGTTCTGAATTGTAAGGATGGTTTTCTTAATTGAACAGGGGTGTGGTGCCTTTACCTCAGAGGAACAAATACTTGTAGCAAATTCTCATTGCACCTAGTTAGTTGTGTCTTTACTCTTCAGTGTTTTTCTTGCTGAAAGATGTGATGTCCTGTGCAGGTAAATACCCAAATACTTATGATATATTGGCATGAAGGTCCTCTAAATCACCATGGGAAAAAGATGTATGGAAATAAATGGAAGTCAGTGTGTAGCATTTAAGTTAAACAAACTGTTTAAAGCACACACCCAAAAGACTGCTCGCAATTGGTGATCCTGTCCAAGTAATGTTTGCCATATATGAAATGAACCAATTAGCCAATATGTGGCAGTTAAAAGATAAGCAGGTGGTTTTAGCTGTGAAAGAAGTGTCCTGTTTATGATGCCAATTACTTTAACTGCTTCTAATTCACTCTGCTGGTGAAGAAGGGATTCCCACCTTTGGGTCTGGAAGGATTGAACTGGGCAGGTAAGAGCTACTTGAGTTTATTAGTCACACATGTTCTCAGATGAGGTGAGGGCACCACGTGCCATGCAGGGCTGCACAAGTGCCTGCTTGGGAGCACAGTGAGAAACAGGGTCTGCAGGAAGCACTCTGCACAGTCAAGAGGATGCTTCGGGCTGTGTGTTGGGGAGGACGTGTGAGCTTGTGTGAATAATCCTTGGGTCGGCAGGAAGTTAACCTTGCTATGCAGAGACAAGGAAGAGCAGAGTGTGGGCCCTCGACAGGGGTTCATCTGGCCAGGGGACACGACCTGCAGAGCAGATCAGGGAGGGAAATGTATGGCTAGGTCATTCAAGGCCTTCTCAGTTTAGCTACCAAACAGATGATAATTTGGACCACAATTTCAGGTCATGGTTACTATAATTTATATTAGAGACATACAAAACAATTCAAATGCCCATTAATGGTATCTGTAGTCTCAGGGCAGAACATGGCTGACAAAACTTTTTGTTCACAATCAAAATGATGTGAAGGAAGGAAAGGAACTTGAGACTTTTCTAAAAAGATAGAGCTTAGAAAGCAAAATGGTGGTAATTAACATGCTCAACATCTGTCCACCTAAGAAGTTTGAGAATTTGTCTCCTTGCCCACTATCCCTGTCTCATCTGGAAAAACTGGTAATGATGTTTTTATCTTGGAAAACATAAAATAAAGCACCTTCACACAGACTCACCCATATTGCTATACACAGCTGCTTGGTTATTTATTTAATATACTTTATTTTTTAAATCAGTTTTAGGATTACAGAAAAATCGAGCAGAAAACAGAGAATCCCCACACAATCCTTCATACTTCTCCCACAATTTGCAGTGCCACTAACACCTCGTGTTGGTGTGTTACAATTATTACAACCAATGAGCTAGTATGGACAGGACATTTAGGGTGGGAAGGGATGCTCGTTAAATTTAAGTAAGGTACCGTACATGTTTTACATTCGAGTTTACTCTTAGCAACTTACTTTGTGTAGGTTTTGACAAATGAATAACGACATATATGCATCACTACAGTACTGTACTTTTTCAGACCCCAAAATCTTTTCATTCAGCTCTTCATCTACTCATCCTAAAACACAGCATTCAGAATATTTTCATTCATTGCCTGCAGTGTGGCAATCAGCAAGACTTCACAGAAACTATCTCCCCACTTCCAGCCTGTCCCTTATGTACTAATATAACTAACTGGTGATAGGAAATGGTGACTAATTTGTGACAGATTAAGGATCTTTGCTTTTGCAATCTGCAGAAACTGAAAAGCATGTGCTCAGTAAGCAGTAAGGATCAGATGTGCATCATCTGGCCCTTTCGCTGTAAGATGCCCACCAGTCTGGGAATGCTCATCAATCGCCTGTATAAGCCACTCCTAAATCAGGTCAGACAAGATGGGCCTTGTGATAAGGTTCCAAATCTAGCCAGATTTTGGAATAAAGTTGCTTTCCTTGCTTCAGTGCTTTGTTTTTAGACTTAGGTGGCCTGTCACGGGGCAAGTGACCCAACCTGTCACTTGGCAAGTCACCTAGAAGAGTGGCTTGGCTCCTAATGGCTACCTAGAGAGCCCAGTGACAGGAAACGCCTCTGGACTGCATCTAGCAGCTGCTGCAATCTTTTTGTTATAGGGGCCTCTCCATCACCTTCCTCAGTCACAGCATCGGCTTCCCAAGCACCCTCCACTGACAGGAGTTGATGTTTGGGTAAGTGGATGCCTCTTCATTAAGTCACTCCACTGTGTACACCAGTAACTCCTTTCTCCAGCATCTAGGTAATGTGTAAGCTGGTAAATATCCCACTATTTGGGCTTTTGCAGTTTCAAACTTTGCAGATTCAACAGCTGCTGGGCTTTGTACCCAGTTCTGTATAGTGGCATCTATTTTCTGGGGGAGAGGGATGCACATAACTAGTTAATGGGAAACTCAACATCAATCCAAACTGATGCAGCAAAGGAGAAAAAAGCTCACCTTTCCTTCTCCTCGGGGCTAATGGGATAATCCAGCTGCAGCCTAAATCAAGGCAGGTGACCTTAAGCTATGAAGCAGGGATGATTTGGCCTGTGGACCTAGAAGCATGAGGACTATGGTATGTGCAAATGTAAAGAGTGCACTTGCGAGCCACCAGCCTGGATCTGCAATGAAGAGCACCTTTACTTGGTGGAGAAGGTGACTGCTGTGAGGCAGAGACTAAAGCTGGTCTATGTACAGTGGCTCTGTGTGCAGGTGGCCATGGCAGGCAACTTCAACTCAGAGGAGCAGAGCAGCTGGTACTGAGGAAAGCTGAGGCAGCTGGAGGTAGTGGCACTGTTGCAGGGCCAATACTATGGGTGTTCTTGTGCAGGACTTGGGCACCAGACCCAGGGACTATGTGTTCAGCTTTTCTAAGAATTCATGCATCTCCCCATACATCTACAGCAGCAGACTGTGCCCACTGGGGCACCAGCACCCTTTCAGCCTCTTTCCAGGGCGAACCCTTCCAGCCTCCAAACAGGAGATCCAGAGTTTGATTCATCCTCTGATTTTCCGGGGTTCTATGAAACACACTATTTGGATGCAACATTGGTAGAACGAATTTCCAGATCCAGACAGATTAGTGATGTGATTCTCAGGTGGGAGGAGGCAGAGTGTATGTGAACCCTCATTAATGGGAATGATGATTAAGATCTTCCCTTTAAGAGAGGGAAACTCCTGAGTATCTGAGATAAGCCTGAAAAGCAGTAGTGGAATACAGGGGTCAGCAAAGGCCAGAGCTGGAGGATTCCAGTGCCTTCAGTGAAATACAAACTTGCCTGAGTATCTGTCTGATTGGAGCTCAGTGAATTGGTAAAAGTTATGCAAAATAAGTCTAGTTTATATCACCACCCTGTTACCTAGTTCAGACTGAACTAGTCCATTCCCGGTCTTATTTACTATTTTCAAAGCATGAAGTGATCTAACAACGATAAGTAAAATTGTGCTGACAACCTGCATTTTTGTAGCCAGTCTTGCTGTTGTACGGGATAGTTGGCTATGGATGTCACGTCCCTCTTTCTGCCTTGTTTATAGTATTACTTTCCAGCCAAGGGTTGCCTTAAACTGTGCCCAGAGTGTTATATCTAAGCCAGCAGTTGTAATCTAGCACTGTTAATACACAGTCTGGATGCTCTTTGCAGTTTGCAGTGAGGTGCTTTTTGTCATGTGCCATTTTAACTGATTTGCTTGTTAGAACTCAGGTAATGGGCTCAAAAGTCAGAATATGGTGACTCACATTCCATAAGCTAAAGCAACAAAACAATCCTAGGTAAAGATTTTGTAACAAATGCTCCAGAAATAATGCAAAAAAGATGCAAATGAAAGTATAACGTGATGTCCATTACTGTCTCCATTTCAAGCACACCAACTCTGGGGTTTTTCTTTGACAAGAGTAAATGACTTAAAATGACTTAACTGTCTGCTATCTTTTCTAGGAATAACTTACATATGAGGATTCCACATGGTATGTTTCTTGAGCTATAACTCAAGTTTGTAAAGTTAAAAGTATATGGATTTATTTCATTATTTTTATTCATGCAAGGTAACCCCAAAATGCTTTTACACAACATGCATTGCAGCTAGACAGCCATAAAACAGTCAGTGCTGAGATTTTTACGGTTGTAGTCAACTTTTTCTACATCTGTTTTGTTTTAACTGAATATATGAAAACAGCAAAATTAGATAAAGATTTATTTGGGATATTTTGCACTGGGGTAGGAATTTTAATACATTTTTGGAAAGGAGAGCCTGATGGATTCAAAAGTTGGCAGCTCAGGAACAAGAAACTGTTTTGCCACTTTTCCCACAAAGAATGGAAATCCAGAGCTCTCTCCACCTTTCTGATTAATTCATGTTTCAAGTGTAATATTAACTGCACCACACTCAGAAGAGCCTGGAATAAGCTATTTAAGTGAAGTCATTGCACTTTTCCTGAAAGCAGCTTTAAGTAGATGCAGGAAATAATGATGAGAACTGTTTTCTTATAGTCCCAAATGAAACAGTGCTTTGGGAGGGGGCAGGGATTAGTGTCAATATTAGCAAAATTAGCAAAGGTACGTTTGAAAACAGGGAACCCAGTGCGACCAGCCAGCCTCCTTCACACTGGGGACATACTAAAGGGGCTCCAGGGCTCCTCCTGATATGAGGACACATTTCCCAACAGAGCCCCAGGTACAGCTGACAGAGGGAAACTAGTCGACTTTTCAGTCAATAGTGGTGACAGATGGCCCTGCTGTGGACATCAGAGACAAAATCAGAATCCCTAACACCTGTGAAGGAGGACACTGATTCTAGCAGTCATGAACTGAGGAGTGCACATCCGATGGTGGGGACCTGGGGAACTGCAGCTGACCATTAAACACGCCTTTGTTCACTGCCATCAGAGAAGGCCTCATGGAAACAATCCTTCCGCCCCATCTGTCCACCGAAAAATATGTAACTGGTGACAGGAACAGACTGAGGAAATAATGACCTCTGACCCTGAAATCTGAAGAAACGGAGCAGCATCTCATGACTGGACAGCATCATCCACCCCTCTTGCTGTGAGAAGATGCCCACCAGTCTGGGAGCACCCACCAACCATCTATACCTACCACACCTAAATCAGGCTCCAGAAAAGCAGGCTCTGTGACTAAGCTCCCCTATCTCCTCTAGCTGGTTTCTGGAATAACCCCCCTGGCTCACCTCACCTTGGCTCTCAACTGGACTGTCATGGGGCAAGCAGCTGGACATGACCAAGTAGCAATGCCTCCTTCAAAATCTCAGTGCCTTCTCTTCTTTCTTTTGTCTTACTGTGTTCACTGTGACCTTCACAAGGATGATTTGTCAAATGCTTTTTCTGCACCCACCGAAAGGGTCATAGTTTGTCTTTGGCCTAATGTGATATTCAGTCTCATACACCTGCAATAAATCTTACACACTCATGTTGTATAATTCTTTTTATACATGGTTGAATTTGATGTGCTAATATTTTGTGGAAAATTATGTATCTACATTCAAAATAAACATTGGTCTGTACTATTCCTTTCCTGAAGTGTCTAAACTGGGTATTAGGGTAATGCTGGCCGCAAGGAAAGAGTCAGGCAGTGTTCCTCTGCTGTAACACTCTGGAAAAAACTACAAAGAACTACCAGCATTTCTACCTAACATGTTTGGTGGAACTCGCCAGTGCATCCATCTGGTTGCGGTATGTGTCTGGAAGGTTATTAAGTATTGTTCCAATTTCTTTAATATGTCTTTTAGTTAATGTGCCTGTATACAAAGTTTACCCTTGCAGAAATTTTGATAGACTATACCTTAAAAAGAATTGGCCTGCTTCAGATAAGTTAGCAAATTTATGGGCAGAATTGTCCATAACATTCCTTTATAATCCTTTTAACATCCATAGGATCAGCAGGAATGGCACCTCTTCCATTTCTGATATTAGCAACTAATGTTTTATTTTTTGTTTTGTTTTTGGTACCAGTAATCGAACTCAGGACCTTGCACTTGCCAGGCAGATGCTGTGCTGTTGAGCTATATCCCTGGCCCCACTTTTAAATTAGCTTGGCTCAGAATTATCAGTTTTATTGACTTTTTCAAAGAATCTGCTTTTGGGTTTCTTGGTTTTCTTTCACTTCATTTTGATGCTTACCTTTTCCTCTCCTGCTTACTCTGGATCTAGTTTGGTCTTCTTTTTCTTGTTTCAGAAAGTGGAAGATCAGATTGTATAAACTGAGATTATTAGATTGTTTAAATTTATAATTTTGCAATATTAAATTTTTATAATTATTTTTATAATCTAACGTGTAATGTAGTATATGACTAAAAGCCACACTCTAGTAAAATGCTGGCTTTGTTTGTGCATGGAAAGAACCATGGTGAGAAGAGGAGCAATATGGATATCCACATGCATGGAAAATTTTTTTTCACATTTTCTTATTTTGATTTATAACTTATGAATGGTTAGGTATTACCTCTCTAGACCTCTGTATGGTCTAGAGAGGTATGGTCTGTACTTGAGGTTTTTGTGAGGTGGGTGGATCATGGGTATGTGATGCTGGGATTACAGGGGTGTGATAACTAAATTGGTTTAGCATAGCTCTGTGAATAATGGGAGCCCCACCCTGGGTGTGGGTGGCACCAATCAATAGGCTTGTAGCCTGGATGGAATATAAAGGGACACAAAGAAGGCAGGCTGGTTGCTGCTGCCTCCTGCCTGCTCTTCCATGGACTGTTTCTTTTCTGCAATAGCCCCCTGCCATTCTACCCTGCCTTGGAGCCAGCCAACTATGGACTGAAACCTCTACAAACTGTGAGTCAAAATACAGTTTTCCTCCTTTAAGTTGTGGGTGTCAGGCATTTTGTCTCAATAATGAAAAAAGTAATTAAGATGGCCTCTTTTTAAGCTGTTATTCTAGGCTGTATAAATATTGATGAACCTAGCATTGTGACAGCTGTTAGTCTAAGGGTATCTATTTCCCATTCATGATGGTGTTATGTTCCATTGTGCACGTAAAGCTCATACACACTTCACATAACTTAACATGTGAGCACATGTATGTCCTGCGTATGTTAAGGATATTTCCCATATGAATTTAATGCTCTTGTCCAGGATATTCAATTACCTATGCATTTTAAAAGCTTCCTGTTCAAATGGTTCTTAGAATTAGGGTTATGGAAAGAATGTGTTTAAGACAAGAAACATAATCCTGATGCAACTGAGACTCAAGATTGCTTACTGTGCGGTAACTTAATTATCTTTCTTGATGGTTACTCAGATCTACAAGCAGTAAAACTTAAGAGGGCTACACCAAAAAGACAGGGCACATGTAAAATCTGGTGATATCTGAATAAAGTCTATTTCAAGTACTATGACATTATCAATTTGTTGTACTTCACAGTACAGTATGGTTATGTAAGATTATTATTAGAGGGATATAGGAATACTCTCTACTTTTACTCTGTCCTATTAAGTTTTTAAAGTTTTATATTCCAGAACATAGAACTATAGAATACTATTTATATTTCCAAAGACAACCATGATATCAAATTCAAAAGACAACTTGCAATATTACCTTATTTCTAATTAAAGTTTGCAATTTATAGTTAACAAACACATACATTTCTCAATATAAATTCTGCAATAATCTAGTTTGTATTTTCATAAAAACAATTGAAATTATCTATAAAACTTCATACTTTCCTGAGACAGGGTCTCACTATGTAGTTCAGGCTGGCCTTGAACTCACTATGTCATCCAGGCTGGCCTCGAATTCACAGTGATCCTCCTGCCTCAGCCTCCTGAGTGTGGGATTACAGGCATGTGCCACCACACCCAGCTCTTCATATCTGAATCAATCTTAACAAAGGGTGTCCTGTACTTGTAGGGAGAACACTTATCCGAAGTCTAGCCACAGCAACACTGTCTCGTAGTGGCCACTGTTCAGCTGTCCAGTGGGCTCTCGCTAGGTGCTGAGACCTGTGGGGTTCCCAACAAGGATGGGTGGCAATAAAGGACAAATAAATTTTCCCAAGGACCCTCGTCCCTTGCTTCTACTTTTTGCTGTCTCCCTTAGAGTCCTATAAAACCAGGAGAATAGCAAAGGGTGTGTGTGTGCAACTTCAGTAATGCTGCAGCCCATAAGTTGTCCACTGCTCCATAAGTAAGCCATAATAAACCCACTTGTTTACAAAACTGAATTTGTCCAAGTCATTCTTTGGACTGTCAGTGCCCTCCCAATTCATAAGCAAATGTTTCTTTTACAGTGCTCTGGGAAATTCATGCAATATGTGAAGCCTGACCCAGCAGATCCAAAGATGAGTCAGGGAAGAGTACCCATGGGGGAAATGCCAGGGTAGCCATCCTTTGCATGTATATGGGGTGGCACTCTCCCAAATGAGTCTAATCCACATGCGATGGACTAGAGAATATAACACAATCTCAGAGGGTCCATATGGGATGGGATTGCAATAGAGAGGTAGCCCATGTTTCAAGGGCCCTGCTGTGGGTGGTAAGACATGCTACTGACATTGAGATACCTGCCCAAAGGGAACTCCTGGATGGTTATCTGCCTCCATGTGGGGAGAGGTGAGGACTATTAAGAATGTCTTGGAAACACCATGTGTGTGATAATGGGGATGGCTGGAAAGTATCCCAAAGATTATGGGAAATAATGTCATTTGCTAGTGACAATGCAAATGCAATGTTATTGGAGGGGGGCTGTGTAAGATGACAGAAGCCCTAGGTTGGCTTCTCTTCCTTACAGCAGCAGAGGCTGTGCTCCAATCACAACCCTGTGTCAAGCAAGCGGAAGAAAAAGAAAACTGGGATAAACCTGTTAAGGTGTTAGAACTGGGGGTGATGGAGGGCCTGACCTCCATGAGTTAACCTCATAAAACAGACTGTGTCAATGGATGTAAAGTAACTACACTGGTAGTTACTACAATGCCAATGGATGTAAAGTAACTACACTGCTAGTTACTGGTAGTAACTACTCCTGGTATTTCCAGGACTCCTGCAGTATTAACATAGTTTATATCCCACTTTGCTCAATTTGTCTGCCCACTACATAACTCTGAACAAAGGCAACCACATGGAATTGGGAAAAAAGGGCTCAAGAGGATTTTGAGCAAACTAAGATATTTGTGAGGTAGGCTAAATAGTTATATATCTCCATAATCCAATGCCTGTATGTTCTAGAGGTTACCAGGAGCCCTGAGTGCTACAACTGGGGGTCATGGCAGAAACCCCCTGAACAGACCATTCCAATAGGATTCTGGCCCAATCATGGAAAGGGACAGAAGCCAGATATGGTATATGACATTGGAGCAGCAACTGCTGGCCATATGTAAAGCCCTGAGCAGGTGAAATCCACCTCTGGATCTGTTCAGTGACAGTAAAGACAGCATATCCAATGAAGGGCTGGGAATAAAGGGCTGATGACCAACCCCTTTCTAGGGTGGCATAAGAATTTATGAAAATGGCATGCATACTTGGGCAGTGTGCAGACCTATCTGCTAGCTGTGTGACTAATGCCCTTCAGGAAATACTGAGGCTGGTATCCTTTAAAGCTATGGAACTGCTTCAGGTGACTGAACCAACAGTGAGGCTAGATAAGGGGTTAAAAGGACACTGCCCACTCTTGAAGGCACTTACTACACCAGTGGCACCAGTGGGGGCACAAACCTGGAATGGCCAGCAGTACTGACACAGATATAAATACCATTTAGGAAAGGGAAATTTTGGCAGCCAATGGGCTGAGCTAGAAGTGGTACAGATGGTGGTCATTCATGAAGAATGGCTCTGACTGCACAGATCAGTGGGTGACCTTCTGAGGACTGGACCTATGGATAGCACAATGGGAAAGGGAGCACCAGCAAGTGCTTGGTAAGCCATTATGGAGACCATGAATGTGGAAGGTGGTATTTCAAAACAGAATGACCTTGGACATGCTGACGGCTACCCACGGAGGCACCACGGGCTGTGCCTGTATGCCAGATAATGAGGCTAAAGTAACAGATGCTCTAAGCCACTTACAAGCAGGTACTCCTAATATAGAGTATTTAGATGTCTGCGGTGCTTCTGCTAGGCTACCTGGGAACATGTTCCCTTGACCAGTGTTTGCATTGTTCTAGGAGCAAGTGAACTGCTATAGTCTGGGCTGCTGGTGTGACATAATAGCCCGGTGTTCAGCCTTCAGTTAAGTGAGATATCTCTCCCTCCAAATTCAGGAGACATCACTGAGGTGGCAGCAAAAAGAATGTAAGTGTCAGAGGAATGGGTGGAATATAGGGGAAAAAGTCCTCCGAACCCTAGCCAAAGCAACTCCATCTTGCAGTGAGCCACTATTTGGCTCTCCAGTGGGCTCTTGGCAGGGGCTGAGGCTGTATGCCAGGCTGAAGCACAGCAAAGTCACGCAGCACTGTGGCTGACAGTACTCACTGAGACCAGTGGAATTCCTAATAAGGATGGCTGGGAACACAGTACAGACAACTCTTCCCAAGGACACTTATCACTTGCTTCTACTTTTTGCTGTTTACCTTGCAGTCCTATAAAACCAATAGCTTAGTAAAGGGGGATGGCAACTTTGGTAGTGCTACAGCCTGCAGGTCATCCACCACTCTGGAAATAATCTAAAATAAACTCATTTGCCAAACTGCACTTGTCCAAGTCATTCTTTGGACTGTTAGCACCCTCTCAATCTGGAGGCAGATGCTTCTTCTAGGAAATAATACATAACACAGACTATGGGTTTATCCTGTCATTCTTCTATAACATAACATTGTGGATGAAGACTACTAAACTTTCAGGTTGTCAACAGAGCTTTCTGCGGTGTGAATACTCTGAATTGCAGTGAAGTGGCTGACAGATGGCCAAATACAACTGATACTCAGTTCATTCATAAGACTTTTCTCCTGTGTGTGTCCTCTGAGGTACAATAAAGTTTGACTTTTGAGAGAAAGTTTTCCCACATATGTTACATTCAGAGGGCTTCTCCTCTGCATGTGACCTCTGATGTTTAGTAAGATCTGATGTTTGGTTAAAGATTTTCCCACATGCATTATATTGACAGGATTTCTCTCCTGTGTGAGCCCTGGGATGTAATGTGAGGGATGATTTGTGACTGAAGAATTTCCCACATTCATTACATTCATAAGGTTTCTCCCCTGAGTGTTTCCTCTGATGTAAAACAAGTCCTGACTTCACACAGAAAGATTTTTCAATTTCGCTGCATTCATAGGGCTTTTCTTCTGTGTGGCTTCTCTGATGCACAATTAGAGGTGACTTATGGTGGAAAGCTTTCCACATTCAGAACATTCATAGGGTTTCTCCTCTATGTTAGTTCTCTGGTGCTGAGTGAGCTGTGAATTCTGGCAGAAAGTTTTCCCACATTCATTGCATTCATAAGGTTTCTCCCCAGTGTGTGTTCTATAATGTTGAGAGAGGGTTGACTTATGACTGAAGAATTTCCCACATTCAGGAAATGCAAAGGGTTTCTCCCCTGTGTGAGTTCTCTGATGTACTGTGAGGTCTGACTTTAAGCAGAAAGTTTTCTCACATTCATAACATTTGTAAAGTTTTGGGCCGGTGAGATGGCTCAGCGGCTTAAGCGCCTGCCCGGCAAGAGCGAGGGCCCGAGTTCGACTCCCAGAACCCACATACGAAAAAGGGGCCGGTGATATCGCTCAGCAGCTCGGGTGCATGCTGGCGCATGAGGTCCTGAGGTCGACCCCCGGTACCCACACACACACACACACACACACAAATAAAATAAAAAAAGTAAAGTTTCAACCCTGTATGAATTATCTGATGCCTGGTGAGTACTGATTTGTGGTAGAAAGTTTTCCCACATGCATTACATGCATAGGGTTTATCCCCTATGTGAGTTCTCTGATGCTGTGTGAGATGTGACTTCTGACAAAAGGATTTCCCACATTCTGGACATTCAGTGTTTCTCACCCATGTGTGTTCTCTGCTGGACGGTAAGGTGTGAATTCATACAAAAGGACTTCCCACATTCATAACATTCATAGGGTTTTAGCCCTGTGTGTGTTCTCTGATGTTTGGTGAGGTCTGATTTCTGGTAAAAAGTTTTCCCACATGCAGTACACTGGTAGGGTTTCTCACCTGCATGTGTTCTCTGGTGCAAAGTGAGGGCTGATTGATGGCCAAAGGCTTTCCTGCAGTGACTGCATGCATAGGGTTTCTCCCCAGTATGGGATCTATGATGTTTAATGAGTTCGACTTCTTCCAGAAAGCTTTACCACATTCATTACATTGAAAGCGTTTCTCTCCTGCGTGCACCCTGTGATGTCGGGTGAGATGTGATTTCTCCCAGAAAGCTTTCCCACATTCACTACACTCAAAGTGCTTCTCTCCGTTATGAATTTTCTGAAGTCGAGAGAGACATAACTTCCTCCCGACGTCATTTCCACTTTCATTATATCTCATATGTACCCCGTCGGGTTTGAAAGTGGTGGACGTCCCACAGAAGGATTTCTCATCACCATTGAACTCACAGTGATTCCCTTTTGAGGGATTTACCTCAGGGAATAAGAGGGCCGAGCCATCACAGAAAGTTCTCCCTCAAGCGTTGTATTCACAGTCATTCTCTTCTGTGTTCTCTGTCTTGTGCGTGCTGAATATTGTCTTTTCAAGGAAGGTTTCCTGACATTCATTGTATTCAAGTGTTTTGTCTAAAGTTTCAATGTCTTCATGCTGAATGGGATTCTCTTGATGACCAAAAGAACTCCTATGTTTTAAACATTCACTTTTCTCTCTAGCATGAGTTTTCTCATGTTTAATTTTGAGTAGCAATGTTCCACAGGCATTAAATTCACCAGGCTTTTTGCCTAAGTAGTTTTTTCTACTAATAACCAGTTCTGAAATATTGCTGAAACTCATTCCATGTGAGTCACACTGACAGAGTACTTTCCTGGAAGGAAAAGAACTTATGTCCAAGTTAAATGGTTTCCCTATTACATTACCTTGTTCTTTAGCCAGCATTGTGTTATTGATGAATACGACTCCCCACAAATGCTTAGGCTGGTTTTCTTTGCTCCTCTCCTTCCTGTGGTCAGTTTTCCAAAATTCTAAAAATAAGAAAAATTAATCTCACCATAGAAATATTAACACATTTCTTAGGAAAGAGATCTCTATACAGATGCTCTACATCACAGTTTTCTGTGTTTTTTTTGTTCCATTTCTTTTTCTTTTTTAATGGACAAAGGTAAAACAAAATTTCATGACAAAATAATAGGAGAACAACTGTAGTTAATACATTACATGTTGCTATTTTTAAAGTAGTTGCTCAGGGTGTTTTCCATTTCTAGAGATGAAAATAAATGAAAGTATATATTTTTTTTCTCTATTTCATGGATTTGACATGGGAAAGAAAAACCTCCACAAAGAACGATATAGTGGGAAAAGGGAGAAGAATCTGGCTATTAGAACACATACGTTTGGTTTTCAATGCATGAATAATAACCTGAATCTCTCCATGCAGCCTCTGAAAAACTATGATGACTGACATTAGGCGAGCACATAACGTTACCTGTAACAACCCATGAATAGTATAACTAGGAGAGGAAAAAAAAGACCAGAAAATTCAGATCACCACTACATGAGGAAACTAATATTGAAATATAGAAGGAACAGTCGGCCCACATCTACAAAGAGAGTCAGCTGGAAACTGAGGTGGTCATAAAAAAAGAAGAGGAGACAGAAAGCCTAGCAGTGATGAGACACAAACAAATTATCTCAGAGAAGAGAAATTCCCCTGTGAGTGGGAAAATACTGAGGTAGTGTCTGAGTTTGAGTGGATCAGAGCTTGAATTACTGGGAATTCCAAAAGAAGGGTCTTGCAGTGGATGGGAACTACAAAGCCAAGAGCTGATCAGCATTAGAAATGAAACTCTAAAGGGACAAAGTGATCACAGAAAAGGGTATTTAATTTGCAAAAACCTTATTATGAACTAAATTATATTGATACCTCAATCTCCAACGTGACTGTGTTTGGAGACAGGATCTGTGAGGAAGTAGTAAGGTTAAATGAAGCAGTGAAGCCGTAAGGACAGGGCCATACACTGATAATAGCACTTGACCTTCAAGGAGAAGCCTCCAGAACGATGTGCATGCCTACTACTCCCCACTCTTGTCTCTCTCATTACCATGTGCAGCTGAGAAAAGGCCACAAGAGGACACAGGAAGAAGGTACCACCTGCAAGCCACAGAAAGGTGGCTCACCAGAAACCAACCCTGCTTGCACCTTGACCTTGGACTTCTAGCCTCTAGATTATGAGAAAATAAATGTCTGCTGTTTAAGCCATATGATCTGTGGTATCGGATTATAATGACCAACAGTCTAATAGAAACAAGGGGAACCGAACTTCTATTCATCTGAGAATTTTAGTAAGAAATGGACGTTGGATTTGAACAAGTGCTTTCTCTGCATCCACTGAGATCACACAAGTTTGTTATTTCTTCTTTTCCTTTTTTAAAAAATTCAGGGTAGGGTGCTGACATTACTGACAAAGGCCAGGGCAAAATGAAAATGTGGAACCAGTTTTTGAAAACGGGAATAAAAGAAAAAATATATACTCATGATAATATTGACTATATACATGTGTACATAAAGTTCTACATATGAAACTATATATTATGTTAAATATATATTATACATGATACATTATAGTGTCCCAGGTATAAAAAACTTTATAGACATAATTACACATGTTAGGTCTTCATATTGCGGGCCCTCTCTGTGGGTTCCACAGCTGTGGATTCATCAATTTCAGATATTAGAAAAAACTGCATTGGTATTGAACATGTACAGGTTTTTTGTTACTTTCCAGACAATATAACATAACAATTATCTATATAATTTACATTGTATCAAATAATCTACAGATGATTTAAAGTATACAAGAAAATGGGGAAATACTGGGAGGGGGAGCACTGGGGGTGAACCCAAGGCCTCACACATGCTGGGCCAGTGCTCCACTACTGAGCTACTTCCCAGCCCTCTTTATTTTATTTTGAAATGAGGCTCACAAAGTCGCCCAGGCTGGCCTGTGACCCTTCCACCTCAGCCACCCGAGGAGCTAGGATTGCAGGTGTGCACCAGAAAGCCAGAGCGCCAGAGCGCCATTTTACATACAAAATACGATCACTTGCAGATTTTGATGTATGCAGAGGGGCCGGTGCCCAACCTCCCTCAGTACAGTCAGATGACTGCATACACCCCCAGTACACACATACACTTATTTGTGCTGTATAAAATTTCAATGACCTCAACTGCTTCCATCTAAAGAAAACTAAAAGAGAAAATTAAAACCACAATGAAGAAGAAAGGAAGTAATACACACCACAATGGTAAATAATAAAAACAATGAGTATTATATGGACTTGAAGTTTCTTATATCTAAATTTCCTATATGTAAATCTCCCATGAATTTTGTTTTCATTAATATTCATTTCAAAATACTTTCTAATTTCCTCTTTATTGAGACTTGTTTTATAACTAAAAATGTTGTTTACTTTGGTAAAATTACCCTTGATTAGAATATAAATTCACTGTTTTCTGTTTTTACTTTTTGAGAGGGGTTCATGGGGAGGAGTGGATCACAAATGTCAATTAGGTCATTTTGGGTATTTAGTGTTGCTCAGGTCTACTTCGCCTCTGCTGCTTTTCTATTTCTCCTTCTATCAATTATGGGGAGAAGGATGGAGAAAATGCTGACCTTAATTGCAGATACGCTATTCCTTTCAGTTTTGTCAGACTTCGACTTATACATTTCTGAAAAAAAATGTTGTGTAAGTTTAGGATTAAGTTCTCTTAAGAAATTGATCTCTATCAATATTTTTAAAAATCTTCACTGGCTAGTAAAGTTCTCGGCTCTAAAATGTGCTTCATATGATTAACAACACTGCAGCCTTCTACTAATTTTTCCAGTGGATACCATTCTCCATCCATTTACGTTCAACGTTGTAAACTAACACATTTCTTTTATATACAATAGTGATGAGGATGAGGATGAGGATGATAATAGTGATTTTAAAAGGCCCTTATCTTTTAAATATTATCTCCTCCGGCCATCCCTACCTTTGAAAATGGATGTTTCAGACCATTTACATTTTCTGTGATTATCAATTTCTTGTAGTCCAAGTCTGCTAGTGATAAAATCTTTCAACTTTTATGTATCTGAAAAGTTCCTATTTCTTCAGTTTCTGATAGCCATTTTTGCTACTATAAAATTTTACATTGACAGGTGTTTCTGCTTTTAAGAATCTAAATGTAATGCTCTATTACGTTCTCTTTGCCTCATGTAAGGAGGAATCTGGTATTATCTTTATCTGTGCTCCTCTGTAAAACATATCTTTTGTCTATGGCTACTTCTAAGATTCCCCGTAAGAAGGCTTCAGAGCATTCTGATTGCGACTCATGTGCTGCAGTTTTCTTCATGCTTCTTGTGTGTACAGAGTGTGTCTCATCACTAATCCTCTAAAGGCTGTTTTCTTTTCCCTGTTTCTTTTCACTCACAGACTCCAACTCCACATGTCAGGTACTTCAAGTTCTACTATAGCTCACAGACGGTTTACCTGGGTTTGTTTGTTTGTTTGTTTTTAACCAAAAATTCATCTTTTCTTCTTCATTTAGGATAGTTTTTAATACTATGTATTTAAACTCATGAATGTTTTCTCTTGTAATGTCTAATCTGCCATTAATGTTGTATTTTTCATTTCAAACACTACAGTTTTCATTTCTGGAAGTTTGATTTTTAAGTTTTTTTGTCATACTAAACTTTATTTGGGTTGTTTTGTGGAATGGGGTAATGTGGAATGGGGTTATGTTTATTGATTCTAAAAAGTAGGAACTTCGTATATTTTGTCTTTGCTCTTTATTTTTCCATTATCGTTTTAAAAGTATCTAGCAATGATATATTAACAAGGATATATAGCCAATGAACTCTTGCCTAATTCTAACATCTATGGCAATACCGAGTCCATTCAGATACTATATTTATTAGTCCCTTCATTAAACTCCATGTTTTCCCACATGTCCATTTATCTAGTAACCTTTCAAGGGATACAAGACACTGTAAATTGTACAAACTGTTGGATGCTGAGTGTTCTGTGATTCTGGCAGTATTTTTGTGCCTTCCCGTAGGATACACTTTGTTATGGTTTGTGTCTAGATGTCCCTCCCAAAGTGTCATGTGGCCATAGGGCTTTTTCAGAGGTGGCTGGATCTAGAGTGTGTGATGCTGGGATTAAGGGTGTGTGATTAGTGCATCAGTCTACCGATTGGTTTGGCATAGTTCTGGCTAGTATTGAGAGTGTGAGTGCTACACCAGCCCTAAGCCTGGGGGAGCAGTTTGTCCAGTACCACAGTGTGTTGGTAGCAGGGGTCAGTCTGAGGGCCCCCAGCTCCTCCGAGTTTTCCTCTAGCTGGGGTGTGACAGTCTCTGCCAGGAGAGAAATCCTGCAGGGCCATCATGGTTAATTTGAAGAGGTTCTGCCCCAGTCAAGGATGTCTGCGTGTGCACGCACACACACACACACACGCACGCATGTGCAGGGAGAAAGCAGCAGGACACTTCTTTGCATTTGCCCCACTCCCGAATCCACTCTCTGGACTGTGCTGGGGATGTGAGTGAACAGAGGCAGTGCACACGTGGCTTTCTCGATGTGCCGTCTGTGTTTTGAAGCATCACTGAGACGTGCCGGTGTGCACAAGCCTTGCCGGCTGTCTGCAGTCCCTGACCCACACAGTATTAGGGAACGTGGGCTGTGGTGCGGCAGGAGCCCAGACCAGATTAAGTAGCTTCCAGCCCATGTTTCAGGAGAGGACTGAACCAAGGTTATCTTTCTAGAGGACACAACAGCCCTCCGACATGCATGCAATCAACATCTTTTGTAAATGGTAAATAAAATCTGTAACCTGAACGACAAGCTGACCTCCTGCTGCTGCTTACGGGTGTGTTCCCTGGCTTATGGAGACCAGTCCTCCTGACCCATGGCCCAGCTCAGCCTGCCTCGGGCTCCTCCCAGCTTCTCCAGTGGGTGAATGCACCCCTGACCTCCGGATCTGACTCTTAACGGAGGCTGCAAAATTTGGTCAGAATTGCCTGCATGCATGTCAAACAGGAGCATGCTTGCAGAATCGTCTACCTGACGATGGCCTGTGCCAGGCTTGGAGTGGGCTTTTCTTCCCAGGCAGGGCTGCTTTGCAAGGCAGGGGATCTGGAGCTGGAAATAATGAGTCCCATTGTAGCCCAGCAGGGGCAGCAACTGGGAGGCCACAAGAACAAGAAAGTGGTTTGTCTCTGGGCTGGTGGTCACGAAGACCTCTGAGCTGGAAACCAAGTCAGCATGTGGACCGGGGATGGAAGTGGGCTCTGGGACATGCCTGGGAACTTGAGCAATCAGAGCCATGGATGGGGAAAGAGGCTATTAGTCAGCATCAGCCACACTGGAGGAGGAGGGTTCCACCTAGGCCAAAGGGGTCAACAAATGTGGTCAGCACTGGGAGAAATACGCCAGGGAGTCAAGCCAGCCACATCCCACTGCCATAGGGGATGGTGAGTCGAGGGGCTGCCCACATGGCCACACCCAGGCAGGCCTGTACCTTTAAGCTGGCACAAGGTTGGGCCTCCTGGTAGAGAGCTGGGAGGCAGGAACAGCAGCTGGACAAGGTCTCCCACACCCGGGCCCTAAGAATCGAGCACTAGGCCCATGCACGATCAGTACCTGTGTCTCAGAGAGATCTGCAGTCATTTCCCCATCACCTTTTGCTGAGCTCAGACCTGGCCATATGAAATGATAAAATGCATTTACCAATCACCAGCCCTCAGTCTGAATGCAGGGTCTGCCACTTCAGTGTGACTTTGGGCATGAGACCAGGTCTTCTGGGCCTCACTTTTCTCATCCATACAGGGTGCAAAGACGTGAGGAGCTAATACATGCAGAGTTCCTTGTTCCTGCTTTGCAGCAGCTCATACAGGCTTGGGAGAATCGCTGCCCTCTTCTACGAGGGGACATTTGAGGACAGCTGGCCATGGCCACATATCCTGGAGGAAAGTATCCCCCTCCATGCAGCTTCTCCCCAGGGCATCTCCACCCATTCACAGGCCCAGAAGCCATCCCTTTGTACCAGAAGAGGAGGAGAGAAAGGAAGTGTGGGAGGGCGGGGCACCCTTCACAGCACCTGTGACTGCACAGCCTGCAGCCCACATTTGAGCCCCTGCACTCCAGGCAGCGGGGGACTCCTGCAGGGGTCTGTCCTGAAGCAGAGCCCACTGGCAGAGTGTAGCAAGATCTGGGGAGGAGTCACCACCCCTGCACCATCAGGGACTTCAAGGGTTCTGTCTCTCTGAGCAACAGAAGTTGGTTTTGTTTTGTTTTGTTTTGGAACTGGGGTCTCACGATGTTGCCCAGGCTGGTCTTGAACTTGTGCATTCAAACAATTCAGCCTCCTGAATAGCTGGGACTACAGGCCTGTGCCACCACACCTGGCTCAATAGTAGTCTTGTCTGACAATCTGCAAGTTCCCTGGCCGTGGGAGGCTGGACAGGGAGAATGGAGACCATGCTTTTGTAGATCAAGGCAGGCGGACTGGTGTGTGGACACAGAGCATCCTTTTGGGGGACTCAGAGAGATGTAAGGGGGTGCTCTGGAGGGCCTGGCTTCCAGAATGAGGTGGCCATCACTTCTGCCACCCCAATCTGATTAATAGAGGAGAGTAATAATAGGCAGATGCCGGGGACATCTGTGTGACACCATGAAATCATGGGAATGTACCTCCGGTTGAATAGGTGCAGCCCCGTTTATTCTTTGGACCACACCTGTGCGGACATGAGGTCTGAGTCTGTCATCTGCACTGGTCCTTGAGGACAAGGTATCACAAGACAGAAGAAAATGAGAAAGGGCCACATCTCTCCAGCAAGGGCCTCACTCTCAAAGCAAGTAGCCTGCTTACAAATGTCTCCCGAGTCCAAATCACTTGCCTTATATTTAAGAGATCTAAATTCTACACAGGTAAGTTTCCTACAAGAAGGGAAACTGGATCTAAAATGACAGCATCTTTAAACATGAATTGAGCGGATGAAGAGATGGGGGGAAGGGGAAGAAGATGAAAAAAATTAAGATGTGTACATGTACCAACTTCTCACAAGAAATGCAAACATTATGTCCTACAAATATGCACCACTAAAAAAATAAATTTTAAAAAGAAGCCCCCCAAAAGAATGAATTAAATAGAATACATGAAAGACATTTGTGTACATACCATGCCATTCCATATACAGATGTTCCTCCATTTGCAATGGGAAACCCGTGGTAAGTTGAAAGTAAATAAAAAATGTATTTAAAGCCAGATGTGGTGCCATATGCCTGTAATTCCAGCATTCTGGGGGGCTGAGGTGGGAGGATCACAAATTGAAGCTTGCCTGGGCAACTTAGCGACTTAGGGAGACCCTGTCTCAAAATAAAAATAATAAAGTATGAGCTGGGGATGTAGCTCCATGCAAATGCTTTGGGTCCGATCCCCAGTACCACAGTAAATAAATAAGCATTTTAGACACCTGACTTACCAAACGTCCTAGCCTAGCAACACAGGAAGCAGTTGTCTTCCCTCACGATAGCAGCAGCTGTCCGGCATCTCTAGAGCATTTATCCTACATGTCACCAGCCCAGGAAAAGACCAAAATTCAAAACCGGAAGTTCAGTCTCCCCTGACTGAATATCACTTTCATACCATTGTAAAGTGGAAAAATCATCAGTCTGACCATGGTACCTCCAGGAGCACCTGTGACGTGAATGCTTGGAATTTTTCAGGAGACAGACCAAGGGGCTTAAAAAATATCCGATTTTTTACTTCCTATTCTCTATCTTTTATTTTGCTCTTTATGTACACTTTGTGTCTCTCACATGAGAGAAACCATGTGACATTTAAGCCTGTGTGTCTGATTTATCTCACTTAACATTATGGTCTCAAGGTGCACTCATGTATCGAGAGGGGGAGGGAGGGAAAGGGGCTGAAAAAAGATCTGAGATGTGTTATGCACACAGACCAAGCCACACAAGGAATCTAAACATGTGTGGAAACACAGACTAACTAAAATAACTCTGAAAAAGCACTGTCGGATTCCCAGATCTCCTCTCTCGACCATATTCCCCTCCCCCCTCGATGTCTGGGCTCACCCGCGACCCTGGCTCTTGCTGCTAGGCCGGCTCCTGCGCTGTGGCCCCTTCCCTCCTCCGCCCCCTCGCTCCTGGTCCAGTCGCCTCTCCCAAGCTCCTCTGCTGGGGCGATCTGAGAATGCTCCCTTCCACCTCCAGGGGGCACCAGGTCACTTCATGAAGGCTGCACCGCCCAAGCCCGCCCTTGATCCTGCGGAAGGAAACCCGCAGAGGCCAATCAAGCACCGTCTCCTGCCTCAGCCCCAGCTTCTCCTCACAACTCATCAACGAACTCTTTCTGCATGTCCTTCAATGGATGAATGGATAAAGAAAATGTGGGATTTACACACCATGGTGGCCAGAAGAAAATAACTGAGGAGAACCTGAAGAAAGGAGGAATGACAGATCTGAAAATGCATGCTGTCTTCAGTTTTTAAAAATTTATTTCCACCACAAGGCATGGTGATGCACACTTGTAGTCCCAGCACTTGGGAGGCTGAGGCAGGAGGATCACTGAGAGAGCAAGGCCAGCCTGAACTACAATAGTGAGACCTGTCTTTAAAAAAATTATTTCCACCAGCATTGACTGTGACAAATCCTGATAATAGATGAGTGTAGTGGCCTCGGTAAGGAAGGTCAGTCCTTGCCCTTCTGCCCCTATTTGATGAAATAGTGGGAATAGTGTTTGTTTGTTTGTTTGTTTGTTTGTTTGTGGTACTGGGGGTGGAACCCAGGGCCTTCACACTAAACTACATCCTCAGCCTTTTTTATTTTCAGGCAGGGTCTCACTAAGTTGCCCAGGCCGGGCTTGAACCTGCAAGCCTCCCGCCTCAGCCTCCTTGGATGTAATAGTACTCTTTTGAGTGGCACCTTGCCACCCACCAGAAGGTGATGTTGGGCAAATCATTGAACTTGCCAGGCTTTAGTGTCTTCATCTATAAAAGGGGCATTTGACCTTCCTTTACAGGACCAAGCATGTCAAGGGTTGTATGTCAATGTCCCGTGTAAACATGTAACTGGGACAGGGCCATGCAAATACAGAGTTGCATGTATTCACTCCCGGCCACAGTGTGTAATACAGCCACCTGCTGGCTGGGTCAGAGCTCCGCAGTCCTTAGCTCCTGGAAGACAAGGACTACGGCCACCTTTGTGCCATTGACCTCTGTGCCAGCGAAGCCTGGCATGCAGCAGGTGCTCAGCAAACGCTTGCTGCCCACTTGTGTGGTGCCACCTCAGCTGCAGTGGTTGGCAGGTTTCAGGTCCTGGACAGTGACCCCTTCCTACCCATCGCCTGGCGGGTCAGCTGCTGTCTTCCCCGTACCCCTGCAGGTCCCTGTGTCCCTGGCCATCCTCACAGACAGCCGCGTGGTCTCTAAAGGAGCCGTCTTTGCACAGTGGCCCTGGCTGGGGGCACCTGGGAGGTCTCCTGTGGCGAGGACAGCAGCGCTGGTGGCAGCTGCAGGCACCCTGGGCTGCCCACATGTAGGCACCTATGGGCACAACCAGCAGCATGGTGCACAGCACCACCATGGCATGCAGCAGGTGCTCATGTCCCTCCAGCCCACCGCCAGTGCTGCCAGTCACGAAGACCACGCACGGGCCCCAGCGGGGGCTCCGGCTGCCCGGGCTGAGGCACGCCTCGTACTTGGTGCTGGGAAGGAGGTCATCCACCGCATAGGAGTGGATGCCGGGGCTGAGGTGCACCACCTCCTTCCGGCCGGCTTCTTCCGAGGTGATGTGGAGTGTGAAGCCCTGCTCCTCAGGGGTGCGGGCCACCACGAGCCACTCCAGCAGGACCCCGCGTGCGGTGTGCACGCGCAGCTCCACATCGGACGTGGAAAGAGCAGAGCCTGCGGGCTGCTCCTGTGCCAGCTGGACGCGCAGGGGGATGGCCAGGGCGCTGCGGCCCACGGCGTTGGAGGCCACGCAGTTGTAGTTACCGCTGTCCACCAGTTGCACGGTCCGGATGACCAGCTCAGACAGGACAGCGTCTTCCATGGTGGATGCGGTCAACACTGGGTGGAGAGAAGAGCAAGACAGCTGCGCATTTCTCCAGTGGACAGCTGGGAGCCGCGGCCAGCAGCGGTAACCTATTATTTTTTATTTGGCAGTATGGGTATTGAACGCAGGTCTTTCATACCGAGCCACATCTCTGGCCCTTTTTTAAAGATTTTGAGACTGGGTCTCACAAAATCACCAAGTTGCCCAGGCTGGGCTCCAACTTTCCCTCCTCCTGCCTCAGCCTCCCAGAATGCTGGGATCACAGGCATGCACCATCACGCCTGTCTGATAAGCATTTACTATGCATGTACGTGATGCGAGGTGTTCTCCCAGAAAATGCGTAAAGTATGGATTAGAGATGCCCATGTATCTACCCACACAGAGGCGTTCAGAAGCAACTGGTGTGGAACCAGCTCTTCTATCTGGGAAGCGCACGCTCTTCCTGCATCAGTAGCTGCTCCCACCATCCAGCTTGGTCTTGCCAAGCCTAATGCCATGGCTTTCTGTAGATTTCCCACACTCGTGTGACGGAGCGATTCTGTGAGTTCCCAGAAGTGCTTTCCTACCTCATAGATGTGCAGTACTTCACAGCCTGGAGCCAAAGGCCTGGGTTCCTGTCCCTTACTAAGTGTGTGGTCCTGGGCAAGGTGCCTAAATTTCCCTGGCCTCGACTTCTTTGTCAGTAGAATGGGATGATAGAAGCACAGGTGTGGTAGTAAGTGTTCAGTAGTCATCACTGTTATTTCTGGGAGACTGGATATGGCACGGTGCCCAGAGTGATTATAGAGCACCATGAAAGACAAGCTCTGGGTGCATCTCTTGGCTTTCAAAATGACTACAACAATAAATCCCGCATTTCTCCTCCATTAGCATTTACCTCCAGCCAGCAGGGTGTGATCGAAATGATGGGGACAGTGAAACATTCGATGAATCAAATGAATCATTTTTTTTTCTACTTGGAGATTTGTCACCATGTAAGACAACTGTCTAGGTGGCTGACTGCATTTCCCAAGATTTACCCTGACATTTCAGTTGTCTTTGAGACAGAGGAAGATGTGGGAATCTACAAATATCCTTCCAGCTTCAAGATACTCCTGCGGAGGCCGCGGCTGGCTTTGTGATACGCTCAGCCCTACTGGGGCTTCCAGCTGAGATGTGAAACAGAGTACACAGCTCCAGGAGAGGAGAGACAGGTTTAAATCCCTGTTCCTGGGCCCATAGAGATCATTCCCTCTCCCTGAGCCCCAATATTATAATTTCAAGCTAATGAACCCTGTAATCCAGCAATTTACAAAGCTGAGACAGGAGGATGGAAAGTTTAAACCCAGCTCGATCAACTTAGTGACTCAGTTTCAAAATAAAAAGTAAAAAGAAGAGTCAGGGATGTAGCTCTGTACAAAGGTCCTAGGTTCAAACTCCGAGACCACAAAACAAAACAACAGCAACAAAAATCAAGCTAATAAGGTCTGATCGACACAGTGGTAACAAGTGAAAATTCAGTCAATACCTAGGACTCCCCAGCCTTGCTCGATAGTAAGAATTAGCTGGAGGCAGAGGAGCTGGGAACTCACACATATATATGTGTATATACATAGATATATAGTTTCATATTTTCAGTCATTGACTCATAGGACGGGGGTTTGGAAATCTTACTTCAAACAAGTACCCCAACTGATTTTGCTCAGGCAAGTTTAGGAAATAAGTAATTCTGATACTCTCTAGAATCAGTTCTATTTGCATTTGTAGGATTCTAAAATTCACAGTGTGGTGTTTTGCATCTAAAAGGGTCTCAGGTGATATATTTATTGATATGCAATTCTATAACATTTATATGCTACATTAAAAATCAGCCTCAATATATATTTAAATATAAATGACCTAAAGATATCTACACACAGCCATTTAAAATAGTTCCACTAGTGGAACCCTCTCTTGGAATCTCTTCTGTTCTGGAGAGTTAATCCTGGCCTGTCCCGATCTTGCCTGCACCTGCCTGTCATGAAGGCCACAGCTGGGACACTTCCTAATGAGGTAGAATTACTGCACACCTCTCCATTCCTCCCAGAGAGGCTGAGAGGGTACACACAGCTTACCAGCAAATTCTCTCCACATGCTCAGGGGGTAGGACCACACAATGGTTGGTGAGGGGCTGGCCTGGGCCAAGCACCGTAAGGTCACACTCTGTCCCACCTCGATGGTGAAATTGGCACTGGGGGTTGAGATCTTTGGCTTCGTGCAAACACTGGGCTCAATCTCATGAAAAAGCCGCCCTGCCTTGGAGAGAGGGCCCTGGCATACCAGGTACGAGTTCACCAGGATGATTGGGAAGCTAATAGACTTGACAAACTGGGCAAGTCCCCTTAGTTGACAGTCACATTCCCAGGGGTTGTTGTGCAGTGCCAGCACCATGCTGGAGAGAATCTCGGCCCCACACGCAGGATGCCGGTGTTTCTGGTAGGTCAGCCAGTTCACGAAGACACTGCTGGATACAACAGTCAGCCTATTGGAGGACAGGTCAAGGTAGGTCAGGTTGACCAGGAACTGAAGAGCCTGCTCTGGAAGTACATCGATCCTGTTGTGTTTCAGATCCAGGACCTTGAGGAGAGGGGTGCTGCGGAATGCTGTCCACGGTACTGACTGGAGTTTGTTCCCCTCCAGTCTCAGCTCTCTGAGTTCCAGCAGGTGGTCCAGGGCTCCTAGATGGATCACGGTGACATTGTTAAAGTTGAGCCAAAGGTATTGCAAGGTGCTCATGTTGCTGAAAGAGTCTCAGGGGAGCTCAAATAAGGGTGAGTTTTCAATTCGCACTTGCTTGAATGCTTCAGGAAGGTTGCCTGGAATTTTTCCCAAAGAAATAGACATGCACAGCAGAGTCCTGTACAAAAAAACAGAAAAGTTTTAAGAGGAACATCAGGAAACTGGAAAGTGGTATCCAGTTGTGACTTAGATAAAAAAAAATTTATTTGAAATAAAAGAGATCAATTTGGATAAAAACGGTCAGTTGACCAAAATGCAGCACTAATTAAAATGGGTCTCATGGAGATTTTGCTGATTTCCTGCCAATTCTAAGCCTTTGTCTACTCCATATCATCCCCAAACAACTGCCATTCCCTCTCACCCCCAGCATCCTGCCAGCACCACGCACCTGCTGAAACTCTCCTCTGAGCAAGTACATCCTGGCACACAGAAAGGCTGAGATGCATGTGTATCCAGAAAGGCCAGAATTAGAAGGAAATACTGAAAAGCTGCAGCCATATTTCTCTGTAAGAAACTACCCTGTGTGTTTTTAATAATTATGGTCCCAGCTTCCAAGTGGCAAATCCTATTACGGGTAATCCACCATGACCAATGGTCATGTAGGTCAGCACAGCCAAAGCCCCTGGATGCCCTGAGGTCTGTTATGGCCTGGATCACAGGTTCAGGCAGAACCCAGGCAGAGAGAGCTACGTGTCCTAACTAAGCCAGAAAATCCACCCATTGTCTGGATCTTGAGTCTGAAGAACAAACTCAGTCAGATATCCAACTCCATGCTGGTTCTACCTTCTCTGATACTCTTACCAAGGAACCTGAGAAAAAAGTAGGTAGTGCTATGCCAAGCACTTAACCAAGGATTTGACCAGAATCCATCTAATACTTCATCACTCACAACTGGTTCCCAAAACAAGACTTTTCAACCATTTTCTCCAAATGAAAGAAGATCCTGAGTAATGGTGCAACTCTTGGTTGTTCCTGTCATGGCTTCTCTCCCCAGAACCCTGGAGGTATAATTACTCATGCCTGCACCACATGAAGACAAGAGCATCTTCAGCTTTAGTGGATAGAAAAATATCACAGTGCAGCTTCAAATACAAGATAGTATTTTCTGATAAAATCAAAAAGTTTTGTTGTTATTTTCTTGGACTTTTCCTGAATGCCATGTATTTTGCTCTGCACAAAATGAAATATCTACATTTTATAATGATATGCACGTGCTTTGTGGTACTTTCTCTCTCACTCAACACGTATTCTTTGGTCATCTGCTCTAGCTGTACACTTGCTAGGTGCAAGGAATGCAGTGGTGAGCAAAACTGTTGCACACCCTGCCCCCTGCGGCTGCTTTCTTGCTTCTGAGTTTGAGGTTCTCCAATGTCATTAACCTCTGTGAGCATGTTTCTCTTCTGCAGAGTGAGAATATTAATAAATATCGCAGTGTTCCTAGGAAATGTTAAACTATGTAAAATAAAGCACCTAGACACAGAAGTTGCCCCATAATTCATTTCCCATAGCAACAGATTCTTGAAGACCAGAAATACCTACTTCTCTATCAATAGAGACACTTTCAGATAAATACTGAAATATGGTGGTTTCCCTTAAGACTCGTGACATACGTTATACCCTACAAAAGGCCTCAGCAAAAAAATCCGCTTAGTGGCTAACCAGTGGGAGGGAAATGAGTCACCAGCTAAGCTGATTACATCCCAGGCTTTCTACTCAATGCCAGATATATTTCCTGGAGTTCCCAGTCTCACCCTACAGTCTGGGTGGATCTCTGAACTCCTCTAAGGTAAAAATCCAAAACAGAGTTCTGTGGGCACAAAGTTTAGAGTGGGCACGAAGATGTACTGCCTGGATCTGCTTTCAAGAGATGAGTTGATGCTCAGCTGTAGGGGTGCTTGTGTGAGGTCATAGTCTTCCCTAGGCACCCCACACTTGGGACTGAGGGTGGTGAGGGCTTTAGAGCTGGCCAGTCTGGTACAACGGGGAACACTGATAGTTCTCACTCTTCCACATTTGCCAAGTCTTTATCCGGCTTGTTTCATGGAAATATGTAAGTTAACCTATGGGTATCCAAAACCACTAGTGAAGTCTTTTTTCTCCTCTTATAAAAGCCTAAAGAATCTTCTTCCTTCCCTACAGTTTCTTCTCTGTCCATTTCATGCTAATCTTTTCACATATATCCAGCTCCATTAACCTTCCTGACAGTGGCTGAGAGCTTGTGTAGAGCACCCAACTGGTGTGTCATCTCCGGAATCACCTGGGCCTCTTATCCTCTGCCCCTTCTCCTCTCCTGACTTCTCTAGTTTTCCTGTTTGGTATAGGGCTGTAGATATAGCTATGTTGTGAGTTAAGGCAGGACACTAAGGACAAATAAAGCTAGCCTGTGTCATGTCAGCTTAAGTAACTTGTAGTTATGTGTAGTCCCTAAACTCAAGAACAACTGACAACAAAAGGGAGAGGTTTTGTGAATATTTCAACCCCATCTCCTCTCCTGTGGGATACTTTTAGGAACTCAGCTCTCAGAGTTCTTGATAGAGACAGAGGCATGGGATAGGGCTCACTCTGTGCTTATGAAATAGTTCGATATAAATAGCTGCTGGAGGCAGCTCTCTGGGTTGTCTTAAAAGAATCTTAATAAGAGATCGCCCTATCCATTCAGCTGGAAAATGCCTGTGCATCCCCAATATTAGCAGTGTGGGAAGGGCAATACAGACTTGCCCAATTAAAATAGCTTTCCCATAAATTGAAATAAATCACAGTTACATTTGCATATTATTGAGTCTTAAATCATTTATTCAGTTCCTGGGATTTGTAGGGATAGATTCATCCAACATACTCCAATTGCAGGCTGTGTAAATTACGCCAATTTGCTAGCCGCTTCAAAAGCTGAATTCCTGTACCACTCTGTTCAGAGTGTTTATTTTAAAGATGATAGCAGATATTTAAACAAAATATGAACAAAATGTAGAGAATTCTATCTTCCCTCCCAAATCAGTACCAGAATGGGGCCTTTATGTCACTTTACACAGATGTTCTTCAGGCCCTGAAACTTTATTTCCAGAATCCTGATGACAGTGACAAGAATACTGGCTGGGTTATGTTTGTTTTCAACATCACATTTTCATGCTTTTTATATTTCAAATTGATAACCACTTCCTTTCAATTGGCTAGTAGCACAAGCAGTTGAAGACTGTTTCTCCTTCTGATTATTTTTGATGCAATACTAGTAAAACAAGCACCACAAGCTACCCCTGCCCCTTTTTAAAATTTTATTTTGAAACAGGTTGCCTCTAAATTGCCATGGCTGGCTCAAACCTGTGATCCTCCTGCCTTGGCATCTTTAGTAACTGGGATTTACAGGTGTGTACCAGCATGCCTGGCTTAAAATTTCTTTATTTCAAAGAGAGTTGTTTTAACCACAGTATTGTGTTCCATTTATCTTCATTGTTAAATTTGCTTTGTAATAGATTCACAATGACATGTTTTGTCTTAGGTAGAATGATCTTAGAAAATTTTCATTTTGATTCTATGTAGTGAATGAAAAGAATCAGATCATCTACTTGAAGCATCTGAATCTGGTATAAAATTGGCATTAAACTTTGTAAAGTTTTTGTTCTGATGTCTTTGATATACCAATTACTTCTTTTTTTCATAAAATGACACAAAAACTCAAAATTAAAAAGGAACATAGAAGCCAGGCATGGTTGACATGTGCCTGTAATCCCTGCATTTTGGGAGGCTGAGGGAGGAAGATTGAAAATTGGGCAATATATCAAATTAGGGAAATCCCGTCTCAAAAGGTAAAATAGGGTGGGGATGTGTAGCTCCGTGTGAAGGCCCTGGGTTCAATCCCCAGTACTGCAGAATGGAAAGGGAGAGGGTCTATACAACTGCAGTATTGAGCCGCACACACCTGTAATCGCTGCAGGTTTGAGGCCAGCCTGGGCTACATAGTTCAAGGCCAGCCTGAACTGCATGGTGAGACCCTGGCTCAAAAAAAACAAACAAAAAGAATTGCAGTGTTACTGAGTAATGAAAATAGTTGATGGGCCGGTGAGATGGCTCAGCGGCATAAGCGCCTGCCTTGCAAGCGCGAGGGCCCGAGTTCGACTCCCGGATCCCACATACGAAAAAGGGGCCGGTGATATCGCTCAGCGGCACGGGTGCCTGTTGGCGCGCGAGGTCCTGAGGTCGACCCCCCGGTACCCACAAAAAAAAAAAAAAAAAAAAAAGGAAAATAGTTGAATCATGCAAGAGCTTGGCTCCTGAGGCAGTCTGCTTATCCCCTTTTCTTCCTGTTTACCTGTAACCCTGCTGACTCTCTGTTCAGAGGTCACTACCACAGCACACCTGATAGGACCACGTCAAGTAACCAAAACAACAGTGTCATACTTCAGTTCGCCCAAGGTTGGGTCTACATTGTCAGTCTTTACCTTTGTTCATCTTTCCTTTCTGATCATGTTAGAACTCAGTTCACTCATGTGTATGTTTTAGGTGAGGCCAAGGCAGAGCCTGCAAGCCTAGAAAGTGCAGGTCTACTGAATACATGCCAGCTAATCCTACCTTGCTGAAAAACCTGTAACGAAAAGTGAGCCAGAAGGCATGCCAGGGTGCTAGAGGAAGACAGAGGCTCTCTGGTGGTCACTTAGGAAATCCTTTAAGTTCTCTTAAAATCTCAATTTGGATTTTTTTTTTTTTTTTCTTCATAGTTGATCACTTAACATCTTCCCACTGGCTTGAACCACCATTGTGGTACTACATGCATAACTGTCCTCCCACTGGGTGGCTTCTACCATTGGTGGTACAAACAGGTCTAATCACTTACCGGTCTTTTCACTAGTAAACTTAATAAAGTCTATAAATGGGCCAAATCTAGTTAGTTGCTTGAATTTGAGTAATTATTGTCCAAATATAAATGTTTACTGATACTATTCATATCAATTTAAAAATTACAGTAACCAACAAATATACTTCATTATATTCATGAATAGTTTATCCATAATTTTCTAAATTTTAACGTGGAAATCTTACACATACCTCATTGCTGATATGTACAATACAGTAGCATTTATAAATGCTGTACCACAAATTAGCTGTCTTACAATTTATTTTGTGTGTGTGTGTGGGTACTGGGGGTCGACCTCAGGACCTCTCACGCCAGCAGGCGCCCGTGCCGCTGAGCGATATCACCGGCCCTTTTTTCGTATGTGGGTACCGGGAATTGAACTCAGGACCTCGTGCTTGCCAGGCAGGCGCTTATGCCGCTGAGCTATCTCACCGGCCCACTTACAATTTTTTTTTTATACCATTTTAATGTTTTCCTTAAGGAACTGCACTATGGTGACATCTCATCTACTAAGTCAGTGCCTTTCTTCGCATTATTGTAATCCAAGATCCCAAGAAGCAGTACAAGCTGCCCGGTGGGACAGTCATGCAGGTACCACCAGTGCTTCAAGCTGGTGAGAACAATTGGATTCAAATTGTAGCCACCTGGCAGTGAGACATGTGAAATATGGCCCTGTCATGAGCATCAATAAATTTAAAGCTCTATACTTTTAATTCTTAATAAAAACTATGATTTTGAAATAAGCATTTAATTTAGCACAGAACTCTACACTGAAGGCTGGGAATCTCTTGTTTTTTTATATCAAATATATGAGATTTGGGTAAGCAAATGGCTGGATGTAAATATTTTCTGCAGACAGAACTAATTATGCAGTGGTATAAAGAAAACTGAAAGATGCCTGAATTTCTAGAGTTAGTTAAAGGGTATGTGTAGGTATCCTGGATAGATTGTTACTCTTCTGTGGTAGTTACATATAAGTTTGCTTATTTCCTATATTAAGTGATGCAAGATAATTCATCTTCCACAAGATGGTTATTCTAGAATTTAAATTGAGCTCTTCTCTGCACCCTTCAGGGGAGGGGAGTTTACACTGAATATTCTGTACTTCATATTTTTTGACTTGGCAATGAGGAGTAAAGATCATACTGGTAATTAAAGAAAAGTCTAGCTGGGTATGGTGGCGCATGCCTGTAATCCCAGCACTTGGGAGGCTGAGGCAGGAGGATTACTATGAATTTGAGAGGCTGAGGCAGGAGGATTACTGTGAATTTGAGGCTAGCCTGAACTGCATAGCAAGCCCCTGTCTACAAAAAAAAAAAAAAAAAATTCTATGCAGTTGTATCCCTGTCCTTAACAATGAATCAATTGTTAGAGATTAAAAGAAAGAGGTTCATGTTTCAGGGTTATAAATGCATGATAATTGTGCTAAGTCGTTGGTATTGATTCCATCATTCTTGTTGTACCCTTTCAGATTAGCCATTGAGCTCTAGTGGTGTAAGCCTGTAATTGAAACTAGTCTGGAAACTGAGGCAGAAGGATCACAAACACAGGGTCTGGGTAGAATAGCAAGACCCCTTTCAAAAAGACATTTGTGGCAGAATGCTTGCCTAGCATGCAAGAGGCATTGGGTTTGATCCACAGCATGCCTCCCCCTTCATTCTTCTGCTTTCTAGTATTTGGTCTTTTATATATGACAACGTTCAGACTTTTTAGACTATTTTGTTGTTCCCACATATCCTTGATCATTATTTCCATGTTTAGATAAGAAAAGGAATTTAAAAAGTGATTCCTGGGCTTGAATGTACTTTTTTAAAAGGGAATTTAACTCGTTATTTGAAAATGTTCAATGAAGCAGTGCATTCACATTAGTTTGCCTTGTCATTTTTGGTCTTTTGTGCTTTTGGTCCTGCGTATGGAACCCATGTGTTCAACCACCGAGCTGCATTCCCAGACATTTTTAAATTTTATTTTGAGACAGAATCTCACTGACTTGCCCAGGGTGGTCTGGTGTTTGTGATTCTTCCTGTCAGGGTCCCGAATAGCTGAGATGACAGACCTGTGTTTCTCAGTTTTTATGATGAGACATTGGTTATGTCCTTCGTAAGATGGATATAAATGGTAATCTGTTCCTTTTAAATTCAGAAGAAAGCCTAATGAGACAACTTTTCTCCGCCTTCTCCAAACAGTGCCATCTTTTTCTACGTACAGGTGTTTGGGGATAATTAGTTCATATGGAATTGCAGAAATTCATGTTTTGCTAAGAGCAAATTTTTTTCTATCTTGAAAAATAAGTTCTTCCAAAGTTAGAATTTGAGAATAGTTAAAAATTGGTGTTACGTTGGAGACAAAGCTAGTTGAAATAGTAAGATTGGATACAAAAGGATACTTAGTCCTGTGAGAGGTTTTTATCTGGAAAGTGGGATCAGTGAATGGTTAGGTAGAAGTGTGGTCCAGGAAGAACAAAAAGTTGAAGAGGGCCTCAGAGGTGGTCTGGAAGGTCAGCAGGTGACACACTGCACTCTGCCTTTTCGAAGCTCTCATGTTGAGAGCGTCAGCTCTGTCCATCAGAATTTCCTGTTAGTGTCATTGAGCCCTGACCATGGATTGTTTAGCATGTGTCCATGGGACAGTGCTGCCTACTTTGTTCCAGTGACTGGATATAGGGTTACTTAGGTTTTGTCTTTCCTAATGGAATGTATTGTTTGAGAGTCACGATTGTATGTCCATTAAAGGATGGGATAAAAGTAAATGGAAGTAGTTGACTAAGTTTTTAAAAGACAGTCACAGATAGGCATACATGTTTGATTTGTTGTTTCCTATCTTGATGGCTTAGATTTTGTTTGGTGCGGATGCTCCATCCACTGAGAACAATGCCTGGCATGTAGGTGGCCAGCATTTAGTATTTTTGAAGGAATGAGTGGCAAGTGAAGCATTGTATGGTATGTGCTTAGCCCACTAGTCAGGACTCAAGCTCACACATCCCATAGTCTCTGCTTAGTTCTGTGTGTGTGTGTCAGACTCTTCTCACTAATTTGCTTTCCCTGAGAAGGTGTGTTCTGGATATTTCTCATTGCAAATTAATGACTGATCGCTGGTTCATATTCGCTCAGGGATTACCCTAGCCGACTTGAATGGGTGTGCACAGTCCAGATTGCCTCCAAAGGTGAAGCAGTGTACGTCAGTGTGTGGTTGTCAGCAAAGCCTTCTGAGGGCCTGGGACCTTGTTGAGGTTCTGAGCCAGGAAATTGGAATTTCTTTCCTTCATATCACTGTATGCACATGCACATGTGTGTGCACATGTAAAGCATGTTGGTCATACAGATGAATAAGTTTCATTTTGGCAGAAGTGTCCATGGACTTAACATGCTTTAAATCATTTTCACCTCCACTACCCTTTGCCCTCTTCTCAGGTGATTTACTTATTTGTTTGACTTTTTGAAACAGAGTCTTATATATTCCCGGCAGGCCTTGCTTGAACTTGGCATTCCCTTGCCTCAGTCTCCTGAGTGTTGGGATTCCAGGAATGCAGCAGTGTGCCTCCCTTGACTGTATTTATTTGTTTGTGTTAAATTACATTACATGACCAATTGTTTTCTCTCTTGGTGTAGGAACTTAGTGATTTGGCCCGTGACCCTCCAGCACAATGTTCTGCAGGCCCAGTTGGGGATGATAGTAAGTAACTTCTAAATTGATTTCTATAGCTAACTTGAAAGAAGCTTTGTATGTTTTGAGATCATAAGGGGGTTATATTTTGTTTTTCTTTTTACAGTGTTCCATTGGCAAGCCACAATTATGGGACCTGTAAGTATTAAGAATTCTAAAATTTTGCTTATAATTGAAAAATCCAGTATTGATCTGATTGTAATTTTTAACTTAGTCTGTAGGTTTGTTTTTTTATGTAGTTACCTTGTTTTGGAGGTGCCATAGTTGTACTGCATTTGAAAGAAAAAACAGAAAGAACTGTCTCCCTTGTGTTGGGTATAGAGCACAGCGCCAGGGCCACCAAGTCCCTATTTGCCTCAGTCAGGTTTTCCTTTGTAGCAGTGGAAACCTCTGTCATTAAGCTGCTTTTTACTTATAATTTACTGGCTCTAATTCTACCATGAGTTGTAAAGGTAATACTCTATTCCTGTTAGTTTTATACAAAATTTAAATAAATGTAGGCAGAAAGTGATTTTGAATGTAGCAAAATTCCTTTCTATTGTGGGTAGAGAAACTATAAGCTGGATAATTGAATATTCAGAATTATGGACACCATCTAAGAATTTCTGAGAATTAGAGTGCACTAAAAACATCGGGGGTAAGACTGTCTTGCACAAATAACTTTTTTTTAACTTAGACAGTTTAGGGCTTCTATTTAGTACCTGTGTATTTCATCAAAAACTCTGTGGGTTTTCCCTTTTTTTACTTAACGCAACAGTGTGTGTACTAGGTGGGGAAATGCTCATTACCATTTATAATTCCAAAGGAGAATGTGCCTTTGGAAGAGTTGCCTTAGTGGATGCATTGGATGAGTATCTATTGAGCAGTTCTAACTTCAATAATTTAGTCATTTCTCTTTTTTCTGTTTTGCACCACCACACCTGGCCTCATTTCCCTGTCTTAATACTGCTGTTTGCACAGCAATAAGGATACAACTGAACATAATAGAGAAGATCCCTGCCAGTCCTTCAGGAAATTAAAATCTGGGGAGATAAAAGCATTAAGACAAGTGTTAAAATAGGATAAGATGACAAATAGTAATGATGTTAATGAAGAGCTGAGTAGAAGAAATTTATCATGAATTAAGACATTATGGCAGGAGACTTATATTAAGTTAGGTACTTAAAATACTGGCTAATCTTTAAGAAACTACAGACCCAGGGCTGTATATTTTGTTACTTCAAGGACTGTATTTACTGTTTTGATTTTGTTTTAAACATGCTTATCTAAATCAGTGTTTATTTTTAATACACAGTTAAGTATTGACTTGCCCAGCTTGACCCACAGGGTATTTTAAAATTTAAGCAGTCCTTGAATGAAAACCCCTTGATTAGGCTCTCATTCCATAAGCACCAGTGACTTGGGTAGATTAACAGCTGCCTTCCCTTTTGAGGTGGGATCTACATCTTGGCATAGTTCTTATCTGATTGACTTTATTTTTGTGCCTAAATTTTGTAAGCAGTTCCTTTTGTGACCTAGAATTTTCCATTACAGATTACCAGTTTTCCGAGTAGAGAATTCAGTAATATACTTTACTATGTTTATACCAGATATAACTTGGATTCAGAGGGCACTTTAGGATAGTTTCATTATAAAAGTTACTTGTCAATATTAAGAAAGCACTCGAGTTTTTAATCAAGGCTTCTACTTGGGTGGTGTAGGTTTACTAATTTTTTTCCTTTTTGCTGTAGTATTGTAGTGTAACATAACAACCCTTAAGGAAGGGTTTTTTGTCTTGTTAAAGCAAGTGAGATTAGCTTTGCTTAAATTTCATCGGTGGGCTAATGGATTGTCTTTATTCGGAAGCAGTCATACATGGCCCTTGATTGCGTAGAACTGAAATGAAAGTCTACACAGAATTTCTGGATTGGACTTTTTAAGTGAAAAGGTTTCTGAATACCTTTGTTTTTATCCTGTATGTAATTAATAACTTCTATATTCATTTATATTAAAATACATGCTATATGAAATATCTATTCCCAGTATATGCCAATGTATGGCTGTAATACTTAACAAAGACATGCTCATCTAATAAAAGCAAATCACAGTCTGGATGTCTTGGTTTGAACAGTTCCATGTGCTGCTTTGTAGTGTCACAGATTTTTTTTTAAAATGTAAAGTTCATAGGGCTCAATTTAAGTACTTACTTGTAATCATTTCTTTGAACCTGGATCTTCATCCAATAAAGATTTTCTTTGACTCCCATGTGTTTCTTTTCACTTTTCATGACATCTGTAACACTTCATTGCATTTACTTTTTAGGTCCTTGTATTAGAGTTTAAGCCCATCAAGACAAAAACTGTTCTCTGGGCTTCATTGTTTTACAGAGGGGTGAAAATTAATGAGCTCTGTTAAACATGTCTTAAAGTTGGCTTTTGAAATTTTAGAGGCAGTTAGGCAGCTTTTGTATTTTTAACTTAAAATCCTAAACTAGGTCACTGTCTTAGCACTTTATCATAGTATTGTCTCCTAAGCGGCCTTCAGAAGACTTGTGTTTGGATGTTGGTTCTGTCACTTACTGTTTGTACCCTATTCTAAGCTTTCAGTCCCATTTCATTCATCTATAAAATAGAATGACATGTATCTCCTGTATTTGTTAAATTAAAATGAAAAATGCACAGCAAATACTCTCTCAAGTGTTAGCTTGGTACTAACATTTGTAAAATATTTTTTGAGGGAGTTGCTCATTCAGATTGTGAGCAAACCAGCAAAGGAGAAAAAGTATGGCTGTGTAGTGCTGACAGTTTTTCTTTCTTTCCATTTCTTTTTTTGTGTTGAAGTACTGGGAGTTGAACTTAGGGCCTTAGCACTGAGCTGTATCTACAAGCTATACATACTCCCCCTCCCCTATCTTGTGACAGGGTCTTGCTAAGTGTCCTAGGCTAGGCTTACACTAGGAATCTGTCTGCGTCAGCCTCCCAGGGTGTTGGGGTTAAGGGAAGGTACACCACTGTGCCTGGCTTGAGAATGTACATTTTCTGTTCCAAATCTCTTGGCTTGCTGTGGAGAGTTCAGTTAGGCTTTTGTAGAACAAAATTTCATGGTTCTAGATGGGAATTTTGAGGAGCCAATTCAGTGAACTTTCTTAGAAGACCCGTTACTGTTGGGATGTTCCTGGAGGTAGTTTGTCATGTGGAATAGCTAACGTTTTGGTTTGCACTACACAGTAGTGGATAAATGACCCGTTGAGTTGCAAAGCCATTTGTGCACATCTGCCTTTTATTAAAGGAAATATTCTAAACATGTAATACTTTGTTTTTAAAATAACAGTGACTGAGAAATAATACTTGGGTAAACTTTATTGCTAAGTGTACTTCTGGTTTCTGGATGATTTTTTGAAACCTGATAAATTGTAAAATTGGATCTAATTAGGGTTTATTATAGTAAGCTTGGATGGTCCCCCCCACTAAGATGAACTGAATTTTCTTTGACTAAGAGTCTTCATTACACTACAAATAGGTAATTTTTGGCTCCTTGTTAAAGGAATGTTTAGAAAATGGAAATGTTAACATTACTTACCGATGAGTTTTCTTTAAATATAAAGGTTAAGTATATTTTTCTCTTCACAGAATGACAGCCCATATCAAGGCGGTGTATTCTTTTTGACAATTCATTTTCCTACAGACTACCCCTTCAAACCACCTAAGGTAAGTATTTTCCTTCATAATCTGTTAGTACAGATTTACGGTGTTTCAGAGGAGTAATGCATTCTGCAAAATTAGGGTTCTGTGAAGCTGTTGTATATGTATTGAGAAAGAAGCTGAAATGCATCTATATGTAGATATGTACAGACAGCTAGCTTTTAGTTTAAAGAGCTAGACATGGGCTTGAAGTTTATAAATGAGGGAGATTTCCTTGTCCTTAATGTGGCAGGGCTTAAATATGCCCCATGGAAACCTTTCTCCCATTTGTTAGTCACACACAGATTGGGATTATTGTAATAGTAGCCATCAGATGTTCAGCTTCGAGAGTTACCTGTAAACTGGTCACCTCAGAACATTAGGCATTGAAAGCATATGGTCCTTCACTTTTTATAACCACTTAAATAAATTCAGCCTGCAAAGAACCACAAGACAATGTGTATAAGACATTGTGTTACTCACTGTAACAGTCATGTTTAAGGTGCTATGTTGATAGTGCCATTGAATGAGATACTTCTGCAATATTCAAGTTTTGGTTTTGTGCACAGTGGATATACAAACTTGACTGTAACTCAACACATTTTAAATAAGCTGGTCTATAAATTTTGGTTCTATCCAGGACTTCCCCCCCCCCTCAAGACAGGGTCTCGCTATGTAATGTAACATAGTTTAGGCTGGTCTTGAACTCACTGAGCCAGGATGGCCTCCTGTCTCAGCCTCCCCAGTGCTGGGATTATAGGCATGCACCACCACACCTGGCCAGTGATGACTTATATTTTAAACTTTGCTTTAAAGTCTTTTGATCAAGTGTAGGGTGCTTGTTTTTATTTGGATAAAATATTTAAAAGTTTTTTTTTTTTAATTTATTTTAGGTTGCATTTACAACAAGAATTTATCATCCAAATATTAACAGTAATGGCAGCATTTGTCTCGATATTCTAAGATCACAGTGGTCTCCTGCTTTAACTATTTCTAAAGGTAAAGTACCTTCACTGGAGTAGTCTCAATGCTTTTGTTTTTTTTGTTTTTTTTTTCCCCTAATAAAGGAGTTTCATCCTTGAATCTGTTTTTGCTATGTTAACATTTTGATAAGAAGTGGAGGAAGAAATAAGTTACTTAAATTACTTACTCTACTGGCAATATTGGTTGAAACTTGAAGTTAAAATTCAAATTAGGACTGGGAGACAGCATTGTTTGCCTAATAAGTTCCCTTTATCGTATAAGAGCAAAATTTATTTTAACGGACTTCTGTATTTTTCAGTCCTAAACCACTTACTTCTACATGGTCATTTTGTCTCACTTTTAAAAACAAGAATGGTATAATTATAGCATACCTGGATTTAATAGAACTTTTAAATCTTTAGGTTTCTACTCTAGGAAAATTCTGAATTTTGCTTTTTGTGTTTATTTAAGCCAAGGTATCGCTATGTAGTTCAGCCTGATCTTGAACTCAGTATGTAGCCCAGGCTGGCCTCAAACTTGCTGCGATCCTTCTGGCTCAGCCTCCCAGGTGCTGGAATTACAGGTGTTCACCACTACAACTGGTTTATTTATTTATTTATTTATTATTTTTTTTTGTGTGTGTGGGTACCGGGGGGTCGACCTCAGGACCTTGCGCACCAACAGGCACCCGTGCCGCTGAGCGATATCACCGGCCCCTTTTTCGTATGTGGGTTCCGGGAGTCGAACTCGGGCCCTTGCACTTGCCGGGCAGGCGCTTAAGCCGCTGAGCCATCTCACCGGCCCCCACAACTGGTTTATTTTGAGACCAGGTTGAACTAAGTTGCTCAGACTGTCTTAGAACTTTGGATCCTCCTGCCTCAGGCTCCTAAGTATCTGGCATTACAAGCATATATATCACCATGCCAGCCCAGATTTAGGTTTTTTATGTTGTTTATTATGACTCTTGAAGATATTTGAGGATAGTGCCTCCCTAAGCATTTTGTTTTTAAGTTCAGGGCTTATGAGCAATATTTCCAAAACAGTATTTTGGAATAATTAATTTTACCAAAAGTTTATAATTTATGAGTTTGGTAAATACAGAATGAAATATATGCTTATGCTGTGCATTAGAACATCAAAGGTATTATGTAACATTTCTCAAGCTTTCCTTTAACTAGTATCACTTTTTTTTTTAAGTGTCACTTTGGAGGAGAAAATAAAGTGGGTAAATACTGCCATGATTCTTCCAAGAGCAGTTTTCTTTGAATTCTAATTTTTTTTTCCCAATTGTGCTCCCGTACCCAAGTGCCAGGTGGCAAGTTTTTAGCTGTTCCTGGATGGACTGTAGTACTGAAAAGTTTCTGTAAATACAGGTGGAATTATGGTGTTTTGTTTTTAAAGTAATTGACTTTTTGGCAGTTGTGTTTTGCAAACTTACTGGCAGGCTCAAGTGAAGTTTTTGCCTTTTTCCTAACCTGTTCTTTACTGTGTAATTTTATATTTGTATCCCCCACATGCATTTGGATTTAAAATTATATTTAGCTTCTGTGACAGTACTTGAGGTCTTTGTAACACCTGTGCAGTGAGTGGCACATCACAGGTACCCAAGATGAATGAGCCATGTGTCCCGTGATGCTTGGCATCTTCTGAGTTGGTGTATTGAACAGGTCAGAGTAAGAACCAAAGTTGTGAGGGTTCACTTAGTGCTCGAGAGGTCTCAGCGGGGTTTCAGTTCACTGGGACTATTGGGAATATGGTCTCTACCTTACAGATTCAAAGAGACAATATTTTGTGGAGCCTATCCAAGGGCAGAGCAAGAAGTGGATTTTTCATCATGCCTCAGAGCTGAGAGTTGAATGGCATGCGCTTTAACTCTTATCAAAGAACTAATGTGGCATTTGACTAACTGTTCAGTAGTTAGTACTGACTTTGATGTCAACAAAGGTATTTTTAGCACTCCTTACTTACCGGGAGATGGTCTTTTGTGGAGCAAAATCTCTAAAATACTTTATTGAGATTAAGATATAAATAACGTCCTTTTGAGGATTGAAGTGTATAATATGAATTTTTAAGTTCTCTTGACCCTTATTGATCCAAACCCCTTGATGCTGGGTAACAAGACATTTATTTTCTTGCAGTTCTTTTATCCATTTGTTCACTGCTATGTGATCCAAACCCAGATGACCCCCTAGTGCCAGAGATTGCACGGATCTATAAAACAGACAGAGACAAGTAAGTATACAGTACTACTTTCAGCCTAACTAGAGTTAGGCTTGTCTTCTGCTGTAGGTTATGGCAGTGCCAGGGAGATTGTATTCTTGTGTCTGGTAAAATACTTAAATTGTGTAGAAAACTTTAAAAATGACTGACTTTTATGTGACAGTTAATAGCCCCTGTAAAATGGTTTTCCTCTAATGTGATGAAAACTTTGTCACTTTATGCTCATAAAATTTGTGGGGAGAAAAGCACTTTTTTCTTCACCTCAAATACGTTTTTCTAAAAAATATTAGTACTGACTATTGTAAAAACTTGGCTCTAAATTTCTCAAATACCTGAATTACCTTTACATTCTACTTAAATATTGTAACTACTGTGATTAATGTGAGTGTGTTGTCCAATCAGGTACAATAGGTTAGCAAGAGAGTGGACAGACAAATACGCTATGTTGTAGGGTAAGAGGACCGTGGTGCCGCTCGCTCATGGTGCTGCCAGCACTCGGGTGCTGCATGCTCTCAGGCACTGAGTTAACTAACATAGGTAACAGACTGAGCAGTTTCTGAAAACTACTGGTAACTGCTTGATCTGCTGAGCGTGAAAGTATGCCCGGTAGTCACTACTGCTTGCTTGAAAGTATTCCTGCATGGCAAAGCAGTTGCATAGCACTAGTAAAAAGTGAAAAATTTAAGAACATCTTTATCGAACTACCTTGCTGTTCACATTTTAACTTGAAACTGTGCCACTACTATAATGGAATGTGTTGGATTTTTTTTTTTTTTTTCAAATTTTGCCAACAGGTAGTAGTATTATAAAGGAAAAAAACTTCAGCCTAAGCATCTAAACTAAGTGTTCGTTACTCACAAGCATGCATTAGTGTCAGCTGTATTTTGTGGCTCCCTGTATGCTATGTAAAGCCTTTGTTTTTAAAGTACTGGCTTTTTGGAAAGGACATTTTTAAATGATGTAACTATGAACTGGGTAGAAAGAAGTTTCAAATGTAAAGTTTAGAAAAATAGTTAAATCATACTTAGTTTGAAATAAAGCTAGTAATATTTCTAAAAATTTAAATCTAAAAGTTCTATGTCCTTTTGCTATATATTTATTTCTTAAGGTTATCACTTTTTCTTGGGGTAAGTAATGGCATGAAAGTAATTCTGAGAAATGGGTGATACTTACTGATATTAGTTGTCTTGCTCAGTGATGTCCTGGCCCATGAGTGAGCCACCCGTTGGTCTTTCTAAGCAGAGATGTCTTGGTTACACTGCCAGTGATTCCCATCCATCAGGTTGGCATGGGTCTTAGTGCACCATACGACGATTTCTAAAACTAATATGTGGTCCTTTCCTTTTCCCTTTTCCCTTTCTGAGACAGGGTCTCACTATGTAGCCCAAGCTGGCCTTGAACTCATGGCGATCCTCTTCCCTCAGCCTCCAGAGTGCTGTGATTACCACACCCAACAACATGTGGTTCTGATCAGCACCAGCACTCTTACCCACCTCTTCTCAAAAGTCGCTAGTTTTTATTAACCCTTCCCAATGTCTCACTCAGAAAGTCTCAAAGGCATTTTCTCTTCTTACAGTACCCAGAGCCAAGTAACTTTTCAGAGTCTAGGATTCCAGCCCAGTTTGCTATACCTTTGGTGGAATTTATGTTGGTGTACAGAATGGGATACTATTCTAACAGACATCAGTGATGAACTCTGAAAAGCGCTGCTGTCAGAGCAGTTAGTCTCATTTCCCATCCTGCTTTGAGCACTAGAGCTGGCTCTCTCCTTGCTGACTGTTCTCCAGTCATAGCCATTACAGATGATTTCATGGTGGTTCTGTAGGTAACATACAGATCTGCTCCTGCTCTGGAAAATGTTGGTAAATTCTTTATTTTTTAAATATATTTTTTCATTTACAGGTACAACAGAATATCTCGAGAATGGACTCAGAAGTATGCCATGTGATGCTACCTTAAAATCAGAATAACCTGCATTATAGCTGGAATAAACTTTAAATTACTGTTCCTTTTTTGATTTTCTTATCCGGCTGCTCCCCTATCAGACCTCATCTTTTTTAATTTTATTTTTTGTTTACCTCCCTCCATTCATTCACATGCTCATCTGAGAAGACTTAAGTTCTTCCAGCTTTGGACAATAACTGCTTTTAGAAACTGTAAAGTAGTTACAAGAGAACAGTTGCCCAAGATTCAGAATTTTTTTAAAAAATGGAGCATGTGTATTATGTGGCCAGTGTCTTCACTCTAACTTGGTTATGAGACTAAACCATTCCTCACAGCTCTAACTGCTGAAGAAGCCATCTGAGGGGGGGAGATGGATGCTCGGTTGTCACAGCAAGGAAGCAGCATTATTGTAGCAGCATCCATTCTCGTTAAGCCTTCCACTGTTAGAGATTTGAGGTTACGTGATATACTTTATGCTCATAACTGATGTGGCTGGAGAATTGGTATTGAATTTATAGCATCAGCAGAACAGAAAATGTGATGTATTTTATGCATGTCAATAAAGGAATGACCTGTTCTTGTTCTACAGAGAATGGAAATTGGAACTCAAACACCCTTTGTATTCCAAAGTAGGGTCTCAAAACATTTTGTAATTCATTTAAATTGTTAGGAGGCTTGGAGCTATTAGTTAATCTATCTTCCAATACACTGTTTAATATAGCACTGAGTAAATGATGCAAGTTGTCAATGGATGAGTGATCAACTAATAGCTCTGCTAGTAATTGATTTATTTTTCTTCAATAAAGTTGCATAAACCAATGAGTTAGCTGCCTGGATTAATCGGTATGGGAAACATAATCTTTTGTAAATGCAAAGCCTTTTTTTTTGTATATACTATTGGGATTTGCTTCATTGTTTGACATCAGATAATGATGTAAAGTTCAAAAGAGTGACTCTTTTGCCATGTTCAGTTGAAGTGCAGTCTGTTACAGGTTGACCTGTCGCTTGACCTGACTTACGCAGAACTAGTAAGCTATTCAGATAGTGTAGCCTCAGTGTGCTGCAGATAATACTGGCAGCCCTGGAGACCAGAGATGGACTAGGGGCCCAGCAGCTTTGAAACGTGTGTATGGAGTTGAAGAAACATTTTCCAGGTGCATCCCCTTTCCAAATTGTCTTCACCTTATACACTTGACACTTTAAGAAAACCATAATATGGGAGTAATAGTGGGTCAAAATTTACACAATAAAGTACTGTTTTGGTGTGGGAGCTGTCATGAGGTTGTGTTGAAGTGACTTAACTGTGTGGGCTATTTGAGTATCCATTGAAATCGATTTGTTCAGCCATTTAATGAGCATTTCAGTGCAGCAGGTACCATTCATTGCAGGTGGCATCACGTGAATGAATAAAAGTCACATGCTGTTGGATTCTTTTTTGTTTGACAAGTGCTATCTGTGCCACTGAACTTATGTAGTAACAAGGGCATTACCATTCTTCACCCTAATTCTGACCCTGTAGTTGTACTTTTTTTCCTAGTTAATATGATTTACCCATTGTTCTGTTTCAAGTCCTGTATACAGTTTCTAACAAATGTGATGTCTTCACTTCCACGTTTTTGCACTGCTTACACTTAACGTGCAATCTTATTTGTCTGCACACAGATGTGGAAAGCTAGAAATGTTAAAGCTTAATTTTTATAAACATTTTAATATGTAGTTTGGACACCATTTGTTGACTTAAGGTTCTTCTCTAGACGAAGTGGAATGCATGCTTTCTGGCTTTGGAGATACTCTGGCTTTGTTCATTCTGTAATAAGCACTTCGTTGGGAAATACCAGACAGGCTATCTGGTCTTTTCCAATGAAGGAAGTGACTTTATCTTTGGCTTTAAAAAATCATGGGTTCTTCAGGGTAGATGTCATGTTGTCAGAACTTTTATGGATTCAAATTACAAATGAGAAATTGGTAACATAGTGCTCCACAAGGTAAGAAATAACTGCTCTTTTGCTGTTTTCAAAATCTTTCCTAGACTCATACTTCAACAGCTTTATAGTAGGCATGTTCTTGAAAGCCAACATGAATAAAAAATTTTTTTTTTTAATAAAGGGTGGGTCCCTAACTGGCTTTCAGCTGGACTTCTCTAGCCTTAGACAACGTTAGATGTTCACGGAGATGACTTCCTCAGACTGTCTTGATCATAAGTGGGTATGTCCAGGTGTGTCTTTGATTTGATGCTTTGTGTATCTCCTATGTTGTTTCTAAGGGATTAAGCCATAGAGGCTTCTCCAGGTTTAAGAGAACAGTGAAGTACCTGGAAAACCCCACATTTCTGAACGTATTGGCGCTGGACTTGGAATCATCACGATGACACCTTCGAAAGACTCTTAAAGGATTTGCCCACCCCATCCCACCAGTAATTGGATGTCACTAGTGCCATGTGTAGGACTGACGTGACTATTAGGTTAAGTATTGGTTTGGACTGTTTCCTGTACTTTTTAATGCATAGACTCACATTTTTTTCACCTATCAATACAGTTGGCCTGTTGTAAATTACACTTTCAGTGACTCACTTTTTTTATCAGCAGGTTTGCAATGTGATAATCAGATTTTTTTAACTGATGAGTTGGCTTTTTCTGTGTGGGTGTACTCACGTTTAAAAGTATGAACCACAGTTAACTAGTGGTCTCAGGGGTAGTGAAGCACTCACTTCATTTATAAATACGAATGGCTTGGTATTAAAATACTGATCATGCTGTGCTAGTGATGGGGTAACTCAAATTAACCATGTTTTGTGTTGACGTAACTGTTAATTGAATTTGTCTTTTATGAGGAACCCAGTGCAAGTCGCCAAATGTTGTCTAATAGTGACATCTGCCTAAGACTTGTAATAGCTGAAGTTAATTGAGCTAAAGAGGAATTGTTAACCATTAAAGTCTGTGTTTAAAGACACTTGGTCTTACTCATTCCAGCAAAGTGCACAACTGAACTTGATACTGTGTGTGAGCTGAGTTTTCAATGTGTAGTTACTGAAGGCAGCAGTGGTCGATGATGGATTTCAAAGCGTGACTCAGCCAGTATCAGCATCATTGGGGAAGATGGTAGCACAGATCGGGTCTTGTACCAGTTACATTGAGCTATGAGGTGGAGCCCTCCTGGTGATTCTATACACGGTCCATTGTTTTAGTCTTGTGTTCCTCTGTGACAAACTATAGCCAGTAACTCGTGACTACAGTTGTGCTCTGCTGATTTGTGGGTACAGAGGATGTTTTATATGCCTAAGTATTTACTTTTGATACCTGACATGCCATAAATAATTGGCACTTGGAATAATAAGACACATAAATAAGCTCCAGTATCTCTTCCATATAATCTAGCCAATGTTTAGGTGTTGCGAGTAACCAAGTTTAAAGATCTGCCTGTGTGCTAGATAATGAAGATAGATTTGCAGTGTTTGAATTTAACGTTATGTGCCCTAGCTGGGTGCGGTGGTACATGCCTGTAATCTCAGCACTTAGGAGGCTGAGGCAGGCGGATCACCACAAGTTCAGGGCCAGCCTGCACTACAAAGTGAGACCTTGTCTTAAACCAAAAACAAACCAAAGCCATTAAATGTGCCCTAATATTTTAAAACTGCTTTCTTAATTAGTGCAAGATAAATGGTAAAGCATTTTGGAAACCGTGTTTTTCCACACGACGTTATAGTGGAACATTATTAAAGACTAAAAAGTTTCCTAGAAAGCCTGGAGGGATTGAAATTAGCTACATTTTTACTAATTTTAAGACCTCAAGTTTTTCTGTAATAGAGAAAATGGTTTCATGAAATATTTTTACAGACAATTGGCTGAGCCTCTGCATCCTGATTGTATTCACCATTAGCAAATGGAAACATTGTCTAGTAAAGTAAAAATGCATTCATCCCCGCTTAGGAACACAGTGGCTCATTGCTGGCCTGTCACTTTACTGAGTCATAGAGCATCCTATTTGCTGTACTCCTGGCTGCTCACAGGGTGTTATTAAAATGTCCAAAACTGGTCAGATTTCCAGACATTTAACCTCTTAGCCTCATTGTAAGCAGTTTCCCTGGCACCAGGCCTAGCCATCTTGACTTCCACACTCCCAAACAAATCCTCTTTTCTTTCAAAAATGTGCTTGGGGGTCTGCCAGCTGGCCATCCTGATGCCACCATGGTGTAAAGCTCCATCGTCTCTTACTGAGTTGTCTGCTTCCTGGCACTCAGCAGTTCCACACAACACCCAGGTCAGGTCACAGCAAATTTACAAGGTACAAAGTCACAGAATTGTTTTATAATAATTAAAATTCCATTCAAATAGCATTAAAATTCTTAGGAATGAACTTAACCATGGAAATGTAAAATTTTACAGTGAAACAGAGAAGTCTTGAATAAATGGAAAAGCATCCTGTGTTCATAGATTAGAACACTGAATATTGCTGAGATGTTATGGTTTCTGAAAGTAATTACGGATTGAAACCAATCTGTCAAAGAATGACTGGCTTTCAGAAACATTCCACATAAAAGATAGTGCTGAGGATGTACCCACTGGGAGAGCACCTGGCTAGCATGTGCAAGACCCTGGTTCATAAATTCATATGGAATTGCAAAGGACTGCAAAGTCGAGCAGTCTTTAAAAAGTGAAAGGGTTTATAATTCCCAATTTAAAAACTTACTACAAAGCTACAAACACTAGCATAAAGGTAAACGTGTAGGCCCATGTAATAGAATTGAGAAATAAACCATATGTTTATGGACAATGGGTGACCACTCAATGGGGAAAATCAGTTTTCAACAAGTGGTGTTGGGACTAGGTATAAGTATATGCAAAAGAGTAAGTTGGGACCCCATCTCACAGCATACACAAAATGGGTTGAATTCCTAAATGTGATCTAAAACCACAAAACTCAGAAGAAAATGAGGGGCCGGTGAGATGGCTCAGCGGTATGAGCGCCTGCCCGGCAAGCGCGAGGGCCTCTGAGTTCGACTCCTGGAACCCACACGAAGAAAGGGCCGGTGATATCGCTCAGCGGCATGGGTGCCTGCTGGAGCACAAGGTCCTGAGGTCGACCCCCGGTACCCACAAAAAAAAAAAAAATGAGTATTTTATGGCCTTAGGTTTGATAATAAGGTATGACGCCAAAAGCATAACCAACTCCCAAATGATAAATTGGACTTCAGTACATTTGTACACTTTTGTATGTCAAAGGACATTATAGTAGTGAAAAGATGTACAGAATGTGAAAAATATTTACAATCGTGTCTGTTAAGGGCCTCCTATCCACAGTCTATAAAAAGTTCATAAAACTCAATGAGAAAAAGTCCTATTTTTGAAAACGGGCAAAAGAAACAATTTTGCTGGTGGGAATGTAAAAATGGTACAGCCTCAGCGAAAAGCAGTTTGGCAATTCAAGAAGTTAAACATTTAAGCATGTTGGCGCATAACTGATCCTAGCGTTCTGAGAGGCTGGGACACAGAATCCCACGTTCAACCCTTGCCTGGGCAACATAGCAAAACCTGGTCTCAAAAAATAAAGGACAGGATGTAGCCCAGTTGGAAGGCCCTGAGTTCAATCCTCAGTGCCACTCAAAAGAGTTCAGCAGAATTATAGAAGTCAGCAATTCCATTCATAAGTACAGTATGTGCACACAAGAATTGAAAACGTGGAGACGAGTGGATGAGTAACTTCTGGCATTTCATACGACATATTCAGCCATGAAAAGGAATGCAGGATTGATAAATGCTCAGTGTGTGAACACATGCTAAGGGGACAGAGCCAAAAATGAAGGTACTACACTGAGATTCTGTCCCAATGAGTGTAAGTCTGTGGAGACAAAGCACATTGGTGTACATCGGGGACTAAGGAGAAGGAAGAAAGGGTAGCAACTGCTGAGCAGACATAGGGTCTCTTCGTGGGGGATGAAAATGTCCTTGCACTGGATGAAAGGGACAGTTTTGCAGCACTGTGAACATACTAAAAGACACTAAATCGTACACTTAAAAATTGGTCATGTTATGTGTTATGTGGCTTTCACCTCCATAAAAAATACATCAGCATCTAAAGATAGTAATAGCCAACACTTATGCAATACTTTTTTTTTTTTTTTCTTGTCTTTTTGAGACAAGGTTTCACTATGCAGTTCAGGGTGGCCTTGAACTCACTTTGTAGCCCAGGCTGGTCTCACACTTGCAGTGATCCTCCTGCCTCAGCCTCCCGAGTGCTGGGATTACAGGCATGCGCCCAGCTGCACTACTTTTTAGATGCCAAGCTCTACTCTATATTCTTTACATATATTAACTCTCAATTTTCATAACAAACTTGTATACTTATGTATAAGCTTGTATCATCTCTAACAGACAAGCAAACAGGGCAAAGAGGCTAAACACTCATCTAATGGCATAGATTGAGATTTAAAATATAGATAATGTGTTTCCAGAATCTTCCCTCTTAACTACTATGAGAGATTTGAGGAGTTTAAAATCTGAATAAAGAGCAGGAGACTATAAAAATGACCAATCAGTTTTGAAAAATAACCAAATTCATTACTTTCAGAAATTAAGAACTAGAAGAATTGAAACTTAGAGGATAGGTTTAACAGCCTGGTAGACACATCTGGCTAAAGAATTAGAGAAGTAGAAAAGATAAATCATGCTGAATATAATTCAGAGATGAAAAATATAGGAAAGAGTTTAAGAAACACAAAGGGCTCAGCGACTCAGGCTAACTCACACTTGAGTTCCATCTCCTGCCCTAGGTTCCAAACCACCTTTCAATTTATCTTCTCTGACAACTGCATTCTTTGAAGAATTTCTCTGGTAACATGGGTGTGATGCTCAGCCTTCTCAGTAAGGGAGCCGGTGTTTCTCCTGCTCTTTCTGGCGTGAGCTGAGGCATGGCTGGTGCGAGTGTAAGGACTCAGTCCCCACCAGGACACCACCTATCTGTGTTGGGGTGAGGACCCTGGCACCCGGGGTGCTGGAGACCTTTGTGTCACCAGAGCGGCCCGTGTTGTTGCTTCTGTCTCCACACCGCTGCACTGCTGCTCTGCGCACGGTGCCCCAAGGTCCAATCAGGCGACTCCCTTGGTGTAACGGTTTAGATCTCCATGCCCCTCAAAACCTCAAGAGCTCACAGGTGGGGTGTGGAAGGCTACTGGATCATGGCGCTACAGATGACTTGCTGTGAGGAGATAGGGCCTGCTCAGAAGAGGGGTCGCTGGGGGTGTACCCTGGAAGGGTTCATATTCCTCCTGGCTCCTTCCTTCGTGCTCTGCTTCCTGTTCGCCACACTGTGAGCAGGTCTCCTCCGCCAGGCCCCTGTTCCCTGCAGTCCTGCCTTGGAGCCAGCTGACTATGGACTGAAACGTGAGCCAGAATAAATCTCTCCTTCCTCAAGTTGCAGGTATGGCAAGACCGTGACTAAGGCCCTTTGTAAGCCAGCATGCCCTGAAGGGTGACCAGCTGTGCACACTGTCCACCCCTCCAGGCCTCTGTTACCCTGTGCAGATGGATCGCCTTCTTCCCTGGTGGTCATCTGGAGGCTGCCTGTGGCTGGCCTAGCAACTCCAGACTGGTTCATGCTCGGCTGACCCAGCCAACAGGCCAAAGTACAGCTTCTCGAAAAAGATCTGCATCCCTTTTGTTTTTTCTTGGCTAGTCTCCCTCATCCCTAGGGTATCATAGAACATTTCCTTTAATCATACAGTCACGTTTTAAAAATCATAATTAATAGTTCTTTATATTTTCTCCTGTTTAACCTACTGTGTGGTTCCTGTCTCCTGATTTGGGCTAGAGTTTTTTCTTTTCAGTTTTTTGAGATAGGGTCTCACTATGTAGTTCAGGATGGCCTTGGACTTGCAGCAATCCTCCTGCCTCAACCTCACGAGTGTTGGTATTACAGATGTGTGTCACCACACCTTGGAGTTTTATAAAGAAGAATAAACAGGGAATGGAGCAAATGCAGCTTTTGGATAAGATAACGCCTAATTTTCCCTAAAATTGATTAATGGTCCTAAGCTACAGACAGAGTAAACCCACTGAAGTCCAATCAGGAGACAGAGAAAAAATTGGACCTGTCTTGAAGTAACTGCAGATATGAAAGAAAGAAATACTAATTTTAAAGCTAGTTGAAAATAAAAACAAGTAGATTACCTGCAAAGAAACAACAGAGAGGATGTGGAGGAGGGCAGCCCCTCCCATCGCCTCTCTACAGCCAGGACACAGGTGAGCCATGCCGAGGACAGCCACCCCTCCCATTGCTACTGTCACTACTGAGGTGAACTGCTCAGGAAGGCCCGGAGACCAGAGGGAATGCCAGCGACACAGTAGGGTCCCAACTAAGGCGCATGGGAAGGACAGGCAAGACTAGTGGCATGAAAAATCCAAAGTAACAATAACAATACGAGCCACAGGTGACTGAGGCCTCCGCAGGACAGCAACCAGCTCTGGAAGAATCCAGGACTCGGTAACCAGCCCTTTTCTCTCTCTTTTTTTTTTTTTTTCCTCTATACCTTTTCTTTTTCTTCTTCCTTTTTGTTTCTTTCATTCTTTTTTTTCCCTCTCTTTTCTAAACAGCTAGGGAGAACTCCAGCCACAGAAAACTAATCCCATCCCCCAAACCCAGATACCAAATTCACATAATCCCTTGAATACTCCTTCATTCTTTCTTTTCTACCCCCTTCCTTAGTTTCCCAAACCTTGCATGATCATCCTTTGTCCTCCATCCTTGCTTCTACTTCCTTTCCAGTTATCTTTGTTTTATACACTATCCTCCCTAAATTTCTCCACCACAGGGTAAAACCACTATACCAAGGGGAAATACTTTGCATACAGACTCCTAATTTATGATCAGTTCTGTTATATAACTATAGACTCTGCTCCTGTGGTCTAAAGTATGAAATCAATACTTAACACAGTTTGTCAGTTTCTAAATCATGCTTGATGCTATTGTTATTGCTAATTTTACTACTTTAGTTAGGATGTCATACCTGTTGTAATCAGTTGTTCTCCCTTCTGTAACCATACTGGGAAGCTCTGGACTAATAACCTCACCACATCCCTACACTGAAGGACTGGAGACTGAGCCAAACAGATACCAACATCCCACTCTTAATTAATTGGGAAGGTAGGATCTTGTGACAAACACAAACCAATAATTTCCTACACACAGACGACATCTCTGAAAAACAGACTTTTCCTAGAGAGGCCTAGATACTAGTGATACAGCTACCTACTACAAAAACTCACAAGGACAATCAGAGAAAACAAAATAAATTTTTTTGAAATAGAAAATGACAAGACAAAGAAGCAAAATGCAATCTCAGACCTCCAGCCCACCCAGAACAAGTGCAGAAGACATCAACATAGAAGAAATTGGAAGACACACTCCTGAAATTTCTGAAATGATAGCAACTGAAGTAAAGAAAATTATCCATGAGGCTATAGAGGAAATCAGATCAGAAATAATCTCTCGGGTAAAAAAAGAAATGTCAACATTTATAAAGGAATTGCTCAGCAAATCTAGAGTAAAGATAGATAAAATAGTTGATGATAGGAAGAGGATGGAAACAGTGAATGGTCAATATAGGAAAGAAATAGAATTCATGAAATGGATTCAAACAGATATCCAGGAAATTAAAAATTCCATTGAAAGCTGGCAAAACCGCTTGAACGAAACTGAAGACAGACTTTCAGACCTTAAAGACAAGATTGCAGCTAGCGATCATGGAAGGAAAGATCTTTTGAAAATAATGGGCCGATTAGATGGCTCAGCAGCGTAAGTGCCTGTCTTGCAAGCGCAAGGGCCTGAGTTCGACTCCCGGAACCCACATACGAAAAAAAGGCCGGTGAGTATCGCTCAGCGGCATGGGCGCCTGCTGGTGCGCGAGGTCCTGAGGTCGACCCCCAGTAGCCATTAAAAAAAAAAAAAGAAAATAATAAAAGATCAGGAAATAACAATTCAAGAGATGCAAGATGATGCAAAGAAAAATAATATAAGAATAACTGGTGTCAATGAAAAAGCAGGGGTCAACACAATGACATAAAAAACTATTTGCAGAAGGAATAGCAGAAAATTTTCCAAGCATGGGAAAAGAATCTGACATACAGATAAGTGAGGCATATAGAACTCCAATTAGCCATAACCAAAAATAAATCTACACCCAGACATATACTAATCAAGATCCCATAAAATGAGCACAAGAACAAAATATTAAAAGCTGTTAGAGAAAAGAAACAGATCGCCTATAAAGGAAAGCCCACAGAATCATGGCAGACTTTTCAACACAAACCCTCAAGTCAAGAAGAGCTTGGATGGGCTGGTGAGATGGCTCAGTGGTGTAAGCGCCTGCCTGGCAAGCGTGAGGGCCCGAGTTCGACTCCCGGAACCCACATACGATAAAAGGGCCGGTGATATCGCTCAGTGGCACAGGCACCTGCTGGCGCACGAGGTCCTGAGGTCGACCCCCCGGTATCCACAAAAAAAAAAAAAAAGAAGAGCTTGGAGTGAAGTATTTCAAGTCCTGAAAGAGAACAACTTCCAACCCAGATTGATGTGCCCTGCAAAACTTTCTTTCAAAATTAATGGAGAAATAAGATACTTCCATGACAAAGAACAAATGAAGAAATTCATGACCACCAAACCAGCACTACAAGGGGTATTGAAAGATATTCTAGGCAGAGACAAAAATGATCACAATTCCAACAACAATAGAAAGAAACCACCAAGCAGGGCAAGCACTTAAACAGAGGGGGAAAATAGGGAACAAACAGCAGGAAAATAACATGACAAAGAAAAGCCAATATATATCAGTTATAACCATCATTGTCGATGGCCTCAATTCACCAATCGAAAGAAACAGACTGGCAGAATGGATCAAGAAACAAGATCCAACAATATGCTATATATTTAACTCAAAAAGAAACTCATAGACTGAAATTCAAAGGATGGAAAACAATACTCCATGCAACAGGAACCCAGAAAAAAGCAGGGGTAGCTATTCTGTTTGCAGACAATGTGAACTTCAAACTAAAAATGATCAAAAGAGATAAAGATAAAAGAGATACTTGTTAGGGGAAAAATTCAAGAGGAAGAGATAACGATCAAATATATATGCACCAAATATGGGAGCACCCAACTGTGTAAGACAAATATTAATAGACATCAAAAATCAAATTAGCAATAACAGGGCTGGTGAGATGGCTCAGTGGCGTAAGCGCCTGCCTTCCAAGCGTGAGGGCCTGAGTTCGACTCCCGGAACCCACATACGAAAAAGGGGCCGGTGATATCGCTCAGCGGCACGGGTGCCTGCTGGCGCGCGAGGTCCTGAGGTCGACCCCCCAGTACCCACAAAAAAAAAAGCAATAACACAATTGTAATTGGGGTCCTTAATATCTCATTGTCACAAAGAGATAAATCGACTAGACAAAAAATCAGCAAAGAAATAACAGAACTGAACCAAACCAGTGAACAAATGGACTTAGTAGATGTTTACAGAGTGTTCCACCCAACAACATCAGAATACACATTCTTCTCAGCAGCACACAGGACATTCTTTAAAATAGACCATATACAAGCCCATACAACATGCTTAAGTAAATGCAAAGGAATTGAAATTATCCCATGCATATTATCTGATCATAGTGCAATAAAATTGGAAATTAATGGCAAAAGAAACTGCAAAAACTCCATGAACACATGGAAATTAAATAACACCCTTCTGAACAACCAATGGGTCACAGATGAAGTTAAAGAAGAAATTAAACAATATCTACAATCAAATGAAAATGCAAATACAACTTACTGGAACCTGTGGGATGCAATGAAAGCAGTCCTAAGAGGGAAATTTGTAGCAGTGAATTTCCACATCAGGAAAACAGAACGAGCACAAATAAACAACCTAATGCTGCACCTGAAGCTTCTAGAAAATGAAGAGCAAGTCAAGCCCAAAGCCCATACAAGGTAGGAAATTATAAAGATCAGAGCAGAAATTAATGCAATTGACACTAAGAAAATAATACAAAGAATTAATGCATCCAAGAGTTGGTTCTTCGAAAGAATAAATAAAATTGATAAACCCCTAGCCAACCTTATCAAAAAAAAGAAAGAAAAAACTCAAATGCAAGCAATAAGGAATGAAAAGGGTGATATCATTACTGATCTTGTGGAAATTCAGAAGATTTTCTGCATCTACTTCAAAATTCTCTACTCTCATAGGATGGAAAACACAGAAGAAATGGACAGATTCCTAGAAACATATGAATTATCAAAGCTGAATCAAGAAGATATAAAAATTCTGAATAACCCAACATCAGTTAATGAAGTTGAAAACGTAATTAAAAACTTACCAACAAAGAAAAGCCCAGGTTCTGATGGATTCATGGCTGAATTCTACAAGAAATTTAGAGAAGATTTAACACCAATACTCCTCAAACTCTTTAATGAAATTGAAAGGGAAGCGATTCTCCCTAACTCATTCCTAGAGGCAAGTATTACTCTGATACCAAAACCAGAGAAAGACCCAACCAAAAAAGAGAACTACAGGCCAATCTCCCTAATGAACATAGATGCAAAAATCCCCAATGAAATAGTAGCAAACAGAATGCAGCAAATCATCAAGAAGATTATATACCATGACCAACTGGAATTCATCCCAGGAATGCAGGGATGGTTCAACATACACAAATAGATAAACAGACTACACCATATCAACAGAGCCAAAGACCAAAAACACATGATCATCTCAATAGACTTTTGATAAAGTCTAACATTCATTCATGATAAAAACCCTACAGAAAATCAGAATAGATGGTCTTTACCTCAACCTAATAAAAGCCATCTATGACAAACCAATAGCCAACATCATACTAAATGGACAAAAACTGAAAGCTTTCACTCTAAAATCAGGAACAAGACAAGGATTCCACTATCATCACTCCTATTTAATATAGTTCTGGAAACATTAGCCAGAGCAATTAAACAAGAGAGAGAAATAAAAGGAATAAGGATAGGAAAAAAAGAAGAGAAATTATCATTATTTGCAGATGACATGATACTCTACATAGAAGACCCCAAAAACTCCACCAAAAAACTTCTAGAATTAATAACCAAACTCAGTAGTGTAGCTGCATACAGTTAACACTCAAAAATCAATAGCATTCTTGTATACGAACAACCAACTCACTGAGAGAAAAATAAGGGAAACCACACACTTCACAATAGCATCCAAAAAAATGAAATAATGAGGAATCAATCTAACAAAGAAAATAAAAGATCTATACATTGAAAATTACAGCACTCTAAAAAAAGAGATCAAAGAGGATATCAGAAAATGGAAAGATCCCTTGCTCATGGATAGGAAGAACCAACATTGTGAAAATGGCCATACTCCCAAAAATGTTCTACAAATTTAATGCAATCCCAATCTAAATACCACGAGCATATACCTCACAGATCTAGAGAAAACACTCCTAAAATTCATTTGGAAACAGAAGAGACCTAGAATAGCAAAGGCAATCCTGGGCAACAAAGGCAAGGCAGGAGCCATCACAATCCCTGACTTGAAATTATACTACAAAGCTACTGGGGTAAAATCAGCATGGTATTGGCAAAAAACAGACCTGAGGATCAATGGAACAGATTAGAAGATGTAAACACAACTACAAACACACTCAGCCACCTTATCTTTTTTTTTTTTTAAAGAGAAGAGAAAACCAAACAAAACAAATCAAAAAAGAACAGATTTTCAAAACAACATAAAAGGAGGGTAACAATGGTTAATGTATTACATATTGTTATCTTTAAGTTAGTTATTCAGGATACCAGATATTAGCATTCAATTGTCCAAACATTATTGGCACAAACCTTACTCTTCAATGAACTAAGTAAAATTAGTAGTGTATCTATCCTAACCGTCTTATATATAAATACATTTTTTTCCTTTCCCTTCTTTCTTTTCCCTATTCCCCCATCCCAGTCTCTCTTTCCTTTTGACCAGTTTCTTTCTGGTTCACCATGTCTACTGTACATTTTGGATCTTATTTACTCTTTCAGTTTCTCATACTAGAGAGACAATACGATGCTTACACATGTGCATCTGGTTTATTTCACTTATGAGTATTTTCTCGAGTTGCACCCATTTACCTATAAAAGTCTCCAGTTTGTCTTTCTTTATGGCTGAATAGTACTCTATTGTATAAAAATACCACATCTTTTTTATCCATTCCTCAGTTGATGGGCATTTGGGTTGTTTCCAAGATCTGGCTACTACAAATTGTGCTGCTATAAACATGGGTGCACATACATCGCTGTGGTACGATGTTTTTAATTCTTCTGGGAAGATACCCAGAAGGGGAATACCTGGGTCAAATGGAACCTTCAACCCTAGTTTTTTGAGGAATCTCCACACTGATTTCCACAGTGGCTGTACCAGTCGACACTCCCACCAACAGTGAAGAAGGGTTCCTTTTTCCCCACAGCCCCTCCAGCATTTGTTATTAGTTGATTTCTTGATAATAGCCATTCTTTCTGGGGTGAGATGGTATCTCAGTATTGTTTTAATTTGCATCTCTCAAATGACTAGTGATGTTGAACATTTTTTTATATATTTATTTGCTGTTTGTATTTCTTCATCTGAGAAGTGTGTATTCATCTCAGATGCCCATTTTTGGATTGGGTCTTTAAATTTGGGAGGTCTGATTTTTTTGAGTTCTTTATATGTTCTCGATAGTAATCCTTTGTCTGAGGAATAGCTGGCAAACATTTTTTCCCATGTTGTGGGTTGTCTCTTCACTCTGTTGGTGGTTTCTCTTGCTGTGCAAAAGCTTTTTAATAAGATGAGATCCCAGTCGTTGATTCTTTGTGATAGTTCCTGTGCGGTTCAGGTTTTATTCATAAAGTCTTTGCCTACACCAATGTCTTCAAGGGTTTTACCTATCCTACCTTCCAGCAGATTTAATGTTTCTGTTTTAATATTTAGATCTCTGATCCATTTTGAATTTAGTTTAGTGCACGGTGAAAGATATGGGTCTACTTCTGGTAGGAGTGTAGACTGGTACAACCATTGTGGAAATCAGTGTGGAGATTTCTCAAAAAACTAGGATTAGAGGCTTCTCAAGATGGCGGATGAGTAAGAAGCAGGTAACGAAACTCTCTCTAAAAGTTACCATTGGAACACGGGAATATAGCGACCCAGAAAGCGCAGGAGGGGGGGAGATGCCTCCCCGAAACCCAGAGAAGTTCTGAAGCGCAATCTGGGACCCCCGGCACCAGTGACGGGTGACTTCCAACAAAGAAGACGGAAAGAAGGAGCAGACCACGCGCGCGCACCTTCTAATATCCCGGGAGTTGGAGCGCTGCGGAGGCTCAATTCTACGGACACACAGTGGCAGCTGGCGCCCAGGGAGCCCCCACGGAGGATCCTGAGACAGCGGCGGGGCAGGGGAGCGGCGGAGAACGGCGTTGACCGGCGGTGAGTGTCTCTCAGCCACAGCTGCCCCGCGCCAGAGAGCGACCGGCCGGGCGCCATTGTGGGGGGTGTGGCGAAACCCAGAGCGGCTCGGAAACTGCTCTGGGAACTTGTGCTCCGGACAGGGCAGCACAGGGCCTCTCAATTGAGCCCACGAAAGTGTGCTGAGGTCAGCGGGTGAACGAGACTGGACTCTCAGCCACACCTGTCCCGCGCCAGAGAGCGACTGGCCGGGCGCCATTGTGGGGGGTGTGGCGAAACTCAGAGCGGCTCGGAAACTGCTCTGGGAACTTGTGCTCCGGACAGGGCAGCACAGGGCCTCTCAATTGAGCCCACGAAAGTGTGCTGAGGTCAACAGGCGAACGAGACTGGACTCACAGCCACACCTGTCCCGCGCCAGAGAGCGACTGGCCCGGCGCCATTGTGGGGGGCGTGGCGAAAAACCAGAGCGGCGGGAACCAGTGCAGGGAATCCGCGCTCAGACAGTGCGCTGAGCCTCTCAGGCCCAGGGATCGTGAAAGGGCGCTGAGAGCGGAGGCGAGCTAGACTGGTCTCTGCCTGAAAGTACACGCCTCTGCTCACCACCCGCCAGAGGGCGCTCCTGGCTTACTGGGACGGACCTGCACAGAACAGGACTCTCTCACCACAGGGTAACTGCCTACAGCAGAGTCAACACCTGGAACTGATTCTTTTTATTTTTTTTTTTTTTTTTCTTATTTTTATTTTTTTTATTATTTTTTTTCTTCTCACTGATTTGTTTTTTGTTCTGGCGAAGGGTTTTTTTGTTTTTGTTTTGTTTAGTTTTGTTTTTTGGTGGGGTTTTATTTTTGATCTGTCTGTTTTATTGCTTTTATCTTCGTTATTGTTTCTGTATGTGTATTTGCTCTTTCCTTCATTATTCTCTCTGGTTTTTTATATGAGTGTAAACAGCGCCTCTAACTTCTTTGTGATTGTGGTCGTGATCTGTTCTTCCTTTTATCCCTTCCTTCTCTTTTTACCACCTGTTCTCTGCACTAGTGTCCCAATTTTAGTGGGATCCCTCTTGGTCCTCTAACCTTACATCTAATTCCTTCCTCTTCTCCCAATACTCTATTTCCTCCTTAACTCATTTTATTTTTTTTTTTTTTTTTTTTTTTTTTTTTTTTGTGGGTACCGGGGGGTCGACCTCAGGACCTCGCGCGCCAGCAGGCGCCCGTGCCGCTGAGCGATATCACCGGCCCCTTTTTCGTATGTGGGATCCGGGAGTCGAACTCGGGCCCTCGCGCTTGCCAGGCAGGCGCTTAAGCCGCTGAGCCATCTCACCGGCCCCTTAACTCATTTTAAATTTAAACTCCTCAGGGAAAAATTGACATACATAGGACTTGTATACTGCATATAATTTTTCTGGTGTGTTTTAGATTTTGTTATATAACCGCAACTCTATACAGCTAAAAGTGGTAAATAACTGGTTAGCTCAGTCTGTCATTTTCTAGGCTGTGTTTGATGCTTTAGTTAACATTATAGCCAAATGTGAAATAATTGTTCTAAACATCTTTCCTTCCTGATATTTCATGATTGAGATTGACTAAGGGACACAGAAAATACAGTGGCACAGTACCAAAGAATCAAGGACTGGGCCAAACAGGTAGCAACTTCGCATACCCAACGAATTGAAGAGGTAGGATCTGGCAGAAAGCTTAAAACATAAAAGCAAGCTCCACTTGGAAGATACTGCAGAGAAGTAGTCATCTTCTAAAGATCTTAAACACTAGCAATAAAGTAACCTACTATAGGTAATTTGCAAACATCACCCCAGGAATTAAAGAAAGAAAAAATGAGACGACACTTAAACAAGATGCAACCCCACACATCAAATTCACCAAAGGCAAACCTAGGGAGCAACGAGGTGGGACAATCCGAAAGCCACCCACCTGGCCTATCTGAAGTGGTAACAACAAAGCAACTGAATGAGGTTCTGGAAAAAATTAAAACAGAAATAATCTCACAGATAACTGCAGAGATAATGTCTACAACGAAGACCATGCTTAAGGACACTATAGCTGATACAGACAAAAAAATAGATGAACTTAAGAAAACTATAGAAACCATGAATGCTCAGCATAGGAAAGAAATGGAATCCATAAGGCAGATTCAAGCAGATATCCAAGAGATAAAAAATTCCATTGAAAGTATTTGTAGCAGAATAAGCCAATGCGAGGACAGGATCTCAGATATAGAAGATAGGCTTGCAATTAGTGATCATGAAATGGAAAAATTCTTAAAAATAGCAAGGGACCATGAAAAATCAATTCAACAGCTGCTAGATGACTCAAAGATAAACAACTTAAGAATAATTGGAATAAATGAAAAAGCAGGAGATAACATCAACGACATTAAAACCTTGTTCAAAGACATAATCAGGGAGAACTTTCCTGGAAGAGAAAAGGAATTTGACACCTCTATAAGTGAAGCTTTCAGAACACCAACTAGACATGATCAAAAAAAAACTTCAGCCAGACATATTATAGTCAAGATCCCAGAAATTCAGCAGAAGGGCAAAATCTTAAAAGCTGTTAGGGAGAAGAGACAAATCACCTATGAAGGAAAACCCATCAGAATCACAGCTGACTTTTCAGCACAAACCCTCAATTCAAGAAGAGCTTGGAATGATGTATTGCAAGCTCTAAAGGAAAATAATTTTCAGCCCAGATTGATGTACCCTGCAAAACTATCTTTCAAAATTGATGGAGAAATAAAATACTTTCATGACAAAGAACATCTGAGAAAATTTATGACCACCAAACCAGCACTCCAAAAAGTTCTGAAGGACATTCTAAAAAGAGATAGGAACCCCAACAGAAGGAATCCACCAGGCAGGGCAAATAATTAAATAGCCGGAAAGCGGAAAAACAAAGAGTGGGAACCAACAACAGGAAAATATCATGACAAGTCAATACATATCAGTTTTAACCATCAATGTTAACGGTCTCAATTCACCAATCAAAAGGCACAGACTGGCGAAATGGATCAAGAAGCAAGATCCAACAATATGCTGTATACAAGAAACACATTTAATTCAGAAAGAAATTCATAGACTGAAAGTCAAAGGATGGAAAACAATACTCCATGCCACAGGAACCCAGAAAAAAGCAGGGGTAGCTATTCTTTTTGCAGACAAAGTGAACTTCAAGCCAAGAAGGATTCAGAGAGATAAAGACGGTCATTACATCCTGGTAAAGGGAACAATCCAAGAGGAAGAGATAACGATCATAAATATATATGCGTCAAATACCAATGCACCCAGCTATATAAAACAAGTACTAAAGGACATGAAAAATCAAATAAGCACTAATACAATTATATTGGGAGATCTCAATACTCCACTGTCACAAAAAGATAGATCAACTGGACAGAAAATCAATAATGAAATAGTAGAACTGAACCAAACTTTTGAACAAATGGACTTAGTAGATGTCTACAGAGTGTTCCACCCCACAACATCAGAATACACATTCTTCTCAGCTGCACATGGGACGTTCTCCAAAATAGACCACATACTAGCTCATAAAACCTGCTTAAATAAATGCAAAGGAATTGAAATTATCCCATGCATATTATCAGACCATAGTGCAATGAAATTGGAAATCAATGGCAAAAGATCCCACAAAAACTCCCTAAACACATGGAAATTAAACAGCATCCTCCTGAACAACCAATGGGTCACAGATGAAATTAAAGAAGAAATTAGTCACTTTCTACAACTGAATGATAATGACAGTACAACATACCGGAACTTATGGGATACAATGAAAGCAGTCCTAAGAGGGAAATTTATAGCATTAAATACTTATATCAGGAAAATAGAGCAAGCGCAAATAAACAACTTAAGGGTGAACCTCGAGCTTCTAGAAAAAGAAGAGCAGGTTAAGCCAAAAGCCCGTACAAGGGAGGAAATTATAAAGATCAGAGCAGAAATTAACGTATTGGAGAATAAAAAAACAATACAAAGAATCAATGAAGCAAAAAGTTGGTTCTTTGAAAGAATAAATAAGATTGACAAACCCTTATCCAACCTTATTAAAAAAAGAAAAGAAAAGACTCAAATCCATGCAATTGAAAATGAAAAGGGTGATATCACGACGGACCCTGCAGAAATCCAGAAGATCATCTATACCTATTTTGAAAATTTATATTCTACTAAGATGGAAAATGCAGCAGAAATGGACAGATTCCTAGATTCGTATGAATTACCAAAGCTAAATCAAGAAGATTTAAAAATCCTAAATAAACCAATATCAACCAATGAAATTGAAGATGTAATTAAAAACCTCCCAACAAAGAAAAGTCCAGGCCCTGATGGATTCACTGCCGAATTCTACAAGAAATTTAGAGAAGACCTAACGCCCCTACTTCTCAAACTTTTTAATGAAATTGAAAGGGAAGCAATACTCCCAAATTCATTCCTGGAAGCAAGCATTACCCTGATACCAAAACCAGAGAAGGACCCAACTAAGAAAGAGAACTACAGGCCAATCTCCCTAATGAACATAGATGCAAAAATCCTTAATAAGATACTGGCAAACAGAATCCAACAAATCATCAAGAAGATTATACACCATGACCAAGTTGGATTCATCCCAGGGATGCAGGGATGGTTCAACATACGTAAATCAATAAATGTAATACAGCATATTAACAGAACCAAAGACAAAAATCACATGATCATCTCAATAGATGCAGAAAAAGCTTTTGACAAAGTCCAGCACCTTTTCATGATAAAAACCCTACAGAAAATTGGAATAGAGGGTCTTTATCTCAATCTGGTAAAAGCTATCTATGACAAACCAACAGCCAATATCATACTAAATGGCCAAAAACTGAAAGCCTTCCCTCTAAAATCAGGAACAAGACAAGGATGTCCACTGTCCCCACTCTTATTCAACATAGTTCTGGAAACTTTAGCCAGAGCAATTAGACAAGAGAAAGAAATAAAAGGAATAATGATTGGAAAGGAAGAAGTTAAATTATCATTATTTGCAGATGACATGATACTCTACACAGAAGACCCCAAAAACTCCACTAAAAAACTGCTAGATTTGATAAGCAAATTCAGTAGTGTAGCTGGATACAAAGTCAATACTCAAAAGTCAATAGCCTTCCTGTACACAAATAACAAACTTACTGAAAGAGAAATTAGGGAAACAATACCTTTCACAATAACATCCAAAAAAATGAAATACCTAGGAATCAACCTCATGAAGGATGTAAAAGACCTCTATACTGAAAACTACAGTACTCTGAAAAAGGAGATTGAAGAGGATATCAGAAAATGGAAAGATATCCCTTGCCCCTGGATAGGAAGAACCAATATAGTGAAAATGGCCATACTTCCAAAATTGTTATACAGATTTAATGCAATTCCAATCAAAATTCCAACAGCATATCTCACAGAATTAGAGAAAACAATCCTAAAATTCATTTGGAATCAGAAGAGACCTAGAATAGCAAAGGCAATTCTGGGCAACAAAGGCAAGGCAGGGGGCATCACAATCCCCGACTTGAAATTATACTATAAAGCTACTGTGATAAAAACAGTGTGGTACTGGCAAAAAAACAGACCTGAAGATCAATGGAACAGATTAGAAGATGCTGAAACAACCCCAGACATACTAAGCCACCTTATCTTTGACAAAGGTGCCAAACACATTCGCTGGAAGAAAGATAGCCTCTTTAATAAATGGTGCTGGAAAAACTGGCTCTACACATGCCGAAGATTAAAACTAGACCCATATCTTTCACCATGCACTAAACTAAATTCAAAATGGATCAGAGATCTAAATATTAAAACAGAAACATTAAATCTGCTGGAAGGTAGGATAGGTAAAACCCTTGGAGACATTGGTGTAGGCAAAGACTTTATGAATAAAAACTCAACCGCACGGGAACTATCCCAAAGAATCAATAACTGGGATCTCATCTTATTAAAAAGCTTTTGCACAGCAAGAGAAATCACCAACAGAGTGAAGAGACAACCCACAATGTGGGAAAAAATGTTTGCCAGCTGTTCCTCAGACAAAGGATTACTATCGAGAACATATAAAGAACTCAAAAAAATCAGACCTCCCAAATTTAAAGACCCACTCCAAAAATGGGCATCTGAGATGAATACACATTTCTCAGATGAAGAAATACTAATGGCAAATAAATATACAAAAAAATGTGCAACATCACTAGTCATTCGAGAGATGCAAATTAAAACAACACTGAGATACCATCTCACCCCAGAAAGAATGGCTACTATAAAGAAATCAACTAATAACAAATGCTGGAGGGGCTGTGGGGAAAAAGGAACCCTTCTCCACTGTTGGTGGGAGTGTCGACTGGTACAGCCACTGTGGAAGTCAGTGTGGAGATTCCTCAAAAAGCTAGGGTTGGAGGTCCCATTTGACCCAGCTATTCCCCTTCTGGGCATCTTCCCAGAAGAATTAAAAACATCGTACCACAGCGATATATGTGCACCCATGTTTATAGCAGCACAATTTGTAATAGCCAGATCTTGGAAACAACCCAAATGCCCATCAACTGAGGAATGGATAAGAAAGATGTGGTATTTTTATACAATGGAGTACTATTCAGCCATTAAGAAGGATAAACTGGAGACTTTTATAGGTAAATGGATGCAACTCGAGAAAATACTCATAAGTGAAATAAACCAGAAGCACATGTGTAAGCATCGTATTGTCTCTCTAGTATGAGAAACTGAAAGAGTAAATAAGATCCAAAATGTACAATAGACATGGTGAATCAAAAAGAAACTGGTCAAAAGGAAAGAGAGACTGGAATAGGGAAAAGAAAGAAGGGAAAGGGAAAAAAAATTGTATATATATACATAAGATGGTTAAGATAGATACACTACGATTTTTACTTAGTTCATTGAAGAGTAAGGTTTGTGCCAATAATGTTTGGATAATTAAATGCTAATGTCTGGTGTCCTGAATAACTAACTTAAAGATAGTAATACGCAATGTATTAACCATTGTTACCCTCCTATTATGTTGTTTTGAAAATTTGTTCTTCTTTTGATTTGTTTTGTTTTTTCTTCTCTTTAAAATAAAATTAAAAAAAAAAAACAAAAAACAAAAAAAACTAGGATTAGAGGTCCCATTCAACCTAGCTATTTCCCTTCTGGGTATTTTCCCAGAAGAATTAAAAACCTCATACCACAGTGACATATGTGCACCCATGTTTATAACAGCACAATTTGTAATAGCTAAATCTTGGAAACAACCCAAATGCCCATCAACTGAGGAATGGATTAAAAAGATATGGTATTTTTATATAATGGAGTGCTACTCAGCTATAAAGAAGGATAAACTCGAGGCTTTTATAGGAAAATGGGTGCAACTAGAGACCATACTCATAAGTGAAATAAATCAAACTTGCATGTGTAAACATCATGTTGTCGCCCTAATGTGAGAAACTGAAAGGGTAAATAAGATCCAAAATGTACAATAGATATTGTGAAAGATGAAGAAACTGCTCAAAAGGAAAGAACAAGTAGGATGGGGAAAGGAGAAAAGAAGGAAGGGAAAAGAAAAACTATATATATTTACATATATACACACAAGATAGCTAAGATAATTATACTACTAATTTGTTTTAGTTCATTGAAAAGAACGGTCTGTGCTTATATTGTTTGATCAATTTTTCATGCCTATATCTTGTAATCTGAGCAACTACTTTGAAGATAACAATACACAATATATGAACTGTTGTTAATTAACTATTGTTAATTTCCTGTTATCTTGTTTTGAAATTCTGCATCATTGTTTTTATTGGTTTTTTTTTCTCTTAAAAAAAAAAAAAAAAAAGAGGGCCAGTGATATACCTCAGCGGCATAAGCGCCTGCCTGGCAAGCGCGAGATCCTGAGTTCAACTCCCGGTACCCGCATATAAAAAAAAAAAAAAAGAAAGAAAGAAAAGAAACAACAGAGAGATTGACTCAAGAGCAAAAGTGAAAGATTTCTCAACAGCAACCGTGGAAACACAGCATAGTGGAAAATCTCTGCCAAGCACTGGAATTGTACAACAAAGGCAAAACACCTCAGGACTAAAGGTGACTAAAGTGGACATTTGGTTTTTTTGCCCACTGTAGTGTGCACAGTGCTCAGTGCTATTTATGCAACATTCAAAACAGGCCAAATGAAACCGTGGTGTTGGAAATCAGAACAGCACTCCCTGGGACAGGGAGGGAAGTCTGGATGAAACGTCTTCTGTTCTGATATGCTAGTGACTGTACACGCGTACAAATTGGCCGGCACTCATTGAACTGTGCGTGGAGGATCTGAACATTATATGTGTCACCTCTTTAAAAAAATAAACAAGACAAAGTGAACTACAGAGGATTAAGTTTGGGATGGGGGCATAGCTCAGAGGTAGAGCGCTGGCACCCACAAAATAATCACTAGAAAAAGCTAGAAGGAGACAACAAAAGCAGATAGGCTGGAGAGAGGACTATGATAGTAATTAAAAGATCCTTTGGGGGAGCGTAAAGAAAATGATTGATTTTAGAATTTAGTGATTAACATAGGCAGGTGAAAATGTGTAGTTTGGGGCTGGGATGTAGCTCAGTGGTAAAGTGTCCAGCATGTGCAAGGCCCTTAGTTCCATACCAGGCCACCCCAAAAAAGTATAGGTCAGGGGTAAAAGATGGGTCTTCTTTGCTGGGCATGGTGACACACAAGGCAGGACAGCCCTAAGTGGGCCCAGCCTGAGAAACTTAGTGAGTTAACAGGGTAAGATGAGATACTGGGGATGTAGCTCAGTGTGAAGGCACTCAATTCACTCCCCAGTACCCAGTATCACACACACACACACACACACACACACACACACACACACACACTCATGTTCTTTACAACTTCCAACTAATGAGCAAAGAAGGGGTGAGGGACACAGAAACACTGCAGGAGTCAGAGGAAAGTGTCACTGATGGAAGCTAACAAGTGGGCGAAAGTGGAAAGCAGGGACAGGCTATTTACACAGGCTCAAGCCGTCTCCCAGCCCTCTCCTCTGCTGACCACAAGGGCATGAACAGCTGTGTCAGGTGGAGGAGCCTGGCAATCACCACCTCGGACACATGCACAGGGTCAGTGTTATCAGTGACACAGCAATGTCCTCTGCACGGCATCACCTTCCAAGGGCATTGTGTCTCTGTGCCAACTTTCCCAGGAGTGGTGACGTCCATCGAGTTGTGCAAAACCATAGACACACCCAGATTGAGGGACACTACCAAATAACTGATGGTGCTCTTCAAGATATTATTTTAAATGGCAAAGATGGACTGAGAACGTGTCACAGATGGGAAGAAACTGAGGAAGTGTGACAATCCTAGATTGAATCCCCCAGTACAAAAAGAACACCTATGGAACACCTATGGAAAAATTTCAGTGAAATCTGAATTAAGCGTATAGATTAGTAATCATATTGTACTTCTGTTGATGTCTTAGATTTGTTTAGTCTTCTGTGGTTATATGTTAATATTAAGGGAATCAGGTTGACCTAAAAGTGTGTGTGTGTGTGTTTTTTTTTTTTTTTTTTTGAGATGGGGTCTCACTATGTAGTTCAGGCTGGCCTTGAATTCACCATGTAGCCCAGGCTGGCCTCAAACCTGTGGCGATCCACCTGCCTCAGCCTCCTGAGTGCTGAGATTGCAGGCATGTGCTACCATGGCTGGTAAAAAAAATTGTGCTAATTTTGTGATGATCTGAAACAAAAATCTATTATAGTGCAAAGGAAACACACACAAGTGTGTGTGCACACACACCAGGAAGAACACATAGTATTGAAATTAGAAGAGAAAGAAAAGGCCAGAGTGGGGGAGAAGAGGTGATCGAGAGCATCCCAGAGATGTTGAGGCAAAGGGGAGGCACAAAATGTAGATGGAAATTCAAACAGGTCAAGAATGAGTTTTAAAGGAAAGGGGTTAAATTATCCAATTAAAGTACAGATTTCAGACTGAATGCTGGGATTACAGGTGTGTTCCACCACACCCGGCCTGTTGAGAGTTTTTATCCTGGAGGATGTTGGGTTTTACTGGGTGCTTTGTGCTATTGGATTTTATTTGCTAGTATTTTGTTGAGAATTTTTGCATCTATGTTCATCAAGGACATTAGTTTGTAGTCTTCTCTTGTTGCGGTCTTGTCTAGTCTTAGTGTCAGCGTCATGCTGATTTCATAGAATTCTGACCCTTTCAATTTTTTGAAAAGTTTGTGAGCATAATGAGTGTTATTTGGTTCAATTCACTAGTGAAGTCACAGTCTTGGGGTTTTCTGTGTTTGAACTGACCAGTTCAATTTTGTGTTCACTACTGGGGCTTCTGTTTCTTGATCACTTATTACTGGTAGCTTATATTCTGCAGGAATTTATCCATGTCTTCTCGGCATTCTAACTTTTTAGTATAGAGTTGTTCATAATAGTCCCTACTGCTTTTCTAAAATTTCTGTGTAATGTCTCCTTTTTTATCTCTGATTTTATTATCTGGTGCTCTTGCTTTTCTTGGTTAGTCTAAAGTTTTGGCGAATTTGTTTATCTTTTCAGAACACCAACTCTTTGTTTCATTGCGTCTTGTATTGTAAGCTGCTACTAATATTCATGTTCAAATTTTGTGTAAACATGTTTTCAACTCCTTTGATAAGTACCAAGGGTGTGCCTGCCGGATCCTATGATGTGTTAGCCGAGGGACTGCAGACAAACAGCCCCTACGCCATGTGTGTCTGCAAATAGACTCACTCTGGGGCATTGGCTCCCATCATCACGAGATGACAAGTCCAGAGTCTGCAAGCTGACACCTTAGTTGGAGCCCAGAGATGGGCAGGATGCTGTCAAAGTAAGAGGACCCAGGCCCATGTATGAAAGTTTTAGACAGGAGGATTCTCGCCTAATCCGGGGCAGCCAGACTTTGCTGTCTTCAAGTGGGCTGGATGAGGACCACTCACATTACACAGGGCAACCTGCTTTCCCAGTCCGTCAATGGAAATCCTACTCACATCCAAAAATACCTTTACAGAAATAACCAGAGTCACGTTCGACTGGATCTTCGAGAACTCCATGGCCTATACACAAAATGAACCATTTCATATGCTAAGAATATGTTTAGTTTTGTAAGAAGTTGTGTAATTGTCTTTCAGAGTTGCTGTACCCTTTTACATTTCCACCAGCAATGAGTGTCTGTTCCCCTATGTCCTTCCGACTTTTGGCAGTGTCAGGGTTGGAGTTTTGGTTCCTCCTATGGATCTGTCGTGGAAGCTCACTGTTGTTTTAATTTGCACTTCCCTACTGACATCTGATGTTGAGCACCTTTCATATGCTTACCCATCTTCTGCAATCTTTGATGTGGTCTCTTTCAGATTTTTGCCTGTTTTTTTAAATGGGTTGTTCATTTTCTTATTATTTAGTTTCAGGAGTCCTTTGTCCATTTTGGATACCAGTCCTTTATCAGGTTTTGCAAATATTTTCTTCCAGTCTGTTGTCTTCATTCTCTTCACAGTATCTTTTTCTTCTTCTTTTCTTTTTATTTTTTTCAACACTGGGGATTGAACCCAGAGCCATTGCCCACTGAGCTACTACCAGCCCTTGTCTGTTTTGTTTTGTTTTGTTTTGTTTCACTTTGATCTGCATCTCACTAAGTCACTAAATTGTCTGGATTCGGATTAAACTCGGGATCCTCCTGCCTCAGGCTCCCAAAGTGCTGGAATTACAGGCATGCACCACCATGCCTGCCTTAGACAGTGTCTTTTGCAAGGCAGATGTTTTTAATTTTAAGAAAGTCTAGCTTATCAGTTATTTCTTTCATGGATCTTGCTTTTGCTGTTGTGTCTAAGAAGCCACTGTCGTATCCAAATATCCCCTGTGCTACATTCTGGGAATTTATAGTTTTGCATTTTCCATTTTGGTCTATAATGCATTTTGAATTTGCTTTGTGAAGGGTGTAGATTCATTTTTGATTAGCCTTCATTTTCTAGAGGAGTTTTAGGTTCACAGTCTAATTGAGCTGAAGGTATGCCCCCATAAGGACAGCCTCCCCCCAACTACAGAGCACACCAGTGTACACTTGTCACAGACGATGGCCCTTCACATCGTAATCACCCCAAGTCTACATTTCACCTTAGGGCTTGCTTTCTGGCTTGTTCATACAGATTCTTCATGTGGTCTCTGACGCTGATTTGGGGAAATTCTCAGTCATTTCTGCTTCAAGCCAAGTCTCCTCTCCTTTGTCTTTCTTCTTCAGGTATTACTGATTTGTGAACATTATAGCTTTTGTAGTTGTCTGCTTTTCAGCCTTGTTTCTCATTGACTTTGAGTTTGGGGGGTTTCTGTTGCCATGTCTTTAAGTTCAGTGATTCTCAGCCGTTGTCAGTCTGCTCAGGAACTGTGTTAGTTACTTTTTTGTTGCTGAGATAAAGTACCCAGCACCCAAAGCTAGAGGAAAGGTTTATTTGGCTCACAGTTTGTAAAGGTTTCAGTCCATAACTGGTTGGCTCCAAGGCCAGGTGTCATGGCAGACAGGCATTGCAGAGGAGAAACAGCTCATGGTGGGCAGAAGGTAGCAAAGCAACAAGGGATGACCACAGCTCTCTATCCCTTCTATCTTATCCAGGCTACTCAGGGTGGGTGGCACTCACACCCTTAATCCTAGCATTGCACCCATACCAATTACAGCGTCAAGCAGTCTAGGTCCAGCCAACGATGAAAAAGCCCCACCTATGACTGCATGAGGATTTGGAGGGACACCTAGACACAAGCCATAACAGGAACCATCAGAGGCGTCCTCCTTTCTGTTGTAGTGCTCTCCATTGCTGGCATTGTTTCAGTCTTTCTCAGAATCCTGTCTTTCAGCAGGGTATGGCGGCATCCCAATGCCTGTCATCCCAGCACTTGGGAAGCTGAGGCAGGAGGATTGCTGGGAGTTTGAGGCCTGCCTAGGCTACATAGTGAGTTCAAGGCCAGTCTGAACTGCATAGTGAAACCCTGTCTCAAAAAGACAAAACAACAACTACAAAACAATTCTGTCTTTCTCCTGCATTCCCCACCTGTTTTTGCACGTGGTTGCTGGAGAATACCTGCACTGCTGCCTTGGATCTGAGGCTGCTGCTTGCTCTCTCTTCAAATTGTGTTTTGCTGTAATTTTTTTTTTTTTTTTTTTATCAAAAGTCGTACGTGATGTAGCGGTGAAGGCCTTGCAGTAACCGGCTTTGGCTCTGCCGGGGTAGAGGGGGAGGTGTGCGACGGTCCTGGGACGGGGATGTCCTGCCTCAGTCACTGTCCCCAGGCTGTGAACTCCACAGTGCTTTCAGAGTACTTCGCCCCCTTGGGGGTTGAGGGTCTGCGGAGCAGGGGTTGGCGAGGCTCTGATAAAACCCCAGATAGGTTGCTCACGTAGGAAGGACAGGTACTGCTGAGGACAGCTCTTGCTGAGAACGGTCACCGGCACTTTGCGAATGGGTCCTTTCCTAATCTCTTGCAAGAAGTGCAATGGGCACCAAAATATATGGTGTTTATGTTTTTAAAAAATTCACTACAGTAAAAGACATGTGGCCATGAATTCCCCCTCACTTCAACACATTTATCCTGTGGTTCTTGCCACTTTCTGAAGCAGCTCTGGAGTCCTCTTTCCTGAGTGTCTTTATGAAGTGTGATAAAAAATACGGTGAACACTGCTGCCAATGCCATCCAACAGAAAGTCAGGCTCGTAAAATCCTGATGCTGTGTCCTCATCCACCTTATTCACGGGATCTGGCACTGTGTGACTTCTGGCTTCTCCCCAAAGTCAAAATGGCCATGAAAGGGGAACATTTTGAATGATTCAGGACACTGAGGAAGCCGGGACAGTGTAACTAAAGACGATCACATTTAAAAAAAAAAAAAAGTTTAAACATTCACCATATTTTTGATCATACTGCACATGAAGTTTTTCCTCCAGTCTTCGGGGGGTGAACTTCGTACAACTTCTGGGGGCAAATTCCTGAAAATACGGAGGGCCCCTAAGACTGGGCCCACAGGTCAGACTCGTCACTCACCCCACAGCCATTTGTCACAGCTCAGGACTTCCTGCCCTGCCGTGGCTCCGCGTGGCCTGCGGCTGGTGGTGGGGTGACTCCCAGAGTCACCTGTGGTCCCTCCAGGCGGGGGCAGTGCTTCACCCCGAGCCCCCGCGTCTGAGGAAGGTCTGTGTGGTCGCTGTTCAGAGTGCTGGGCTTTACCCTGTTCTCAGGGCAGAGGGGCCACTTCCACGCCCCGGACACTCACGATTGGAAACTGGGAGTCTATTGCTTCTGTGACTCAGTATTCTTTTTTTTAAAAAATACTTTTTTTTAACATTTCCAAGAGATTGTTACTATCTTTTTACTATTTACTTCTAATTTTATTACAGGATCAGATAATGTTGTTTTCCGTGTCATCAGTTCCTCGGCATCGGATATTTCTCTGTGGCTTGGCACGAGGTCAGATTTTTCCAGTGTCTCATGTGACCTGGAAGATACAGTGCCAGGTACAAAGGGGCCTTTCTGCGGCTCAGATACGAGGGTTTTGATTGCGCCACTCATAACTCAAGCTCTGGGCCCACAGCCTGGTCACTGCTCCACTCCCTCACCCCAGGTAACCCAAGAATGGTGACCATGACAGTATCACAGTGTGACTTTTCTTTCCCCATTTGAGCCACTAAGAGTTAGGTGACCCTTACAACATTGGAGATGTTACAACGAAGAAAGAGTGAGTTTCACAAGAGAGAGTCCAGAACATAAAGACCAGCCTGTAATCCCAGCATGAGGGAGGCTGAGGCAGGAGGATCACTGTGAGTTCGAGGGCTGGTATCTTCATCTACTGCCTCAGTCACACCTGTGTTCAGTCTCTTTTCAGACCTCACAGGTATTTGCTTGTCTTCAGGTTTTTTTGTTTTTTGTTTTAGACAGGGTCTCGCTATGTAGCCCAGGCTGGCCTTGAACTCACTATGTAGCCCAGGCTGGCCTCAAACTTGCAGTGACACTCCTGCCTCAGTCTGGTTTAGTTCAACTTAAAAGTTTAGTCTCACAGCCATTGCAAACCTTTCTTGTCCCCCGTGGTTCGGGATCCGCCTGTAGTTGGGGACTGAGATGGAGGAGGGGGTCTGTTTTACACCTGTCCTTGCTGCAGTGCTCGGGGTCCCGCTTCCTTCCCGGGGGGTTGGGACATTGATGAGGGATGTGGGGCTTCTGTGGCTGCTCCCCCAGGGAGCTACAGTGTCCCCTCGGCTGTTGGGAAAGTCACGTGTGCCTGACACACCATATTGTAGCGGTGATTATAGCTCCTACTACCTTCTCTTCTTGCTCTAATAATTGGAGCTTCAAACCCTACAGGACCTGAGCATGGTGGTGTACATGGGAGGTTGTAATCCCAGCACTTGGGAGGCTGAGGTAGGAGGATGGGGAGTTTGAGGCCAGCCTGGGCTACATAGTGAGACCATGTCTCAAAACAGAACAAAGGACCCTAAACCGCAGTGGTTATGTCAAGCTTTTCCAAGCATTCCTGTTGCAAGCTCTGTATTTTGTCACTCTTGCAGGGGTTAAGAACTCCTATGACCGCAGCATCTGGCTGGAGCCGAGGTTCCAGACCCTGACCTCCACAAGTGGTTCTGTTGGATCCTTTCCCACCGCAACTGACTTCATCTGATGGTTTAGTTTCTATGGCTGGCAAGAGCCTGGGTTAAAGGAGCTGTTGGCCCCTTCAGAACCACTACTGTCCTCAGGTTAGAGAGACAGCAGACACCCAGGTGAAAGGAAAAAGGCTGCTCAGCACACCCTTAGACTTCTGTTTTCTTCTTGTAACTCTCATTTTCTTTGGACTGGAACACCTTTGCTGTGGCATTCGTGATATACTAATGGGCTCGCCAGCCTTATACACTTAGAGATGAAGGCAGTACAGTCATGTATGTGGTGTTGTGGTTTAGATCTAAAAGTCCGGAGATGGGGCTTTCAGAAGGGGTGGGACTGTGAAGGTGCTAATTTATCAAGGATCATCGCCTCCAGGGAGATGTGACTGAGGGACCATCAGGCAGTGATGGAAACTGGAGGCGGGGCTTGGGTGCAGGGAGAAGGCATGGGTGTGTCTTGTCCTTGGTCCCTTCCTCTCAGGGCTCTCTTACCCTCTTTGCTTCCCGGCTGCCAGGAGCTAAGCAGCTGTCCTCCCTGTGCCCTCTGCCATGATGTGCTGCGGAACTGAACAGGAACTGACACCTCTGAAACAATGAGCTGAAACAAACCTTCTCTCCTCATGGTGGCTTTTCTTGGGTACTTGGTCACAGGGACAAAAGCCTGGCTAACTCAGGTGTCTGAGGGCCCCAGGGGCCTGCGGTGGCACACAGGAACCTCTAAAATGTCACATGACCCCTGAGGGCCCTGTCTGTTTCTTTAAACCATGAGATGATCACTTGTCCTAAACAATTCAAATTTTGGAAACCATCAAATGAGATGATCAAAGTGGAATCATGTATACAATACAGATTTACAGATACCCATGGATACTTTTAAGATTATATTTGGTGTCAGGACTTTAAAGTACATTAAGTTGAGCAGCTTTATGATCCCTTTAAAATTGAATATTGTTCAAGGAAATCATGGGAAAAGATTACCTGATAAAAAGATAAAGGCTTCATTATTTCATCTAGGCCAATCCCAATTTTAGGGAGTCCATGGATTAGGGTTTTGGTTTTTCCTGGATGCTCCACGGTAACCTAAGTGACCTCACGCTTGTATAGAGGAAGAAAGGAAGGGAGGGAATGATGCCCCTATTTTTATTTCGCTCAAAAAAAAAAAAAGATTTCTCTTAAGCATTTCCTATTTTCTTTTCTTCTTTTTTCTTTGAAAGGGAGAATCTTGCCAGGTTCCCAGGCTGGCCTCGAACTCACAATCATCTTGCCTCAGCCTCCTGCGCATTTGGGATTAAGGAGTGGGCCACTATGTCCAGTTTAAGCACTTCTGAATAGAAAACAGAATCTAGCCACTTTGGCTCTGTGAATTGTCCTGATTCGGCTTAAGGGAAAGTGCCTTTCCTTCGTCAGCGTTGCGCAGACCACGTCGGCCACTTACTGCCACCAACAGTAAGTCTGCGCCCAGGGCAGAGGCTCTTGGCCTCTCCCGACAGCACAAGAGCCGCTGGAGCACCGCAGCGCCCGGCGAGACGCGCTCTGGCACTGGGACGCGAGCCCTGCACAGGGAACAGTCATCTCGCAGCTGGTGACATCCTGTTGCACAATCGGGGCGCAGGGCCGGGCTGCGGTGGCGAGCCCGGCCTGGGGCGCTGTTTCCTGGCACTGCACCGCCAGGGCCACGTGTGTGGTCCGCCCTGCAGAGGCGCCGCCTGAAGGGCCTGGAGCCTGGCCGCCCCGGGACGGTGCTCAACGGGGGATGGTGCTCAGGCGGAACGGTACCCTACGGGGGACGTACCCACGCGAGACGGCGTCCAGGCGGGACGAGGCCCAGGCAGGACGGTTCCCCATGGGGAATGGTACCCATGCAGGACGGTTCCCCACAGGGGACGGTACCCACGCAGGACAGTGCCCAGATGGGACGGTGCCCAGCAGCCGCCGCCCGGCCCGTGCCTGCATGCGCGCTCCGTGCTCCGCAGGAGGAAGGCCCAGGGTCACTGCACGCAGCGCCCCAGGTCGCCCTGGATTTTGCCTCCGGCCTGGTGGGTCTGCGCACCGTTACGGCTGTGGCCTCTGCGTCTCCCGGGGCGGGAACAGACACCGCGGACCCGCGGCCCCTGCGGCCGAGGGGCGCAGAGGGGCACCAAACCGCTTGCCCGACCCTGGCCGGCCTAGGGGCGGGGCTGAGGCCGGGGCGTGGTCAGAGATGGGGGCGGGCCCAGTTTCGAGGGCGTGTCCTAATCCAGGGGGCGGGACCTATCAGGCGGCGTGATCACCTCTGGGGCGGGACCAGATCCTGGGAGGCGGGTCCTGCTCGTTGGGCGGGTCCCGGGGCGGGCCCTCGCGCTGGGGGCGTGTCCTGCCGGTGCCCTAGGTGGCTGCCATCGAGGGCCTGGCGTGTCCGGCATGCGCTTCCCGCTGCTCCCGCTCCTCCAGCTGCTGCTGCTGCTGCCGCCGCTGCCTGCGCCGGGCCGCGCGGGCCCCACGGCGGGCGCGTGGCACTGCAGCCTGCGGGGCGGCTGGCGGGTGCGCAATGGGAATGGCTCGCTGGAGCTGCCGGCGGCGGTGCCCGGCTGCGTGCACGGCGCGCTGCTGCAGCGCGGCCTCGTGCAGGTACCGGGGTGCGGGGACCGGGATGGCGCTGCAGGCAGAGGGCGGCCGGACCTTCCTCGGCAACACAGGGCTGCGGGGAGGAGGAAGTGATTGGGTGTGTGAGCGAGCGTGGCCGGGCGGGCGCCGTCCGTGCACCCGAGTCGCACACTGTGTCCCTGCCGCCGCCGGCGCCCGCTGTGTGGGCCGGGGCTGTGCTGTGCTTGTGGTTCCCGCCCTCATAACAGCTCCGCGGAGCAGGGTACCGTATCCGAGTTCGCAGGAGGACGCGTCCAAGGTCACACAGCGCCCGATCCGTCCCGCCCGTGCACCGCGACTTCCTCCTGGAGCAATGTGCGGACCTCAGGGAGCGCCGGCCTAAGTGCCGCACGCGTGGGGCTGGCGGCTGGCGACGCAGCGCTTCTGGTGCACTTCTCAAAAGTTGTTGCCCAACCTTGACCCCAACCCCTCCCCACGGTGTGCATCAGGAAGGAAGTGAATGTCCACAGTGACAGCGAGCACTGTCTAGAACTTATGCGCTTTATCTTCAGTTAACAAACGACACGCGACACAGGCCAAGCTGACCCTGGCGCCCGAGCCTGGGCTCACGTCCTCTTGTACAGTGCCTTGCGTTGGTTCCGCGGGTTCCCTGCCTCATTTTACAATCGAGAAGCCTGTGGGAAGGAACTAGTGACTTTAGCGGTCGGGTGACTGTGTCCCATACTGTAGGGCAATCTATTTAGAAAGAAAGAAAATCTGGTGACCACTTTCCTGAATAAGGTCGCATTGTCACCCCACCTACTGTATGACAACAGTCCCTTGGTGTTGACCTCTGGGCACAGTGTATTGTTTAATTAGGACACTGGGCCAAATACTGTATTTGCACATGAACTTGAGATGTTCCCTGGCTAAGTCATTCATTTGCATATTCATTCACCTAATTAATAATACTGTAAGTATTTGCTTAGTACAGTACCTTTGATATAGCAGGGACTGTTGCAAGCGCTTGACGTCAAATGGTGAAGGAAACAAAATTTTACCCACGTGGATATTTTAGTGGAGGAGACGATTACCAAATCAGTGCAGAATATATTTTTCACTGTAGAATGATGAAGCAAGTTAAAGGAAGAGAAGGTAAAGGCTGATTGGAAAGGATTGCAGTTTTTTTTATTTTTTAATTTTTTTTGGTTCTGGGAATCAAACTCGAGGCCTTGCGCTTGCTAGGCAGGCGCTGCGCCACTGACCTACATCCCTGCCCAAGAATTGCTGTTTAAAAAGTGGTTAAACATAGCTATTTTGATAAGGTGACTTCTGAGCAGAGATCTTTCTTGCTTTTGAGGAGAAGTACATTCTTGGCAAAGTGGGAAAAAAGATAGGACCGGGGACAGAATACTGGAGCCCTAGGAGCCACTGGGGACAAAAGGCTTGTAACCCAAGGGGGACCCTTCGGATTTTATTCTTCTTGGGCTTGAAGCTCTGGAGGGTTTTGACCTCTCTCAAGTGGTCACTCTGCTGTTGTCACAGCGAGGAGACCAGCTAGGGACCTGTGGTTCTGTGGGCCAGAGGTGGTTTCTGGCTTGGATCCTGAGGGTAGCAGTGAAATGGGGAACAAAGTGTTGAGAGCACATTTTAAATGCAGAACCAGTGGGAATTGTTCAGTGGGATTTGTTGATGGATTGGAAGTGAGAAAAGAGAGAAACAGGAGTCAAGTAAAAGTCAGGATTTTACATTGAGTTTCTGGTTGAGTGGAATTTGTATTTCCTAAGAGGCTCTGTGACCAGCCTTGGCTGTTTCTTGGGTGACTGGGTTTCCCGTATGGAATCTAAACCTTAGGTGTGTAGGATGAAAAGAAATTTCTTTCCATCCCTGGGAGTTTCAATAATTGGAGTCTGTAAAACAGACTGACAAGTGGTAGATTAACAGGAGAATAGGAACACACATTTTAATGTACTGGGAGTTACACCAAGTGCGAACCCCAAAGAAGAGCTGGATGGTGAGTCTTGAGTACTCTCTTCTTAGGGCAGAAGGAAGAAGGGGTTGTAGGCAACTTCAGAAGAAGAGGAAATGACTTTTAAGGGAGATGAATGGACCCAAAGAACAAAGAGTAGCGTGGTACAGTTTGCCTGGGCTCTGGGTGCAGATAAGGTCTAGTCTTTGTCCTGCTGGTTGATCTTGTGGAGGATCCAGTATCCAGGTAGACAGGGAACTCCAGAGGAGGCCCTGTCCTGCTCCTTGATAGGCAAAGAGGGGCAAGAAATGGGGTGACAGTAGAGTGGGGGGCTGAGGGTGAGGCCAGCTAGACCTCAGTTTTCCTTTGGGTGTGGTTTTCTGAGCTCAGCAGGTGTCTCAGGGAGTCTTTTGTGCTCCCTGTTATTCATGAGGCGGAGGATTAGACCATGTACTGATGATAGGCAGTAGGATGAAAAAGGAATGAGAGAGGCTGTCTTAGTCACTTTCCTTGTGTCTGGGACAAAATACTGACACCTGCATGCTACTTAAAAAAGGAGAGGTACATTTTGGCTCACACTTCTGTCAATGGTTGGCCGGCTTCAAAGAAGAAACAACGTGGCAAAACGGCCTGTGGAGGAGAAGCGTCTCACTTCAGGGCAGCAGGAAGCAGAGGGACAAGGGAGGAACCGGAAGGGAAATAAACCCTTCCGGGTCACGCCCACAGGGACCTCCTCCAACCTCCTGAAAGAGAGGCAGCCATAGTGCCCCGCGGTGGAGACCTTTTCCAAAACCCCTGCGTATACATCCTAATGGAGGCCCAACTTCCCACTGTAATTTAGTGAGGCAGAAAACTTAGCTAATCGCTGTATGATATATTGAGGGCATAGGTAAGGGGACTTCTTTGTTGTTGTTGTTAGGAATGTTCTCAGTGCTCCTGTGCATTTTCTCAAGAGTGTGAGTTTTGAGAAGATTTTTCTTGTTAAAGCTTTTCTCAACATGATAAATGAGAAGATATAGATGAATAAAAATAAAGAGAAGTTGGAAGCCTAGCTTCTGGAGATAACCACTGGTATGATGCCTCTGGCCTTGCTCCTATTGCTCAGGATTGCTTTGGCTATTTTGGGTCGTTTGTGTTTCTGTATGAAGTTTTAGATTTTTTTTTTTTTTTTTTGTAGTTCTATGAAGAATGTTACTCATATTTTGGTGGGAATTGCATTGACTCTAGAGTTGCATTGACTCTATAGACTCTATTAGTTTCAGTTATATGGGGTTTTAACAATATTAATTCTACCAATCTATGAATATGGGGGTTCTTTCCCTCTTCTGGTATCTTCAAATTCTTTCTTCAGAGTTCTGTAATTTTCATTGTAGAGGTCTTCCACCTCCCTCATCCCTAGTTTCTTAAAAATTTTTAAAACATTTTAATTTTTTAGGTATTATGAATGGAATTGTTTTCCTGATTTCTTTTTTAGTTCATTATTGGTGTATAGAAAAGCAATATTTTAAATCTTGATTTTGTATCCTGTTAAATATATATTTTAACTTGTTACATATTTTCAAAAATTTTGCATTCATTAACGATTTTTTATTTTTTTATTTTTTTTCTGAGACAAAGTCTTGCTATGCAGTTCAGGCTGGCCTTGAACTCACTATGGAGCCCAGGCTGGCCTCAAACTCCCAGCAGTCCTCCTGCCTCAGCCTCCCAAGTGCTGGAATTACAGGTGTGCACCACCACACCCAGCTCATTTTTAATCTTTTAAAAGAAGTTATAAAAGTTTAATGCTTATTATACGAAAACTTAATGCAGAAAATATAAAGTAACAAAAACCAATGAAATACATTAAAGCAAAATTAATGGCTGTAAAATATTTAATGTTTATCTATTCAGATTTTTTGTAAGCTATTTTTAACTTTAAAATATATGGTTAATATCTGTCTTTGCCTATAAATATAAATCCAGAATAACTTTTAATGACTACATAAGCTCCATTATAAAGATGTATTCTTATTCAAAATCTACACTTAAAAATAGAAGAAAATATGTTACAAACATATAAATATACACATATACTAAAAAGTGGTAGGGACCAGATGCTTAGTATTTTTCTCCACATTTTATTATTACCATATATTCTTCACAGGTAATTGGGTCAAATGATCAAAGGAGGGCATTTCTTAGATGTGAAGTTTATAAAATATGAACTATAAGATTACCTCATAGGAGCTTTATGTATGATCATTCTGTCCTTGGAGCTGTCAGTCTGCCTCGGGTGGGAAGGCCCCAATCCACAGGATCTCATTCATGAATGCATCCTAATCACGTACGCACCAGTGTGGGCGAATGGACAGTTTTGTATTCTTTAAGTTGCAAAGAAGCAATTTCCATGTAAACAGGTTTTAAACATTATTTCGGTGAACTTCAAACTAATACTAACATGGAGAGAATAGCAAAATGAACTCCTGTTTACCCATACCTGGTTTCAACAGTGACTAGTTCGTGGCTAATTTTGTTTCTTCCACCATCTGCTATGCCATCTCTTACCCTTTTGAAGCACTTTTAGACATCCTATCTTTGCACCTACAAACATTTGGAATAGTGCATTGAAAGATAAGGACTTTTTTTTTTTAAACATAGCCACAATACCAGCATCACTCATGAAATATTCTGGTGTGTTTCAGACTGGGAAATCCCAAGATGATGGCCCACACGACTAAACATAAATTTATTCTGACAACAGAAGCTACTTTTCTGGTTGTTACACCAACCTTCCACATAGGTCTTTTTTGTTTTTTTTGTACCGGGAATGGAACTCAGGAACTTGCGTTTACCAGGCAGGTCCTTGTGCCACTGAGTCCTTCCACGTAGGTCTTAAGACACTTTAGAATGGAATGTTGGGCTTTATTTGTCATTTTACTATGTGAAATGAGCTCAAAAGCCTTCAGGAAGGGTCTCAATAATCTTTCTGTCTGCTAAAAGTCTGACTACATAAACCATGTGTGACATTAAGGAGATAAATTACCTAATGACTCAGCATTTGAAATTTAAATTTAAATGGAAATAGTTATCAATGCATAATATCAATTTCTAGCAAGAGAGAACTATGAAGCCTTTATTGAACTCTCATTTGTTTAAAAAAGTTATTTAAATGAGTTCTGATTTCTCACACCTGGACATGTACTTCCTTGTATGATGCCATGTGAGATATTTAGAGTGTGGGAAGGTTGCCTTCACTGGGCCAAAACCTGAGCCATTTGAGGGTTGAGTTTTAGGTGCTTGTCACACACCCATGTGTATCACTCACCTGGACTATAAAATCTGTTTTCATGTAATATTCATTTGGTGTCTTCCATGCGCACAGCACTGTTCTTGGCCCTCTCAGTATCCTTGTTCACACAATTTCCACCACAAGCCCATGGAAAAGGTATAATTACTGTATTCACATTGACCGAAGCTCAGGTAGTTATTGCCCACGATCATGCATCTAATACATGGTGGAGCAGAGATTCAAACCCACACATGCATTTCATCGTCACATGGTGCCAACTGGCAAGAAGGAGAAATAGCAAAGAAGATGATTATTGTTTTAATTTTAAAATGCCCAAGGCAAATAGTGACAAAAGCACAATCTATGAGTGTTGATCATAAAATAGAGTGTGTATTTAAATTTAAAAACATTATTACAGTAAAAGACATTGCCATTCATCTGTCTCAAAATCCTCCCCCTTGCTTTGAACACACTTACCCACCATTCCTGCCACTTACTGAAGCGGTTCTGGAAGTGCTCTTTCCTGAATGTCTTTAGTTGCTCAGGCGAGGCTGCATCAGTGTCCTGAAGAGATTAAAAATGTTTATCTTTCATGGTCATTTTGACTTTGGGGAAGAGCCAGAAGTCACATGGTACCAGCTGCTATGAATAAGGTGGGTGAAGATACATGGTCATGTTTTTTTTTTTTTTTGTGGGTACCGGGGGTCGACCTCAGGACCTCACGCGCCAGCAGGGGCCCGTGCCACTGAGTGATATCACTGGCCCTTTTTTCGTATGTGGGTACCGGGAGTCAAACTCAGGACCTTGCGCTTGCCAGGCAGGTGCTTACGCCGCTGAGCTATCTCACCAGTCCTCATGGTCATGTTTTTACGAGCCTGCCTTTCCTGTGGGTGTTATATGGCAGCAGCATTCACAGTAGTTTTGACCAGACCTTGTAAAGACACGAAAAGAGGACTCGAGAGCTGCTTCAAAAAGTGGCAAGAATACTGGGATAAGTGTGTTCAAAGCGAGTGGCAGGATTTGAAGGGGTTCATGCCAGTATGTTTTTTAATGTAATGCAATTTTTTAACTTAAACATTCACCTTATTGTTCTATCACCCTTTGTATTGTAGTCCAAAATATGTCATCAAAAGTATTTCATTTGCTAAAGTTTCAGTAAATGCTAGCATTTTCTGAGAGTCAATCCACATCTCACTTCTCTCTCCATTCTGTTTTTGGAAGCCTCTAACCATGGTTCTGGGCCAACATGGTGCAGTTGCTGATCTCTGGCTACCACCTTCCTGATTGCCAGGAAGAGGGTGAAGTTCTGCTCCCTGCTTTTTACTGAATGTCATCGGGGCTTGTGGAACTCAACACACCCGCATTTCTCTTCTTACAATCTTACCAGTCCTTGGTTTCTGTTATTGCACCTATTTCTCACAAAAGCATGAGTGTTTTCTCTTTGAACGAGGCCCAGAATCCTGGTTGGTGCATTTGGGTTTATTTTCCCTTCTCAGCCTTCGTACTTTTGGATACTGGGTCGTGTAGGTCCAGCCTATAGCACCTTATAATGTGCAGTGTCTTACAACCATTTTCTCCTAGTCATTTCTGCTGCTATCAGCCTAACTTAGTTTCTTTTTAGAAGAGCACAGTTAGTTTTACTGATTTTAGAAATAGGTAAAAAGGCCGGGCGTGGTGGCGCACGCCTGGAATCCCAGCACTCAGGAGGCTGAGGCAGGAGGATCGCTGTGAGTTTGAGGCCAGCCTGGGCTACAAAGTGAGTTTAAGGCCAGCCTAAACTACATAGTGAGACCCTGTCTCAAAAAGACAGAAAGAAAGAAAGAAAGAAAGAAAGAGAGAGAGAGAGAGAGAGAGAGAGAAATAGGTAAAAGATATAAATGCTAAGTTTTTGAGGTAGAATGTGTAATGAGAAACAAGTCTCCTCCATCCTGGCCGGCAGTGCAGCAGCTGCTTTCCCTTGCTGGCCATTCCCAGTGTCTTCTGTGGAAATGTGGGCCATTTATCAGGTGTAGACTTACCTGTCTCCCCACACAGGTGATAGCATTCTGTGTGTTGTTTCAGACTGACCTTTCTCTTTAACTTGCTCTATCTTAGAAATCATCTTGGATTGGTACATAGAACAGAAACCACAGCTGTCACTATCAAACGCTGGCACTGTGGCAAGAACAGCCCTAAGCGCCTTTGGTAATCACCTCTCGCCATCTTCTGCTGACTCTGGGAGTCCTGAATGCGCGGTTCTTATCTCCGTCCCAGAATGGAGAGGTAGACAGGTGTCAGCACCTTGCAGCTTCTCAAGGTCCCCAGCTGTGAGGCCCAAACTGGAGCTCAGTGCACCTCCTGGCCCCATCTTGGAGGCAGTGGGTGCCAGGTGCGGCCCCGTCCTCCTCCCACCTGAGCTTCTTGTTGGTGCGGATTCCCCAGGCATCAGCGTTCTGGCTCCCGGAGCCACGCTGCACCATGTGGAGGGGAGCACGTCTGCCTTCTCTGTTTCCTCGAAGCTTCTGATGCCATGCTTGGCACCTGGAAGTGAGCTAAGCAAATTACCTGTCTTGTTTTCCTGCTAAATAGCAGTCTCTGGTCAGATGGACGAGGATTATTCTTAAACTGCAACTCCTTTGCACCGGAACTGCGCTAGAAGCAGTGTGTACCGGCAGAAGAATTTTAGGCAACAGTGACATTCAGGCTGACAGTGACATTCAGTCCTTGGGTTGATTCTTGGGCTGCACCATGCAACCTGTGAAGGAAGAGTTGTAGCTGAGGAGGGGAAACCGAGGCTGGGGAGCTCAGCTTCTTTTGAGTGGAATGCACAAACACTCCCACCTGCTTTGGAGTGCTTCAGCTTGCCAGAACGTTTTGTTTCTTTTCTATTATGCAGTACTTGATCCATGGAAAATTATATGCACACATGTTTAAAGTCCGGTAATTAAATGAATATCTCTGCACTTACCGCTCCCCAGTCCCACTGCCCACTTGTCCTGGAGGTAACCTTGGGTCAGTGTCTGCCGTGGTCGCTCACCCTTGCAGTAATCGTCTTGTAAGGAGGAAAGTTCCTTTGGCCTGTAGCTCGGCAGCTTTCAGCCCGTATCAGGTGCCCGTTGTCTGGCCTGGGGGGCCGCGTCGTGTGGCACTGTCTGCTCCCTCGTGGCCAGGCAGCTGGAGGCAGGAAGAGGGAGGGCTGGGGTCCCAGGGTCCCCGCAGAGCACACACCAGTGGTGGGGAGGCCTCCTGCCAGGCCCCAGTTCTCGGCGATTCGACTGCTTCCCAAGTGCCAAGCTGGGGCCGGGCATCACCACGTGGACATCTGGGTTGCCTGGGTCACACCTGGTAGCACCGCTATTCTGAATTATCACGGTCTTGCTTTTTACACATTAAGGTCTTACCAAATATCTGTGATTCTTATTGTTTACTTTTGCTTGTTTTCATATAAATGGTTTCTTAACATTTATTTACTTATTTTTATCTAAACGTCCTAGGAAATGATACCTATGAAATAAAATGGTTCTAAAGTCTTTCCCCGTTTAACTGCATTCGCGGTCACTGTGTCTGGGGTACAGCCAGTTGTCAGAGGGAGGCAGAGCGTGGGAGTGGGAAGTCTGTGCTTGGGTAGTGGTCCCCATGGCAGCAGAGGTAGCAGGTGGCACCCAGAGATTACTCAGAAGTGAGACTCGTGCATGCTGCAGTGACACATGGCTTGATGACGTCCTGTGAGGAGGGTGGGTGTCAGTCGTAACTAGTGCAGGCATGCACACGCCGCGCTGATCTCGTGGTCTGGCTTTGTGAGTCGCGCCGAGAGCATCACCGGTGGTGGTGTTTGTGAGGCTCGTGACTGCACGAGGCACACAGCTGGGTCTGAGTCAGTACCCCACTACTCACTGGCCATTTGACTCTGAGCTTTGTCCTCTGTTAGACAATGGGAACGATGACAGTGCTCACCCAGCAGGGTCACACTTGTCGATATTGCTGTTGTAGAGATCAGCTGGTACAGAAGCGTAAGCGTGGTGGCGTGGAGCCTCGGAGTCTGGTCGAAAGCATGTGGCCTTAGTGTTGGACCAAGCTGGTTTCATTCCTGGATGCGCTTCTGTTTCATCATGGGACCTCTGGAAACTCACTTCACCTCTTGGGGTATTAGGTTCTTCCTCTAAAAAAAAGATGTTCCCCATACATATTTATTGTGAAGATAGGAGTGGAAAGTGTTGGCTGGAGATGGGGTGTGGTTCACGGCCAGTCCCCGGTGCCATCACTGGCTAGGGCCATCAGTTTGCTCGAGGACTCAGTGACTTACATGTGTCCTCAGGCATGGGAGGTTTCTCCAAGGTGCGGGACACAGAATTGTAATATGATCAAAGGGGTGAGACCGACATGGAACCAATTAAGCTAGTTGATGAGCATTTGGAGTAGTTATTATAAATGTGATTTATGACTCTGCAACTTTTTATTTTTGGTACAGTATTTTCCTGTAGTAAGATCAAAAATTTTAATTGACTCTTTTTTTAAACACTGTGGGGGGTTCACAGCACAATTGACTGGAGAGTCCCGAGTTCCGTATACCTCCTGTCCCATGCAGTGTCCCCACTGGCAACATCCTCCACCAGAGTGGCACACTTAGGACAGTCACAGGATGGCTCCCTTGGTGGTACAGCCAGTGGGGTTGGGCCACTGTATGACGACGAGTGCCCGACCATAGAACCACACAGAATGGCCTGGCTGCCCTACAGATTCACCCCTCGCTCTCCCAACCCCTGACCTCCACCCATCCTTTTACTTTCTCCATGGTTTTGACTTTTCCTTGTCAAAAGACAAAATTTCAACAAGTCAAAGATCTAATTAGCTTGTATTCACAATTTATGAATCAGAACACCTTCTGTTCTCTTAAAGTAGATGGAGAGTTCCCACCAGCCCATGGCAGAGAGTGGGTTTGAAGCTAGGAACAAGGAAGCAAATGGTAGGAAAAGAAACTGGGTTGGTTGGTGTGAGGTCCTGCAGGCAGCTTTTCTTGGGGTTAAGCAGAGAGGACTTCCTTGTGCACTGTCTCAGCTGGTGGAGTCTCCCGTTTGCAGGAGAAATGGTTTGTTTGGAGATCTGCCTGTGTCCTTAAAGTCAGTTGTATTATGTGGCCTCAAGCATGCGTGGCTCCGTGTGCTGGGTGGCGGTACAGAGACCTCCGGGGCTGTGCTGGAACATCGAATGTTTGGAATCAGGCAGTATGAAGCTGCCTCGCTTGGGTTCTTTTGAGCCAGAGAAAAACATTTGAATTGTGTAAATTCTGTTTGTGTGTTCTGCAAAATATATCCAGAAGCTTGACCTCCAGAGCTCGGCGTGCAGCGAGGAGCTAGCTGAGAAGGACCGATGTGTTCTGCCAGCCATGTGGCCCGCCAGCCTGGGGCTGAGTGTGCGGCGTCACAGCTGAGGGGTCCCCCTTCCCTCCTCAAGACGTTTATAACCGTGCTGGACGAGGTCCAGAGTGTAATATTAGAAATGGGGCCAGTCAGACATGTGGTCGGGCTGAGCATTAGGGGCCTCTTCCAAACTGTCTTAAACACTTATTCGCTGGAGAGGCAGAGTGCTGGGGGTGGGTGAGAGGAGTAGGCACAGAGGAAGTTGGCCCCGCCTGGCACACACCATCTAACAGATTTAAACCTTGCCATTCACCAGATCTTAAAAATCAGTTTGGTGATTGTCAGTTCTTACTAAGTTTCATTAGTCACTCCCTGCCCTATTGGAAGATCTCTCCCAGTCTCGATCTTGATGCACTCCCAGGTGCCTGGACCAGCCTAGTGCAGCCCTCCAGCTCCCACTTGGCTTTTCCTTCTCCATCTGGAGTGGCTGTAGCTAAGGAAAGCCTTGGGCTTGTCCCTGCAGAGCGACAGGGCTGGGACCTACCCTGCTCCTTCTCCGGAGCTGTGGTGATGGTCATAGATGAACTGAAAAGTTCACTTCCTGCTTTCGGCTCTGCTCTTGCCTGGGCGCTGTCTCTGAAAAGGGAAGGTGGAGAATGGGTAGAAGGAATGGGTAAGGATGAGGAGCTGCACATGCAGGTGGGTGGGCCATGCTGTGGGGACAGCTTGGAGCCATCATCAAGGGCAGGAGTTGGCCCTGGTCTTCCATCTAGGGCTTTGGGCTATGTGGTCCCTGCAGATGGAGGGAAGGCAGCCTCTGCTGTTTATGGGCTAGGGTGACTCCAGCTTGCTGGCCACTAGCAGCGGCAGTGAGTGACCTTACGCCTGCGGCTGCAGCTTGCTGACCTGACCTGGGTACTGGGGACCCTGAGTCTGGAGGTCACGCAGTGTGCGCTGCCTGGGCTCTCCTGTAGAGGCCCTCTCTGTACCCACCTCGTTAGGCTGTGTGAAGATAACATGAGAAATGCAAGGAGAGCCCAAGGAATGTGTGTTTTGCTGATGTTGGGATGGTGGAGGAGCCGTGCTGTCCTGGGGCCAGCTGGGGCAGAGGGTCTGTTTTAGCAAGAGCAGCCAACCTCCATCTCCACGCAGATTTTTTGATAAAGAAACTATACAGCCAGGCATGGTGGTGCATGCCTATAATCCCAGCACTCAGGAGCCTGAGGCAGGAGGATCGGCACAAATTTGAGCCCAGTTTGGGTTACATGGTGAGTTCAAGGCCAGCCTGAACTCCATAGTGTTACCCTGTCTCAAAAAAGCAAAAGCAACAAAACAAAACACTCAAAAAAAATCTACAAAACTGTATTGTTTATATCTCATGACTCTTTCAGGTGTCTGGTTTGAATTTTTCCCCTCATATTTTTTAGTGTTGGTGATCTAACATCTTTGTACTCCAGGGCCAAATGTTCATTAATTTTTAGGTGATCAATAGCTGTCAGCTTATTTTATATTGATTTTTTGCATAACTAATTATCTGCTGTATTTTTTTCCTTGTATGAACAGGACCCTTACTATAGATTTAACGACCTTGACTACCGATGGATCTCCTTGGACAACTGGACCTACAGCAATGAATTTCAATTCCCCTTCGATATCAGGTGTGTATATGTTTGCATGTGTACTATAATCATTACTACTTGAGCTTTTCTTCTTTTGCTTTGTTTGCTTATGTTGTATAATGCTTTGAATTAGCTCAGATTCAATCTTCCACTGTAAGAGTAAATATATGATTTATGTTTTGTTTTGTGTAAGGATGGTGCCCCTGGTCATCAGCCATGGCGTTGTGTCTTGGGGGAATCCATTCTCAAGTCTATCATAGAGTCACCTAGACTTGGCCAGTTCTCTATGTAAACTCCTCCCTCCCCCCAGGAACCAATAGGGTCCGTATATGTGTAGTATGGTTAAGTAGGGTCAGAGGTACAGCATTTGTTCTGTGTGATGCTGACCAGCCATTGAGCTTATGGTCTTGTCCTTATACTGTGACCTGAGGTCATGAAAGAAGGTCTCATGTTGTTTTCAGTAATGTTCTGAAACATACAGTACCACCATTATTATTAAAATTAGAAAATCTTCTGTTTTATATGAAATTTTTATAAAAATTCTAGTAAAAAAATAGAATATTATGCACAATATCTTGGAGTTACTTTGCTGCTCCAGGCTTTAGATGAGACTTGAAATACCTCTTAACATAGTCCTGTTTCACTTTGAGCTCCACATTTCCAAAATTAAACCAGTTGACTTTCCCTTTTACTAATAAGTTTAGGTCCTAACAGCCTCATGTCTCTCCTGATATAACACCACTTCAGAGCCTATGGTGGTTGGGCTCTCATGTCTTTTCTTCTCCTCTCTATTTTCAGCTGTTCCTTGTCTTACTTTCTTGTTGCTGGGACAAAATAGCTGACACCCACAAGTTAAAGGAGGAGAGGTTTATTTAGTTCAGTTTGTAGAGGTTTCAATCCATAGTCTGCTGGCTCCAAGGCAGGGTGGCATGGCAGAGGAGCATCGTAGAGGAGAAACAGTCCATGGCAGGGCAGGCAGGAGGGAATGAGCCTTCCATTTTTCTCTTTTTATTCCATCCAGGCTGCGTATTGGTTGGTGCCACCCACACCCAGGGTGGGTCTTCCCTCTTCAGTAAGTTCATCATCCACACCCGGAACTGTGCTAGAACAATCAGTGGGTTAATCCAATATCACACCCCCATGATCCAGTCACTCCCAAAAGCCCCATGTGTGAGCACATGAGGCTTTGGGGAACATCCAGGTATCAGCCATAACATCCTGCATCTTAATTCCCCCTAACATTTTTCTTGGTTGAGCCCCTTCCTTCTCATTTCCAAGTTTTCAGCATTGCCCAGAAGTGAGTGCCTGGCAAAAGCTGAAGCTTCCTGTACATTTCTAGCTTTGTTCTTTTATTCTCATCGTCCCTAAGTAGAGGCATTAGACTTACCTGCCCAAAATACTGATTTTGCTGTGATGTGCTTTTGCTCAAGAAGGGGAAGTACCTTTCTTTTTCTTGACACATCAGGTTCCTGTCTCTGCTTGTGCATGATGTCCTGCCAGGTGTTATTGTCCCCAGGTCACTGTCTGCCCCACCCCGCCCCACCCACCTGTCTGCCCCAGGCCTAAGCAGGCATCTGAATCAAGTCTTTCATTTTATTTTATCTTATTTTTTTTGAGACAGGGTCTCACTATGTAGTTCAGGCTAGCTTTGAACTCACTATGTAGCCCAAGCTGGCCTTGAACTCGTGGTGATCCTCCTGCTTCAGCCTCCCAAGTGCTGCAATACAGACGTGTGCCAAGTCTCTTCTACTTTAAAGTAATTGATGCTGTGAGCACTTTCTCTGGGTGTTTCTCCTTTACCCAGGCATTTATACTTTTCTTTAAAACAAACAAACAACTTTGTTGAGGTATAATTCACATAACATACAGTTCACTCATTGAAAGTACGATTCAGTTCAGTGGTTTTTGGTGTATTCACAGAATTGTGCCACCGTCACCATAATGAATTTGAGAACATCATCCTTACCCCCAAAACAGAACTAGCATCCTTCCCCCATCCCTACTGCTGCTGTAGGCAAATGCTGATGTACTTTCTGGTCTGGAAGCCTTCTGTACACAGAATCATAACATAGTTGGCTCTTTGTGACAGGTGCTGTCACTTAGCACAATGATGTCCCAGCACGCAGCAGAGCTGCAGCACGTATTCGTACTGAACTATTTTCTTTGCTGAATGATATTTTGTTGCATGGCTGTCCCACGTCGTATTTAATCTCTTCTTTAAATTCTTGTCTTCTTCTTAAAGTCTTAATTTATGAGACAGACTCTGATAGCCCTCATAGCTATCCAGCACAAACCATCATAGCAGATAGCAGGAAAGCCCGGAAGTTTTCTGTCTCCTGTGGATTAGGCGTGGATGACCACTGGACTGCAGATCTCTTGGTTCGGATTCCCTGCAGAGCTTGGAGTACTGGGCACCTAATATTCGCTCATAGGTACTAGTTGGTGCTTAACATGTTCTCTTAGCATCAGTGTGTGTAATAGTTGGTGAAAAAGTCTGTGTCCATTACTGAACTTGGCTCTCATAAGAACTTTGTGAATTAACTAAAAATCACTACATTTGGAAATTATAGGTGTCCTCCTGACTTTATGGCAATTGGTTGATATACTGTGGAGAAAGATAAACTAGATTACTCAAAGAACATGTGTTAAACCAATACTCCTGAAAATTGTATTGGAAACTGCTATTTAAGAATGTATTTTTTTCTGTGAAATATTTATTTCTTTAGTTCTTAACTAATTACAAAAAGACATCTAAGTTAATGTTTTATACATCTTATATTTTTTAAAAAACTTTTTTTTTTTTTTTTAGCAAATGGCAGAAAGTAAATTTGATTTTTGAGGGAGTTGATACAGTGGCAGAAATCTTCTTCAATAATGTCTCTATTGGGAAAACAGACAACATGTTCCACAGATATGTAAGTACATAATAACGTCCGGCTAAAGCCCAGTCATGTGTGTTTGTGCTGTTTTTGGGAACAGGGAAAGGTATATGCGTAATTGGCCATGTGACAGGCGTGAGCTCTTTGAAGCACTAGCTGGGTAAGTTACTGTATTTCTCAGTGGCCACATTTGAAGGATGATGGAAACCTTACCAGTCCCAAGGGGGTTATCGCGGGGATTTGGTAAGTGAATTCCAAGAGTGGTTGGCAAGTGCTTGGCACATAGAGAATGTTTGACAGCACTGTTCTCTTCTGTCATCTGGAGATGCAGACTTTCATGGGAAATGACAATTCAGACAAAATGTTTTCTTTCTGGAAAATTCCATTAGGAGGTTGTATCCTGATCTCCCTTCCCTTTCAAGGGTACCCTTTTCAAAACAACAATAGCTCATGACCTGGGGACTCATGTTGTACGTTCTGGGAGTTGGGCAGCAGCAGGGGTCTCGGAACCCTTGGTGGCTGAAAGCTGCATGCAAACAGCCGGAGCAGCCACTCCAGGCTGGAGATTTTCTGCTGTTTCCCTGGCCTGTCATCCTGTCGGTAAAAACAGGAGGAACCTAGAAGCCTGCGTGGGCAGAACAGGCTTAGTGAGAATGCAAAGTGGGCAATTGCATTGTGCTGTTTTTGGAGAGGTGCTCTCTGCCAAGGAAGCCAAAGGTTTGAATCCTTATTATGCATCTGCCATGTGTTATACCTTTACCTAAGATTTTACTTGGTCTCCCCTTGCTCCAGAGCTTCGACATCACCACTGTGGCCAGAGATGTGAACTCCTTGGAGCTGCGCTTCCAGTCGGCAGTGCTGTACGCGACGCAGCAGAGCAAAGCCCACGCCGGGCTCCCCGTGCCCCCCGCCTGCCCCCCGCCCCAGCAGAACGGCGAGTGCCATGTCAACTTCATCCGCAAGGTAGTGCTCTCAGGTGTTGGGGCTTTGAGTCTGAGGATGCGATGTGTGGGTGTAGGAAATGCTGTTTGAAGACTACCTTGCCAGTTCAGAAGTTGGAATCTTTTTTCAGACCACATAATGTAACTCAAGAGGCCAGCCATGGTGGTGCATTCCTGTAATCCCAGGACTCGGGAGGATGAGGCAGGAGGATCACCGTGGGCCTGAAATACATAGGGAGAACCTGTCTCAAAAAAAAAAAATTGAAAGAAGAATCAAAAGATTATCTGACTTTTTGTAGAGAACCTGCATCTTTTTAGATCTTCCTAAAGCATTTTTCAGGACTTAGGTGACATCAGAAAAAGAAAAATATGTGGGTGACTTTACAGATTAATTTTTAACATAATGGATTTATGACTTGTCACCAGCTGTGAGAATGTGTTAGTGATTCTTGTGACCAGGCAGTCTTTTGCAAAGATAGTATTTTTGCTGACACAATCTCATATGTGACTGCTGGATTCTCATAAACTCTAACAAAAAGATAAGAAAACCATGCAGGTGGTTGCTTTTCTGGGAGTTGTTTTCCAGTCTAGAGGACTTGAATTTATCCCAGGGCATGATTGTGTTAGTATTCTAGGCAGCATTAGGGTTTTCTCTCCCTGCGGTGCTGGGGATTGAACTGAGAGCTTTGCCCATGCTAAGCAAATGCTCTGCTACTAATCAGTACCCCCAGTCCCTTTCAGTTCTTTAGAAGCAGAGTCTCACTAAGCTTCTCAGGCTGACCTCTAACTTGGGATCCTCCTGCCTCAGCCTCCCAAGTAGCTAGATTTATAGACATGTGCTGCCATGCCGGTCTTGACATTTTATTTTTAGGAAGAAAATGTTCCTCTCCTTCACCGATCCTTGAACCCTTCCACTCCCTCTTTGTGGACATAAGTCCCCTCTGTCTTTGCTTCCTTCTCGGCCCCTAGGTGGGAGCCCCAGCTTTTCAGCTCCCCCTTACCAGTGCTTGACACCATCCTCGTGCTCTTCCATTGATTCTGAAAGTGACGTCAGCTGCTTTATTATGTTCTAGTGCAGCAATGGTGAACCTTTTACAGATGAGTTCCCAAACTGCAACCCCAAACCCACTTCTTAATCACAAAGCGCCAGCGCTGCAATTAACCTGCATAATGACGTTTTAGTTCAGAAAAAACAACTCCTTTTTTTTTTTTTGAGGCAGGGTCTTGCTCTGTAATTCAGGCTAGCCTTGAACTCATTCTGTAGCCCAGGCTGGCTGGTTTCATACTCCCAGTGATCCTCCTGCCTCAGTGTACCTAGTGCTGGGATTATAGGTGTGTGACACCATGCCTGGCAAAAAACAACTCATATATTAACATCTTTTGTCTTAAAAGAAAACCAAATAACACGTGTGCCACTGGCTGGAAGTGACTGTCTAGATCCAAGCCCTCAAGGGAGGGTACTGCGCAAGAGCGTGGACACTAGAGGGGGATAATCGTGGCCACCAGAGGGCGGTACACGATGTGGACACGCGCATGCACACACGCACACACACACACATAGGTATGGGCTGAATTATGTCCCCACAATTCCTACGTTGAACTCCTAACCCCTGTGCTCCAGGACATCCCTGTATTTGTTGATAGACTTTAAGGAGGCAACTGGGTCAAGTAAGGAGGATAGGCTGGGCGGGATCTTGGATGGCCAGTGTGGCTTTGGACAACAGAGAGACCCCAGGGATGCCCGAGCATGGGACATAACGAGAAGGGCCATCTGCAGACCAAGCAGGGATGCAGAAGAGGCCACACAGCCTGGTCTTGACCACGTGGCCTCTGGAACCGAGAGGCGAGGAGTTTGGTTTGGTGGAGCTGCTGGCTGTGGCGTTTGTCACGGCAGCTTTAGCGAACTGATGTGCTCGTGTAACATTCGGGAGGCGGGTGTCTCACACTGTGCACACTAGTGTGGTCAGCACCGTCTTCTCCCTCGTGTGGCAGGAGCAGTGTTCCTTCAGCTGGGACTGGGGCCCCTCCTTCCCCACCCAGGGCATCTGGAGAGACGTCAGCATTGAAGCCTTCGACGTTTGCCATCTGAGCCACATCACTTTCGTCCCCGTCTATGGTAAGCTGAGCCCAGTGCCTCTGGCTTTTCTTTCTGAGTCTCCTCCTTGGTGAAGAAATGGGTTGATAATTTGAAAATAGAGGTGTATTTTTCAGAGAAGTAAAGGATACAGATTGTGATCTGTCACGAAAATTCACAATGTAAAGCAGGTAAGTAGGCAGATAGCGTCAGTGTATTAACAAAGAAAGAAGGGAGAGAGGGCGGGGGGAGGGAGGGAAGGCATTTCCAAAACTTCCTGGGCTAAGAATTCGTTTTTAAAAGGATGGGGCATGTGGTGGTCCTTGGTCTGCTCCCGACCTGGCTCGGACTTTCTCTCCTTCCTGATATCTCCGTGACCAAGTTGCCTCTGAGGTACAAATGAACCGGAAGCCAAGAAGGCACAAAGTCTTGCAAAGTGAAGAGAGCTGCTTTTTCAGTGGAAGGTGGTATTTGCTGTCACTGAAACGAAACCTCGGAAATGGCACAGACTTCAGTCAGCCCCTTACCGTCTGGACAGATGTTTGTTGAGTTCTCTGCTCATGCTGGGCTCTTTGACACAGATTGGAAATGAAGTGCGTGCAGTCATGGCTCAGTGTGCTGCACAGGACGTGGCGTGGGAGGGTGACAGGAATGGTGACCAGGTCGTGCAAGATTGTTACGGTCTTCCAGGGATGGCAGCTCAGAAAGAAACTCCATTTCTTTCTCCTCAGGGAGGGTTGGGGGAGTGGGGAAAACCAGGAGGAAGGTAGAGGCCAGAGTGATGGCAGACAATGGCTGGGGTGCTCGGGGTGCTCGCTTATCCTGTGGGATGCGTCAGTAGGAGGGACCACTGCCATCCCGAAGCCCCGGTGACCCTGGGCTGCCGTTCCATTGGGCCAAATCTGAAGGCAGAAGTCAGAGCACTGAGAGAGGGTTGGTGACAGAAGAGCTTCTTAGTGCCACGGGTGCTTCTGAAGGTTAGAAAGGCAGTAAGGGGTCCAAGGCGAATTGCACATAGAAGTAGAAGTATGTCTCCGGTTCCGTGCGTCTCAAAGTGTCCTTCCACAGTGTCATCTAGACGGAGGGTTTTGCTACTGAGATTAAATAATGGTTGATTCTCTCCATTCCCCATTCCCACCCTTTCATCTTCTCAGGTGCAAGTCTGTAGGTTGAGTATCCCTAATCCAAAAATCCCAAATCCAACATGTTCCAAAATGCACAACTTTCTGAGTGCCAACATGATGTCACAGTGGAGAATTCCATGCCATGAAACGGTTTAAAAACACTGTGCATGGGGCCAGTGAGATGGCTCAGCCGCCTAAGCGCCTGCCTAGAAAGCGTGAGGGCCCGAGTTCGACTCCCGGAACCCACATACGAAAAAGGGGCCGGTGATATCGCTCAGCGGCACGGGCGCCTGCTGGCATGCAAGGTGTCCTGAGGTCGACCCCCGGTACCCACAAAAAAAAAACAAAAAAAAACACTGTGCACATTTCCCTCCAGGCTACGTGTAAGGTGTCTACATGAAGCAGATGAATTTTGTGCTTAGCCTTGGGCTCATCCCTAGCATATTTCATTATGTGTTTGCCAGTATTGCAGAATCTTAAAAAACCTGAAGTCCACACCACTTCTGGTCTCAAGTCTTTGGATAAGGATATTCAACCTGTAACAGAGCCTAGGAGAAGAAAGGGTCTGACTCAGCAAAGAACTCTTTATTTAATGGTTCTGAAGCTTAATCAGTTTTTTAAGGTGTTTTGCAAAAAGTGTTATAAGTTAGGTACTCTGATACCTGAGAAAAATTTGAATATCACTGCTTTAGTTTAAAATTTTGAATGTGAAGTGAAACATTTCTTCCTGAATAGATTTATTAGACAGAGTTTAGTCTCTAAGAACTAAGTGAATTTTATTGGAATTAATTCAATTTACGTGATGCTTAAAATCCAATTTGAGTTCAGTGTAATCAACTTCCCTATCAGCTATAGTTTTGGTTTTATGATTACAAAGTATCATATACTTGACCTAGAAAACAGTACGTCTGCTGGTCAGGAGCTGTGCTTTGTGGACTCTAAGCAGTAATTCTCATATTTCTGATTAATTTTATAGCTATCAATTTGGTTATTTGGTATAAGGAAGAAAATTGAATCATAAATTTATGAAAGCATTAGAAAAAAACTTCTTTTCATTTTTTCAATATTTCTTTTTCTTTCAGTTTTTATCTAAAAGCAGTTACTGGTGAAGTTATTAGATATTTAATAGTTGAAAGATAGTAGGATAAGATAATTAATGGTACTGGAGATTAAACCTAGGGTCTTCACACTAAGCCACATTCCCAGAACTTTTAAAATACTTTTAATTTTGAGACAGGATCTTGTTGAGTTGTTGAGTTGCCCAGGCTGAGCTCAAACTTGTGATCTTCCTGCCTCAGCCTTCCAGAGTGCTGGGATTCAGCACTGGCCTGGTTTCAGTCTGCAGACTTTTATGCATTTGTTTGTTATACACTATGAGACAGGCATTACGGGAGTTATTAAAAATTGAAAAATTCATTTATAACCAAAACCAGAAACATTTTTGTTTATAGTCAAATATATTCATTTTTAAAATTTAGGTATGAAATGAGATTGGTCAGATGTAATTCAAACAATAGCTGCCTCTGTAGTAGTACCACAGTATTTTTTTTTTTTTTTGTGGGTACCGGGGGTTGAACTCAGGACCTCGTGCACCAGCAGGCGCCTGTGCCGCTGAGCGATATCACCGGCCCTTTTTTCGTATGTGGGTACCGGGAGTCGAACTCACGACGTCATGCTTGTCAGGCAGGCGCTTATGCCGCTGAGCCATCTCACTAGCCCAGTACCACAGTATTTTGTCTGTCTACTTGAGTGCCTTTTCTAAAATTTCTGTATTGAGCCTCTGTCTATCGTACGTGAGGTAAGAGGGAAAGTAGTTATTAAAACAAACTAATGATTTCGCCCAACTCAACATGAAGGGCTAAATTGTCTGTGTTATGGCTTGTGTCTAGATGTCTCTCCCCAAAGCCTCATGTGGTCACAGGCAGGGCTTGTTCAGAGGTGGCTGAATCTAGAGCGTGTGATTGATTCATGGTGCAATGCTAGGATTAAGAGTGCTAAGATTAAGATTGTGTGATTACTAAATCAGTCCACTGATTGGTTTGGAACTGCCCCAGTCCTGGTAGCCTAGATAGAATATAAAAGGGGCAGAAGAAAGCTGCTAAGGTCCTTTGCTTGCTTTGCTACCTTGTGCCTGCCATGAACTGTTTCTCCTCTGTGATGCCCCTCTGCCATGGCACCCTACCTTGGATCTAGCTGGTTATGGACTGAAACCTCTACAAGCTGTGAGCTAAATAAACCTTTCCTCCTTAACTTTGTGAATCGGGTATTTTTGTCTCAGCTACGAGAAAAGTAAGACAGTCTGTGAGGCACTTTCTGCTTCCTTCCTGTGGAGGTTAGAAAGAGAGCATCTTTTTTGCTTTTTCAAATGTTCAGTTTATTAACTTAAAATCAGTGCATTTCCTCTGAAGATCAAATGACCAATCGTACATCCCCAAATTAGTTGTGCATAGTGTGGCAGAAAGAGGGCTGCTTTGCTTTAATGCTTAACCTGAAGTTTTTGGGAACTAATTTACTTTATATTTAATTATTTATATTTGTGCGTACACACATCTATATATCCTCTGTATTTTCAATCCATGTAATAGTGGTTTCTGAACGATTGCACTTTTCAAATTCTGTCATGTTTTTGATTTACCCCAACTTCAGTTTCCTAAATGATTTTCACATAATTCCTTTCCTTTTCGCCTGCCTGCCTTCTTTCCTTCCTTCCTTCCTTCCTTCCTTCCTCTCCCTCTCTTTCTTCCTTCTTCTTTCTTTTTGTAGTGCCAAGGATCAAACTCAGAGTCTCACACATGCTAAGCAGTGCTGTACCACTGAGCTGTACCCCAGCTCCAATTTTCATATATTCTTAATGTTTAAGGTGATAAATAATAAAAATAAATTATGTTTGAAAATAATACTGAGATCAAAGGAAAACAGGAGCCACCGCGTAAGCTCCTGGGATCTGTGTGGGTGATCAGAGATATCAGTGCTTTAGCATGGGTGGTTTTCTTCAGAGCTTGGTCAGCATGACTTGTTGGAGGAGTCACCCCAGCCCCGAGATGTTCTAATCAGGCCGCTGATGGCAGTAGAGGTTGTGGGGCCCTCCGTGTTCAGTTGTTAGGAGAGGGGAGCTCAGGGGCTTTTTCCTGGAGTGGGTGCAGCAGCGTCTGCTGCTGCTTTCTGAGCGTGGGGTGGGGATGCTGTGTCCCCTGTGGAGGGGGTGGAGGAAGCTGGGGCTGGACTTGAGGCCTGAAGTGTGGGGAGGGGTGTGGGGTGGGGGCCACAGCTCCAAAAATGAGGACATTGATAAGCAAATAATCCATGCAAAATGCAGGCCCTGGTGGTGGGGAAGAGAGAAATAGAGAGAGAGATTAACCAACTTCCATTCCTTCACGGGTTTTCTTGGCCGTGCTGAGTTGTGAGTTGTTCACAGTGGGCATCCCTTGCTTAGGAAGGGGTGATGGCCCAGTTTTATGACTATTTCAGAAGGTTGTGCAGACAGCTAACAGGCACAGTAAGTGCGTTCTGTGGAAACACTGTGCTTTCAGCCTTCTGTTACCGCAGTTAGAAAAAAAGAACACAGTCGCAGGCCAGTGTGAGGGGAGCGGTGAGGAGACGCAGCTACGCCACAGGTGCCTTCGTTCTGCCTCCAGGCCTGCGCCTTGCTGCTAGGAAGCTGTGCCCTGCGTGCCGCGTGGTGCAGCCTCTGATTCCTTTACTTCCAGAAAGAAAAAAGATGGACACCTTCCATCCTGGAAGGTCATTTAGGAGTCTGGTCGTGGCTAAACGAGGAGCAACAAGACCCCACAGGCCACACACCAGAAATAAGATGCCAGCCCGAACTTGCGCTTCTGGGAGGGTCACTGTTGGTGAATCAAGCCGAGGGCTTGCTTTGTGAAAGGCCAGTTTCCTGAATTTCAAGAGAGTACCACTGGGCCTGCTTTTCTAACCCAAACTGTGTATCTTGATGACACAACCATGCAGTTTGAAATACAGGGCACAGCCAGGCGAGAACGATACCAATGCCACAGTTGTAGATGATGTTGCAGATGAGGAATGCTTGCAAGAGCAAGAGATGCGTTAAAGAACTTCAGAGGCAAGCAAGTACTAAGACTGCAAGAGCTTTATTGGGGAACAAGGCTGATCTAGCAAATAAAAGAGCTGTAGATTTCCAGGGAGCACAGTCCTAGGCAGATGACAGCAGTTTATTATTCATGGAAACATCAGCAGAAACACAATATTCATGGCAAACGCTAAGAAGTTGCCGAAGGATGAACCACGGAACCCGGAAGCGAATTCTGCCGGCGGAAGAGTAGAACTGAGTGAACCTGCGCACCCAACCAGGGGTCAGTATTGCGGTTACTGAAATTCCAGTCTGAACTCTGGAAAGTCCGCTTCCTGCATGTTAGTAACAGCGGGGCCGGAGCTTTTACCCAGCCTGGCATGACTCCCCGAAGAGGTGGATGATAGAGTCAGGTTCCTAACACAGAATTATATTAGGTGTTTCGAACTTAATTTTTAATAAACTACATGTGTCCCTCTGACTGATGTTTCAGCAATAGAAAGGGGAAATGGGATCTCTGCGTGTTTTTGTTTTACTGGAAAGTTGGAATGAGTCATTTTGCGTCATTACGGGTAAAGACAGATGCCCACTTGGACCCACGGTTAACCATCCAGTTTCTCCAAAATGGGTCGGTAGTCAGCTAGGAAAAAATTAGAAATTAATTTGGGCTTTCTGAAAAACACTTTTAGAGATTCTAACAATATTTATACTTAGCTACAGTATTCAGGTAAACTATTTCTTCTATTATCTAAAGTGCACATTGCACATTTTCATAAGTTAACCCCAAGCATCGCTCATCTCCAGGAAGAAAAGGAATGTTAGGCAACACTTGAACCAATGCAGCCAAGCCAACTTACTGCTGGACTTTCCATAGCTCTTCTTGTACTTTTGTTTTGGTGTAGAATAAAGCTTGCTTTATTTCCTTTTTCTTCCAGCTCATCTTCACTAGGAAGTAGACTGTATAGGAATATAATAGCTGGCATTCTTTGAGAGATTTTCAAGGCTCATGTATTGGACCCTGTCTTAGTTACTCTTCTCTCTCAGACAAAATACCCGTCACCTGAACTTAAGGAAGGAAAGGTTTATTTACCTCAGTTTGTGGAGGTTTCAGTCCCTAATCAGCTGGCTCCAAGGCAGGGTGGCATGGTGAGGGTCAACAGTTCAAGGTGGCAGAAGACAGCAGAAGCAGCAAGAGCAAAAATGGGGAGAGCAAGCCTCTTTTCCTCCCTTATGTTGAAAGCAGGATACCACCCCCCAGGGCGGCTGTAGCACTCACACCATCTCGGTGCCCTCCTCTGGCACCGGATGAGGATGTTTACAAAGTGAGGACCCTGCCCCCTGCGGAGTCCCTTAGTTAAACGTCTAAACTTCTCAAGTTGACACAACATATCAACCATTACAGACCCAAACTAGAGGGGTCTGAATGGAGAAGCAGCACACATTTTGGGCTGTGTTTCTTTCTGTGGATATTCATCCAGGTCAGACACATGCTTCCTACTCCCCCTCCCTCCCCGGCTCCCCTCCTCCCTACCTCTCTTCCTCCTCACTGAGCTGCCCTGGGGAAATCTTACCTGCCCTCTTTTCTGTTGGGAGTTCCAATCTCGTTTGGGCCTGGGCTCTTAGGATGAGGAGAAATGCCATCTTGGTGTCATTGGGAAGGATGGACTCTGTAGAGGATTTTCAACACCACCACACTACTTCCTTTCCTTCTTTCCCCCTAGTTTTCTCTTTGAAGTTATTGCTCATTGTCTCCCTTTGGAATCGCCTTGCATCTCCTCTGGGGAGCTGGGGCTGACAGGTGTTCTGTAGGAAACGGAGTTTTGGGGTTTCTAGGAGATACTTGATAGGAAGTTGTGTCCTAGACTTGAGTCCTGATTTATAAAGTGGGCTCTCCTGGATTAGAAGTGGGATTACACAGTGGCAAGTAAAAACAAGTGCCTTGTAGTATCAGGAAAATTACTGGTTAACTAAGACTTTGTGCTTTGTGAACTTTACTCCTTACTTCCCCATCTGCAAATCTATGTAAAATAGGTAATTTTGGTTATTTTTAGAATAAAGCTTAAACTTTCTAGATTAAAAGAACATTTCCATGGGACTTTGTATTGTGGAGTGCTCACTGATTCAGAAGTGGCTTTAGGCCTTCTGCTGAACTCCAAGGACTGCAGGGATGATTTTCCTTTTTCTCTTTGTGCTTTAGATAACACTGCCCAGGTGTGGAGTGTGGAAATAGAATCTGCTTTTAATGTTGTCAGCTCAAAGCCAGTTGGTGGTCAGGTGGTCGTAGCCATCCCTAAATTGCAGACACAGCGGACGTACAGCCTTGAGCTCCAGCCCGGGGAGAGGATTGTTGAGCTCTCTGTGAAAATTAACAAGGTGAGTGCCGGGACTTTCTGAGACACAGGAGGAAAGTTACACCGGTTCAAAAGAAAGGGGTAGAAAGAGGGGACAGGGTATGAGAGAAAAGCTGCTTTCTCCATTTCATTTCCTTCTCTATTTTTAACTTCTCATATAGTTTGTGGGAGTACGACCTAAGGAATGATTTTCCCAATTTTTTTGGGGGGGGGTGAGGTAATCTCACTTTGTAGTTGAGGCTGGCCTTGAACTTACTGTGTAGCTGAGGGTAGCCTTAAACTCATGGTGATCCTCCTGCCTCAGCCTCCTGAGTGCTGGGATTACAGGTGTGTATCACCATGCCTGATATGATTTCCCCAAATGTTAAGAGTAAGAAAATGGAGAAAACGTGATTAATTTGGAAACCTTTCCTCTCAAGAGGTTGGTAATACTCTGTTTTTTTCTGTTGTACTTGCAGTATCCTAAATCCAATATATATTCTATGCATTATATTTAATTGCAGTGATTATTTTTACTACTGCTCAATTATTTTGAGTATTGGTGCTGTTGCCTGAATTTCCTGCAGAAATGTAAGAGAAACATCTGCCTCCAGATGGGGAGGGGGTGACAGTCAGAGAATGACTTGGACAGGACAGGTCCCGTTTGGCAAGCAGCTGTCTGTCGCAGTGACTAAGGGAGCAGTGCACCACCACAGCTGCGAACTCCTCCTCGAGAAGCTCTTGGTTTTCTAGGGCACTGATTAAAACAGCAGAAGCAGGATCAGAAGCAGGAGGGGTCCTTGGGAAAATTGTGTCCTGTGCTGCTGTCCTGTCCTTATCAGGAACTCCTCACATCCCAGGCAGCACTGTTGCGTGGTGGCGGGTGACTTGTGCTGCAGTCTGGAACTCAGCCTCACCCCGTGGCAGGGCTACTAAAGAAAGGGTGACTTTGGCGCTCAGGGGACAGGTCTCACGGGAGGTGCATACTCTACATGTGGATTATGATTCCAAACTCATGAGCTTTTATGGGTGGAGGGAGGATGGGTTTTACTCTCCCACCTTTTCCCCTAACCCCTAGCTCTAATCCTAATCCTAGCCCCTAGCCTCTAGTCTCCAAACCCTAACCCCAACCCTAGTCCTTAAATCCTAACCCTAAACCTTGCCCCCTAATCCCTAACCCCTAACCCCAACCCTAACCCTAGCTCTGTCCCTAACCCTAGCCCCTAACCTCTAACCCTAACCCTCTCCCCCCTTTTCTATTCCTTTGATCGATAATTGTGAACTGAGAAAGTTGGGGGGAGGATAACATTAAGTAACTGCCCTGAGAGACTAAGAACCCTGCATCATTTCTAGGTTGGTTGGAAAGAAGAGCCAACCTCAAAGTCTTATTCCAAGTGTTAAGGATGTAGAATCAATGCAAGTTTGGAAGTTAGAGAGAAGAAGAGTTGCTTTTCTGCATATCTCTCCTGTTCTGTTCTTTGCCTTCCTCTTTGGTGTCTTATTCTGGGCCAAGTTCTGGGCATGTTGATTTTAGGATATTATCAGTGGGTTGGTATGATTTGGCATAATACAGGTGGGGAGATTTGTGCTCTTTTAAAATGTACAGCTTTCTTTTTTTTTTTTTTTTTTGTGGGTACCGGGGGTCGACCTCAGAACCTCGCACACCAACAGGCACCCGTGCCGCTGAGCGATATCACCGGCCCCTTTTTTATATGTGGGATCCGGGAGTTGAACTCGGGCCCTCGCGCTTGCAAAGCAGGCGCTTACGCCGCTGAGCCATCTTACCGGCCCAAATGTACAACTTTCTATGCTTGATAATATGAGAAACTGATATAATGCTCTGAGTCCTACTGTTTTTCTGAAAATTCACTTCATTATTTAGAGTGGCTTCTCTCATTTCTTCAAAGAATATTACTGTGGAAGCTTGGTGGCCTCATGGACATGGAGACCAGACTGGGTACAACATGACAGTTCTTTTTGAACTGGATGGAGGCTTACATATTGAGAAATCTGGTAAGGTAAGTAATACTTCGAATATTTTGTGAAAAAATTATAGTTCTTATTAAAATGGCAGTACAAATCTTTGAAGGAGAAGAAGCCATAAAATATACAACTCTACCACTCGAAGTTACAGCATTTAAAAGTTTCTCTCTGTGTGTGTATGTATTTGTATTTTTAACTGAATCAGACTTTACATATTATTTTGTCAATAAATATTCTCCTTCAGTACTTTCTCCTTTCTGTTCTTTTCATGATGCTGGGGACTGAACTCAGGGACTCCAGCATGTGACTTGGAAGGGTGTATTCTTGTCATCATGTCCTCCCTTCTGTCTCTGCTTCCTGGCTGCCATGGGTTGAGCAGCTTTCCTACACCTTCCACCAGGTCATTTCTGTCTTAGAGTCAGCCAACCATGGATTGAACCTTCTGAAATCATGAGACAAAATAAACCAGGCTTATGAGGTTTCAGTTGGAAAATAGTGCTCTACTGGGAATTGGACTAGAAGCCATGCATTTTACATTTGGGCAAAGAACTTGTTACACTTTGCCCCTGTCCTGAGACTTTACTGAAGGCTGAGTTTAAGGGCTGTGAACTCACTGATCTGGTGGAGGCAATTTCAAGGCAGCCCAGTGTTCAGGATATGGCATGAGTACTTCTGACTACTTTTAGTCAGTTTTATAGTGAGGATCAGGGACAAAAAGCAGAGCAGAAAATTTTGAAAATCTTAATTTTGGGCCAGAAAAGAAACACATGTAAAGTTGGAATGAAACAGCTGTGGTTGCTGAAGAGATTGGTACCATTAAAAGGAAACTAAGTCCTCTGTACATGGACAAGAAGATGCCTCGAGGACACTTCAGAAATCAGCAAGACCCCACCCATTGCAAGCTCAGTGGTACAAAAGTGTAAAAGCTTTCATGTGTGGAGAGAGCTCCTAAGATTCCTGCTTGAGAAGGGTTTCCTAGGGAATTGTTTCCTTGGGATTCATTTCACAGTGCTCAGCCATCTGGGCACGCAGGGGTTGCTGCAGCCATGTTACAAGGGAGCCACGCTACTGCTTGTGTTAGTGACAGACTTTGGTGTCATTCACATAATCTTGGTTTTACCAGATTTTAAAGGACGGCCTGGGATGCCAACAAAGGAGAGACTCTGCCCTAGAAAAGGTTGTTGTTACTGGCGTGAGTTACTGAGGAACAACATTCCGGAATGTACTGGAACATTGAAGTGGGAACTTTGAAATAATAATTTTGCTTATTTGTTCATTTGAGTGGAGGAGATTGGATTGAATGATCTCTTATGCCTCCCTACAAGTCTAAAATTGCCCAGTAATGGAAACCTGAATGATATAAGAATTTGAGCTCTCTGTGAGTTTCAGAATTAATGTGTGGTTTTAAAATTAAGATAAAAAATACAGGTCAGTGCCAAACTCGGTAAGAGAGAGATGATATCAAGTTCACCTTTCTTTCCATCCAGGGTGGTTCTTCCAGGGAATTTTAACTGCTCATCAATCCTTAACTGCCAAATTTTTTCCAATGATTTCAGATTTGCCCGAGTTTCAGCCAGCAGTTGTCCAAATCCTTGCCATCAGTATCTGCTTCCTGGCTGGAGTCTCTTAGTCTCTTTTCTTTCTAGCTGTTCTCTAGTGGGAATGTGCCAGACTGGGATTCCTTTTTATGCTGTATTGATTGTGAAATAGAAGACACATACAGAAGAGAAACAGAACATAAGTGAAAAACTGAATGAATTATCAGAAAACGAACTCCCTGTCCTCCCAATCAAGAAGTAGACACTATGTGGACCTTGAAAGTCCCCCCATGAGCCTCCCCAGTCACTATCCACCCCTCCCCCATGTCCATTATCCTTACATTTAACACTGGTTTATTTTTACCTGTTTTTGAATTTTCTATGCACGGACCATTATGTCCATGGCGTTTAGGTACATTGTAAATAGTGGTGGTTTGCATGTTCCCATTGTGGTGTAATATTTCGTTGTCTGATAATTCTACTAGTGATGCTTGGACCATTTCCAGTTTGGCTTTTCCATGCAGTGCTGCTGTGACCATGACTGACAACCTTGGGAGTACACCTGCTCTCACCAGCATCTCTGCCGGCAGCAGAACTGCTGGATCATGGGGCTTGTGTGCGTTCAGCTGTGTAGACAATGCTCGGCCGCCTCCCCAGGTGTCAGCTGAGGCTCACCCTTGCTCACCTGGTCCCTGGGCGGTGTGTCAGATGGGACTGTAGACGCTGTTCCCTCATCACCAGCTCCTCCTTATCTTACTGTTGTTTCTTTTTTTCTTTATTTTTACCCTGGCCTTGCTTCATGCAGAACTATTTCTTCTTTTGTGTGCTGGAGATTAAGCCAGGTCCTCACACACACTAGGCAAGTGTTCAACCACTGAGGCACATCTCCAACCGCAAAATATTCCTATTTTAAAGATATCTCATTGAAATCTATCTTACTTGCTTCTCTTCCACTGAGATTAGACACATGTATTATATTTTTTTGTTTGCCATGTCACAAGACAGCAGTGCATTTAATGAAGACAAAGGCCTTGAGGATTGGCTGCAGCTCCTGGGGCAGAAATGTATGGATCCTAGAAAAGGCAGCGCTGTAGAGACAGGAAGGGGCCGACTACATTTCTTCATGAACATGGAGGAATATTTTGATGACTGAAATTCTTTTTGGTGTTGAGAATGCTATGGCTTGAACGTTTGTCCCCCAGAATTCCTGTATTGGAAACTTAATTCCCAAAGTTATATGTTAAAGCTATTTGGAGGTGGAGCCACAGGGAGGTGATGAGGAGGCCATGGGGTGGGCCCCATGATGGCATTCGTGGTGTTAGAAGCAGAGTTGAGCTGGGGTTGCCGCTCAGTGGTTTGCCTAGTGGGTGTGAGGCTCTGGGATTGGCCTCTACCTCTAAATAAAAGAAGGAAGAGAAGGAGGGGGAGGGGGAGGAGAAAGAAGAAGAAGAAGAGGAAGAGAAAGAGGAAGAAGAGGAGGAAGAGGAGGAAGAAGAGGAGAAAGAAGAAGAAGGAAGAAGAAGAAGAGGAAGAGGAAGAAGAAGAAGAATCCCAAGCTAGCACACTTGCTCTGTCCCCCTCTGTGGTATTGCAGTGTCTTAGTCACTTTTCTGTCACTGGGACACAATGCTGGCATCTGCAACTTAAAGGAGGAGAGGTTTATTTGGGCTCTCAGTTTCAGTGAGTTCAATGCATGTTTGTCTGGCTTCGAGGTAGAACAGCGAGGTCGAAGGGCTGGTGAGCCAAGCTGCTCACATCTGGACAGTCGGGAAGTGGATGGAGGGAGGAGCGGGGACAAGGTTGCACCTTGTAAGTCCGGTCCCCAGTGACCCGCCCCTTCCGCCCAGGCCCTCTGTGAACTGCTCGGGGGATGGACCCGCTGGTGAGCACAGCGCCCTGGGAGCCAGTCACCTTCCCACAGCCCCACCTCAACACACAAGCCCTTTGAGGGACATGCTAGATCTGAACCAGAACACAGAGCACATCGCTGCTGCAGTGCAACGCAGCAACCGGGTCCTCAGAGGGACTCTGCAAGTGACCCGACAGAAATGTATACTCCAGAAACCTGAGTTAAATAAGCCTTCTGTTCTTTATGAGTTACCTGGCTTCGGGCATTTTGTTATAGAAACAGGGAAAGAACTAACAAAGTGACTTTGGATCAGTAGTTTAAGCATGGAAGGAGGACATGGGAAAATCAGCAGGCACTTTAAAAATTAAAGTCACGATGTCACACATCCTGCCAACAAATCATTGCAGGAGAGAACCTTAGGCTGTGAGTCTGGGAAAGTCCACTTCATTAGTCTGGGAAGCCAGTTAGCTTTTCTAATGAAAAAGAAGGCTTTGCGTGTCAGTGGGAGGAGAGAGGAATAAGGGTGATGGAATAAGAGTTGGGTCTTGTTACTGTTTTTGCATTTTCTGCCCAGGTAACTGAGTGTTTTATCCTGCTGATTGATTATGCTTACCTGACTAGGCAGTGTGCGTTAATGGCATACTGAATACTTTGGAATGACAGTTATGGTTTGCTTTTCTGGAAAAATAGAAAATCAATTTATTGATATCTCCCTGTATCATAGCTTATTTTTAAGTCTCTCAGATATTCCCTATAGAAGGCAAGTCATTTGCTAAAAGCAGCACAAGACAGTTAATTTGTCCCTGATATCAAGATTTCATAATTCAATTATTATAACAAAATAGATAAAATAATGTAATAATATGTGTTTTACAATCAGTTAAGATTCATATTTCACAGTTCCAAAGCTGAAAGAAGTAAAAGATTGCCCATAGGTATTACAGTTAGAAAAACAATCGGGATTTCTTTCTTTTTTTTTTTAGACAGGGTCTTGCTATGTAACCCAGGCTGCCCTTGAACTCACTATGTAGCCCAGGCTGGCCTCAAACTCATGGCAATCCTCCTGCCTCAGCCTCCTGAGTGCTGGGATTATGGGCACGCGCCACCATGCCTGGCAATTTCTGCCCTTCCTGCTCCTCCTCCTCATTTCCTCCTCCTCTTCTTCTTCATCCTCCTCTTCCTCGACCTCCTTTTCCTCCTCATCTTCCTCTTCTTCTTCCTCCTCTTCCTCTTCTCCTCCTCCTTCTCCTCTCTTACTCATCCTTCTCTTGCTCCTTCTCTTCTTCCTCTTTCTCTTCCTGTCTCTACATCTCTTTCTCCTCCTCTTCGTTATCTTCCCTCTCCTTCTTTAAATTTCACTTCTTTGTTTCTTAAATTTCCATTTTTATCTCTGCAATTCCCACAGGGCAAAAAGAGGACATAATCCAGTGGAATCTTTCTTTTTCTTTCTAAGTGCTACTCTGGGCTCCCCAAACATCTTAAAAGCCCTAAGCTGGGCAGCGTGGATTCAGGATAATCAGGTGTATTTCCATACTGAGCATTTGCAGCAGTTGTGAAGTGTGTCTCCTTCCATGTTAGCTTCTTAGACCTGTCAAAGCAAATTACAAAACCTGAGAAGCTTAAAACAAGAAGAACTTGTTCTCTCCCAGTTGTGAGGGCTGGAAGTTGAAATCCAAGGCATTAGCAGAGCCATGTTCTCTGAAGACTCCAGGGAAGAACCCTTTCTTTCCACTTCCTGCTTTTCGTTGCCAGTGATCCTTGGCATTCCTTGGTTTATAGGTGCCTCACTCCAGTCTCTGTCTCCATCATCACAAGGCCTCGTCCTTTCTTAGGACACCAGTCAGAGCCTGGTGTGACCTCACTTACCTAAGCACATCTGCAAAGACCCTGTTTCCAAATGAGGTCACATTTCTAGTATCCCAGTGGACATGAATTTTGGGGGCACACATACGACACAGTACACCTTCCTTCTTCCTGTCAAAAGTGTAGATTCCCCAAATGGAGAGGGCTGTGAGAGCAGCTTGCCTGGGTTGCATTACCTGTAGCCACGGATTGGCTTTTTTTTTTTTTTTTTTTTGGTGGGTACCAGAAGTCGAACTCAGGACCTCACGCTTGCCAGGCAGGTGCTTATGCCGCTGAGCTATCTCACCGGCCCTGGATTGGCTTTTTAAAAAAATTATTCTGTGTATTGCAGGCGTAAATAATGCCAGAAATTGTAGTTGCCTGCAGACACATGAGGACTTCTCTCATGCAGTCTTTTTTTTGGTTGTGTTTTTTCTTTTTTTTTTTTGAGACAGGTTCTAGCTATATAGCCTAGGCTGGCCTCGACCTCATGTCGATCCTTCTGCTTCAGTCTTCCGAGTGCTGGGCTTACAGGTGTGTGCCACCATGCCCAGCTGATGCAGTCATTTTGAGAGGAAGTTGGTAACAGTTTGTTTCAGCTTTGAACATAGTTGGTGTCTCCACCATAGTCTGGCTTTATTACCTATTTTGTACCTAAAGTAGTTAGCGGTAAACAACAGTAGCAGAGTGATTACAAACAGGAGGAAACTCTCAGCATGTGTTACTTTAACTCTGTCAGTCTGAGACCTCTTGGAGTTACACTCGTTTTTAAAATTTAAGATGGGGACCCTGGAATGAGTGAGATGTCACATGCAAAATCGTGCTTGGTTCAGTGTGTGCTCGCGTTTGTATGTAGAAGAGTCTGCTAATTCTAAAAGCTTCTTTAAAATTGATGTTTATTCCTTTAAAATTGTTTTAAGACTAAAGAAAGAGCTGGACATGGTGGCAGCACTTGGGAGGCTGAGGCAGGAGGATTGCTGTGAGTTCGAGGCTAGCCTGGGCTACAAAGTGAGTTCAAGCCCAGCCTGAACTGCATAATGAAACCCTTTCTCAAAAAAACAAAACAAAACAAAACAAAACAAAAAACCCAAAACAAAAACAAAAACAAACTAAAGAAAGAAAGAAAGAAAGTAAAACATGGCATCAGTGGTATGTTTTGCAGAGGTGGATATTTAACAATGTATCTGGGAATTCTCATGGGCTATGCTGTAGCAGCTTTGAGCAGAGATCAGGCTGCCTGCTGGTCATGTGGGTCCCCACACAGCTGATGGGCTAGAGTGAAGTCACACTGGCGTTTCCGGACCCACAGAAGGTTCCTCCAAGCAACTGGCTCATTGTTTCCTAGGCAACGTTCCTGCCACGGTCCAAGATGAAAGATGCTATGTGTGTGGTCAGCACTCACTGTGGAGTTTGTGGAAAAGTCACAGAAACCAACTCACGGTTTATCCCTGCCAACTGGAAATCGCTGTCTGAACCTTGTGATATTTGTTCTTTTGGAAATATTTCTTTGTATGTGAGGTTTTTAGAACTTTGGAAAAGCTCTATTCATTTTCATCTGACCTCCTTGATGGGGAAAGCTGCAGAAAGTCTACAAATTCCAGCCCAGACAATATGGGATGTTCATTATGAAGCTGGCTCAGCAGGGTCAAGGGCCGGAAAGCCAATCTCCACCCTGGAGTACAGGGACTGTGTGACCCAGAGAAAACGTGGGCGTGCAGTCGGCTCGGAGCGTTCTTCTCTGCTGTGGGATTCTCTTTGGTATTCTCTTTTCCCCTGGTGTAGTTTTAGATGTGTTTAATCAGATATGAACATATTGCATATAGTCCGAGTCTGTCTTGAAGGATGGGTAATGAAATACCAAATCTTAAAACATCTGCTTTGAAGCCCAGTGCGTGGTATATGCTTGGAATCCCAGCTACTCAGGAGCCTGAGGCAGGAGGATCACAAGCTTGCCTGGGCAACCTAGCAAGACCCTGTCTCTGCATAAAACATAAAGAGGGGTGAGGAGGAGTGTGTGGTAGTGTTGCATCCTGTGGGAGGGTCTCTGAGAGGGGGGCTGGGGTCCCCCACAATGGTCCTCCGCCTCTCTTCAGGTCCTTGCCATCACTCTAGTGGAGAATGAAGGAGTGGGGCTCTTAGTGGAGAGTAGGGGAGTCGAGACTGATGCAGTGCAAAGCAGAAGTTTATTTAAAGTGTGTCAAATACAGAGAAAGCAGAAGAGAGGTCCTACGAGAGAGGGGGCAGCCAGCTCAGGATGCCTGGTGAGTATGGGATGTGCCCATACTTATAGGGGCAAACTGTTTTGTTGATTGGTGTGGGCTGGGCCAATCAGGGTCTTAGCCTTTGTTTCTGGGAAGGGGACCAGGTCAGCAGACAGTGAATGCGAGAAACACTTTCATAAGGATGCAGTAGGGTACACTTTCTCAAGTACGTGGTGCACGACAAGCATGTGATGATTTTACAATGTTAGTCATCCGTGTTTTAATCCTGGGGTTTTAATCGGCCTCTAATATGCCCCTACAGTGGGGTCAAAATGACCATGAAAAGTAAATGTTTTGAATCGATTCAAGATGTTGAGGCAGCAACAAAAATGTAATTAAAGACACTCAGGAAAGAAGACTTCCAGAACTGCTTCAGAAGGTGGCAGGAACTGTGGAATGAGTGTGTTTGAAGCGGGGGGCGGGTTTCAAGGGGGATTCCTGGCGATATATCTTTTACTATAATAAATATATTTTTTTAAATTCACTGTTTTTTTTTTTTTTTTTTTTTTTTGTGGGTACCGGGGGGTCGACCTCAGGACCTCGTGCGCCAGCAGGCGCCCGTGCCACTGAGCGATATCACCGGCCCCTTTTTCGTATGTGGGTTCCGGGAGTCGAACTCGGGCCCTCGCGCTTGTCGGGCAGGCGCTTAAGCCGCTGAGCCATCTCACCGGCCCAAATTCACTGTTTTTTTAATCACATCTCATGCCCTAGATACACATCTGGTTCAAGGCTGTCAGATAACTGTGCTGCTGCTGTGCGCGCTGATCTGTGAGGTCATCTCACCCAGGCCTGTTTGATGAGCTGTGTTGGTAGAGGCCTTGTGCCTGTGTTCTCATCATTCTGCATATACAAGCACTTTCAGAGCAAAGAAAGAAATTTGGTGTTTGCCTGTCACTAAAAGTGCATGGTAGTAGGTGTGAAACGGCTTCAGAAGGGATAATGTTTGCCAGTGTTTTGGAATACACTAAGTGGCTTTTGTGGTTGAGAAGAAAATTCCTCTTTTGAAAATCTAGTGATACCAGCAGCTTCTTAAGTGTCTGATTACCAACAGTTGAGCAGCATTGCTGGTTTCTGAATTGATGATTCATTGCATCGGAATCTGTTTGGTCCCCAGAGAAAGAAATCTGAGGAGTACGGTATTTGCTGTTTACCCACCCCTGAGGACCTTTTGGTGGGGGCTCTGAAAGAATGCATTCAGCTTTTGTGCACTTAAATTAATCCATCTGTTTTAAAAATGAAATCTTTATGAAGCCAATAAAACACAGACCTAGGGAGGAGCGAACAGAACCTGTAATAAAAAAAAATTGGAAGTTAAAAAATTTTAAATTCAAATTGCTTGTCTTGTGTATTTTTTTAGGTTCTTGGTGTTTACACTTTTTCCTGTCTTTAGATGGTAATTTGCTTTGTAGGGCTGTTTAAAAATTTTCATCTCATAGGAAGATGATACTTGCATCCACTGTGGACACAAATATATCACTCATGGGTGTTTAAAAAAAAAAAAAAAACCCTTTGAGAGCCCACTATTCTGTGGGAAGTGAAATACCTGTTGTAGAAGGCTTTTACTGTGTATTACCTGTCATGACCCCCAGGGTACAGGGAAGACACCTGTGCAGGAGGGCCTGGGCAGCTGGGCATTACTGTCCCATAGAGAGGTGCTGGCTGGTGGCTTAGGGTTTGCTTTGACCCCGGTTGTGCAGTTCTGTTGCAGGGCTTGGGAGACAGGGAGAGATGTCTCCTCACAAGAAAATTTGCAAAGCAAAGAGAAACATGTTAAAGGTATTGTGTTTACAGTTAGTGCTGTTTATAGCCTTAATAGAGAGTAAGAAACAGCTGAATTCTATTTCCTACATTAATGATTCTCAAATTTTTTTGGGACTCAGAACTACTTAACACAAAAAGCACTGAGCACCGGAACATGCTTGTGTTTCTGTGGGCTGTAGGTACTGATATTTACCACAGTAAATATTTAGACTGTGAAATAAATGTTTGCATATTCATTTAAACTCACCACAGTAAGCTCATTATGTTAGTATGTTTGAATTGTTTTATGAAACAATAAAAATACAAAATAGAAAATTTGGTATGAATAATGACACTGTTTTACACACTTGCAGTTCTCTTCAATGTTTTAAAAATGAGTAGATTCTCATCTACATCTCCATCCAATTTATAAATTGCTGTTTTGGTTGAAACATCAGAAGAAAATCTGAGTGACACAGATCGAGGGCCAGAGGAAGGAGGATCTTTGGTTACCGTGGCCTTAGCAGGTGGTGGTGCTGTGTGCACTCTGCAGCCACTGCCGTGAGCTTTCCGCTCCTCGACCTTAGAATAGATTGGTCTCGCTTGCACTTTTAATGGACGCTTTGTCTGTGTGTGATCCTGCAATGTAACACACTGGTTATTTGAGAAATGTTCGCTTCCTGAGTTACAAGTCCTCCCGATGTCGTAGCCCTTCACCCTGCAGCGTCACGGCCCAGCCTGTTCATCTCAAAGGTCTTCAAGTCCTGGGTGCTCGATAGCTCTGGGGAGACCAGTCCATCTCTTAAGTTTCACTTGACGGCTTGAGTTTCCTCACTGGCCACAGATGCTGCCGTGTTCTCTGGGGAGTGACAGGTTTGCTTCATTCCCTTCTGAGAAAACGCCCGCCACAGATCCAACTCTGAATACCCAGAGTTTGCCCACTAGTCTCCTCCTGAGGAAAGGGAGTTCCTGAGCAACACGCCTGCCTCAGCTTTCTGATGGACAGCGGTGGCTGCTTCTCCCTGACAAGGCCCTGGCACCACGGCCCTGCATGTGCCTTGTGGCATCTTGTCCAGTTACTGCGGCGTCACACGGCTTGCATTCCGCCTGGAGCTTTGATGGGGTGCAGTCATCACTGCTCTATGGGGGCTTCCTTGCACCGCTGCGCATCCTGGTTCCTGCAGGGCCTTCGGTTCCTGCTTGGCTCCTCTCGGGAGACTGGAGACTCGGTTGCTCAGTTCTGTGAGTGCTTCAACACCTCTTAGGTTTTGGTATAAAACTTCACCTAAAAAATGTTCTTTGATGACTTACCGCGCCAACAGCAGAGCAGTGCGTGCCAACAGGAAGGCCTTTGGGTTATTTGCAAGGCAGAAGTGTGTTTCTGCAGGGCAGACCCTTCAGAGCTGGGCTGTGATCCGTGTACACACAGGTTTCCTGCTCCCGTGTACCCTCCCCAGCTGGCGGAGGCGGCTGGCCCTTTATCTTTCATCTGTCAATGGACAGGTGTCCGTGCCTGTTGCTTTGCTGATTTGAAAAATATAATAAATAATGTTTGGCTTTTAAAGAGCTTCTTATGTCAAGTTCAAAATACTTGATTTCCTCTTCTCTGTTCTGTGCACCATTAGTTTCAGAATGACACTAATGCAGCTGTGTGTATATGGGTGTTCCCCTGCGGAAAGCACAGTACAGTAATTTTTTTTGATGTGGCACTGGGAATTGAACCCGAGGCCTTCACACAGAGCTTTATTTTTTTTTTTTTAATTTTGAGACAGGGTCTTACTAAGTCACTAAACTTGCCATGACTCGAACTTGGACTCCTCCTGCCTCAGCCTTTCAGAATACTGGGATTATAGGCGTGTGCCACCATGCCTGTGAATTATTAACATCTTTAAGGCCAAGGGAAAGATAGCTTTCATTGTCATTCTACTTCTTTTTTTTTTGTGGGTACTGGGGGTCGACCTCAGGACCTCACACGCCAGCAGGCACCCATGCTGCTGAGCGATATCACCCGCCCTTTTTTCGTATGTGGGTTCTGGGAGTCGAACTCAGGCCCTCGCGCTTGCCAGGCAGGCGCTTACGCTGCTGAGCCATCTCACCAGCCTTCTACTTCTTATTTATAATTTTACCTGGTTTCTTTGGAGTAAATTCTTTCCTTCCATGAGTCAAAAGATTCTGTAATGCATTTATTTTTTTCAGCATTTTTGGATGTAGTCAATACAATTCTAGGTTGAGAAGTTATCTTCTAATCCCATTTTAACAATTCATCTTTAAATTAGGACAAAGTATATTATAAATAAAATTTCTTTTTGAATGAGATAAAATATTAAACTCTGAAATGAGTTTTGATGAAAATTCAATTTTAAGTAAAGATATTACTGTGAATAAATTGACAGCACCCTGTCTTTTCATACTCCTGAGTGGGGCACAGGGAAGCTGGTGTGTGAGATCACAGACATCAGCAGCTTGGAGAGTGCAGAGTCAGGACTGAGAACAACTGAGTTTGTCTCTTGCACAGCATCTTTTCTTTTTTAAAATTGTATTTATTTTTGTTAGTTCATGTTTGCAGTACATGAATGCAACACTCCTATGTGGCGTTGGTGCATGCACACAACACATCTTCATTCCTTTTCTTATCCCCTTCCCTCCTTTCCCTCCATCTCTTGGTCCCCTTCCCATCTGAGAAAGTTCTATCTCCCTGTTTCCTATTATCTATCTTTTATTTTGCTCTTTACTTATAGTTTGGTTTTCCCATATAGGAGAAACCATGGGATATTTAACCTTGTGTGTCTGATTCATTTCACTTAACATTATGGTTTTAGGTATGTCCATATTCCTACAAATGACCCAAGTTTATTCTTCTTTATGGCAAAGTAGTACTCTATTGTGTGTAAAAATCACATTTTCTTTATTCATTCATCTGTCAATGGGCAAAGCACCATTTTACATCCTAAATTCCACCTCAAATAGAACACAAAACAGTTAGGGGCTGAGGATGATTCACACATCCACAGTTTCTGGAAAATCCCATTGGAGAGGGAGGGAGGGAGGGAGAGAGAGAGAGCAGGGTGAAAAGGGAGAGGGGAGGGGGGGAGGGGAGAGGGGCAAGTTCTGAGGTGCAGGGCCCCCGAGGCTCCCCTGGGGCCATACTCAGAACCACAGTGTGGACGTCACAGCTCTGGATGCCATGGAGCCTTCCTGTCCTCAAACAGGTGTGGCGATCTCGGGTCCACCCCCGATGCCAGCTGTCTTATCTCCTCGTGACCTTAACACTGCTACCTTTAGTCCTGTCACCTGGACAAGGGTGGTGAGAAAGGGAGGAATGTGGCCCCTTCATTATGCAGAACAGCTGGTGACTCGTGCATGGACTTCTCAGGTGGCAGTGTGCCACTTGGGCTCAGGGCGAGGTGTCATGCAGGCTGCCAGGCCAGTCGTTCCTGGTCCAGGCCATGGCTGATGAGGACGCAGCCATTCCAAGGCTGTCTGGGCGTCTCGGGGTCTTGCTGCCGTGCTGCCCGCGGGACACCTGGCTCAGAGTGCGGGGACAGAGTTGCAACCTCGGCAGGGGGGACAGTGTGGCCCACATGCCTGTCTGACCTTGCTCAAGGCGGCACATCATGGTCGTGTGCACTCAGGGTTCCAGGCTCTGGGCAGCAGGGTTAATGTGGACATCGGGGTTCAGTTGTCTGTGGAACAAGACGATCGCAGAGCTCCGTGGTGTACAGATTGGGACACTGCTACCTTTGAAGCCTGTGCTGTTTCTTTGACTCTAAGGCACACATTTTGGTACATTTTAATAACACTGAAACGAGGATGTGTTTTTCAGTGGAAGATGCATTAGTTCAACTGATGGCTTTCTCTATGTTTGTGAAAAAAAGTAAATTTTCAATTTTGAAATGTTACCTTCATGTTCTTTTTCTCCTGTAATTACCGATGCCTATTTATTTCATGGGGAAGATAACAGTGTATTTTACCTTTCATGGTTTCCGTATTTTTCTTTTAAAACAGAAGTAACAGACTATATATATTTTCTGAAATTTGTATTTTTATATGGGTTGCTTTGTAGCAAATAGGAACATTAATATTAAACTCCACTGATTAAATTGCTTAAAAGGCAGGCTTCCTTTTAAAATGAGTTTTGCTGATGTTCTTGATATTCAGTGTTTGATTCTGTTTGTGACAGATTTATTTCCGGACAGTGGAGCTTGTGGAAGAGCCCATACAGGGGTCTCTGGGTCTGAGCTTCTACTTTAGAATCAACGGCTACCCCATCTTCCTGAAAGGCTCCAACTGGATCCCGGCAGATGCGTTCCAGGAGAGGGTAACCCCAGACATGTAAGCTACTGGCTTTCCTTTCTTGTTCCCCTTTTTACAGCAGCCCCACTGAGTTGAAGAGTACTCATTTTTGCCTGCCTTAGTCCTGGGAGAAGGAACTGAGAGGTGGCATGGGATTCTAGGCTGACAGCAACTTCAGGATGGATGCATTTTGCAACTGGAAATTCCATTCTCCTGGCTACAGTCTTAACAGCCAGACTGCTCAAGACCACTGAAGCCATCCAGTGTTTAGGAAACTCTTACATATTTACTCTGGAGAAACAAGACAATGACAAAGTGACACTGTGGATTGTTAGGTCTAGAAAAGAAAAGATTATTAAATCCAACACTTTCCCTGGAATACCCTGAATATATTTTTAAGTTTTTAATTTTTATTAGATATGTTTGCAACATGTAATGATTACATTCATCGTGGGGAATCGGTACAGTTTTGTGCATGGATTTGAGAGGTGGAAACTCATATTTATTTTCTTATATAAGACTTTTACCTTAATGAAAGAACTTAAAAAGTCTTGGGGAGGGACTAGGGAGAGGTGGGGAGAGGACACGCAGTCGCGGGGCACGTGGAGGACCTGGTGTAAGCATGGCCATGCCAGGCATTGCATCGTGCTGTCCGTGGGATTTGTGAGAGGTAAGAGGTTTTAGCTGCTCCCGACTAAAAAACACACCAGAAAAATGGCTAACTATGCAAACCGGTGGATCTGTTAATTTGCTTCCTGTAGTAATCTTTTAATTAACTACATGTATGCCATGATATCATGTTCTATACCTTAAATGTATACAATAAAACTTCTTTTAAAATAAAACCAAAGTAAGTCATAAAATATTTTAGATCTAGAAAAAAACTAGAAATATTTTTCTGAAGTCTTGAGAATAGACCTTTAGATGAAAATATTTCCTAATTGGTTTAACTCATTTACAAAAATATATATATGCATTGTAGTATATTATTTGGTGTTTAGAATGGAAATTGGTTAGTTACTAAATCCTAATTTGGCTAAAACCTGTAGAAATCTCCTTTTTCAAAATCTATCTATTATTTTAGATTTCATAAGAAAATGAAATTCTCAGCTGGGCATGGTGGCACATGCTTATAATCTTGGCACTCTGGGAAGCTGAGGCAGGAGGATTGCATGTTAGTGGCTTCATGAGACCCTGACTCAGAAAATAAAAAAAGGCTTTGATTTTGTCTTATTGCTTGAAATGGTTCTGTAAAATAAGCATGTCTTCTGGGGTTTACACAGCATTTCTCCATAGGAATAAATTATAAAAAATAGTTTTAAAAGCAGTGTACCATTGCTGAAAACTTAGAAAAAAGGTGTCATCCATAATTTTTCAGTTTGTTTCCTTTATGTTATACAATTGATGTGTATACTGTTTTACCCTGCTTTCTTTCATTAGCATTATATACAAATCATGATTTTTCAAGTGTGTGCTTCTAACAGATCGGAAACGTTTTAGTTTTCCTTAACATCCCGAAATGTCTGAATGGACGTTGTTTTGCCGGTTTCTTCTCAGGCTGCGGCTCCTTCTGCAGTCAGTTGTGGATGCAAACATGAATGCATTGCGGGTATGGGGAGGTGGCATCTATGAGCAGGACGCCTTCTACGAGCTCTGTGATGAGCTGGGGGTCATGGTGAGTCCTGGGCGCGTGGCCTTTGGTGTCCTGGGGGCTCCAGCAGCGGTGACCTACGGTGACTCACGTCTTATCAATGGGATGTATGACGCATCGTAAACCCAGAGCCTCAGCTGGTAGTGGGAATCAGGGTTATCTGATTATTTCGGATAGAGATCTGTTGTACATATTGGTTCTAAGTATCTCTCTACTTGTACCTTCTTTGTGATATGTGAGTATGCATAAGAGAAAATAAAATGTTAAAACAGCGTAAATGTAAGGAGCTCCAATCCTCCAGAGAACGAGGCGGCTAAAACCAGGTAAGGGAAGGGCGTGCTCAGCACTGTTCCCGACGTGCTGTCGCCGTGTCCTGCGCGGGGGAGGGCTGAGCAGAGGGAGCGTCGTTCCTCAGTGTCTGTGGGCCTGGGTCCCAGCACCCTCGGACACCACAGACCCCGCATGTGACGTGGTGGAGAGGTCGCATCCAACCCACGTCACTGTCCCCACACTTCACCCAGACTCTGGATTGTGGTCCTCGTGTCTGCTGTGACAGTGTTGTGTCCATCGTTGTATCATTTAGGGAATGGCAATGGGGAAGTGTCTGTCGGTGCTCTGGAGAGGTGTGATTTCTGTTTGTTTTTAACGTTTCTGATCCACAGTTGGTTGGATTCAAGGATGCAGAGTGCCAGGGTATGGAGGGCGGTGGCTGTTCCCGTTCTGACCTCACAGTTACGGGACATGCACAGTGCCGCGGACTGCAGGGCTTAGTGATAATCGTGATCCTGCTGACTGGCACGAGGGTCTGTGCGGCCTTGCTCTAACAGCTCTGCTCTTACTTTATTTTATTTTATTATCTTGACTCCCACCAAGGAGGGGTCACTGTTGTACTTTGTCTGCATTTACAGATAAGGAAGCCGACACACTGTGGGGTCAGAAACCTCGCCCGAACCCAGCCTCCGCAGTTGGTAGAGAGGGGTCCGGGGAAGCGGCTACTTGAGGCTGTGACTTTAACCCCGAGTGCACAGCCTCCCAGGAGGGGCTTCGTGCTGTCATTACTAAAGTGGACTTGTAGCAGAAAGTCAGTCCCTCTATAAACCAACTGTCACACCGGTGTGGTGGCATATGCCTAGAATCCCAGCTATTCTGGGAGGCTGAGGCAGGAGGGATTGCAAGTTTGAGGCCATTGTGGGCAACTTAGCAACTTAGTGTGACCTTGTCTCACACGCACACACACACACACACACACACACAGGATCAAATAACATGTTGATTTTTATCACTCTTGGGCATCTCCCAAAACCAAATGGCTGGTGACAGAAAGAATTAGGAATGAGGAGGCTCTGGGGAAGCTTCATTTCCTTTCCCCCAGTATACTCATGATTTCCTTTTTGACTTCTCTCTTTTTTGCTCAGGCTTCTGCCCACCTGCGTGGCCCGGGGGCAGCGTGAGTTCTTTGGCGGGTGTCCCTCTCCTCCGAGCTGTTTCCTGGGCGTGAGGGACAGTGTCTCCCAGTGCAGGACAGAGACTATCTCTGCATGCTGAGACTCACCGAGCACTCTGCTGCCCTCTGTTTCTTTGCCAGGTGTGGCAGGACTTCATGTTTGCCTCTGCCCTGTACCCAGCCGACCAGGACTTCCTGGATTCTGTGCGGGCAGAAGTTGCTTACCAGGTACGTTGTTGCCACTCTGAGGTGTGCACTTAACAAGTGTTAATTGTCTTCCTTTTTCTTCTTGTTTTGTACTGAATGCCAAGAAAAATCATGCACTGATTTTAATACTACGTGCTTGCTGACACCCCCAGACCTGAGCCCCGTTCTCGGTTCTCCCCTGAGCTCCTGTCCCTGCACCCAGCTCCCCGCTCCTCACCGGGCTCGCCACCCCCAACCTCACCCCTGCAGCAATCCCCACCTCGGCGACAGTGTGGTCTTTGGATTGCTTGGGACAGAAACTGAAAGTGATTCTCAACCCTATGATTTCTTTTCCGTTCCATGTATACACACTTACATTTATACATGCATAAATGCAAGGCCTGGCATCTCTGTCTACAGAAGTCCTGGAGACCATGTAAAGTACCAGGTATCTTTGTATAGAAATGGTCTTTCCTATTAAGACAAAAGCATTTCCTGGGTTCCACGGCCTTTCTGGTGGGCCCAACTCCACAGGGGGTAGAGCTCAGGAGCTGGAGGCCAGCTTGTGCTATGGAAGCGAGACCACATCTCGGGAGAAAAATGATCTCAGCTTTGCTTTGGGGTATGACTCAGTGGCAGAGAGGGCCCCTGGGCCCAACTGCCGCTACTGAAAACGAATTCCTTTGGGCTGGGGTAGAGCCCAGTGTTAGAGCATTTGCCTAGCATGCTCATGGCCCTGGGTTCAATCGCAAGCACTGCACAAAATGAGAGTGGGAGGGGAGAAGGAGTGAAGTGGGGAGGGGCTTCCTAGAGAATTGGTGGATTCAAGGTTTGGAGTGTCTTTGTTAATAGTTGTGGTGCTTACTACAATGTCATCAGTGGATGATTTCGGCCACGGAACAGGTTTGGGAGCAAGTGCTAAATGCCCTTAGTAAGGCAGCAAGGTGTGTGTGGGGGTGGTGCTGTGAAACTTAGGTTGCATTCTGTTCCTCCCTGCATCTTTGGTGTGTGGTGAGGGTTTCCATGGAGAAGCAGCCTGGCCCCCAGCCCCATCGTAATACTCTCCATGGTTGTGAGTGTTGTCAGATGTGAGCTAAGTACTCCGAGCTGTTCCCTGCAGTGCTAAGTTCTCTGAGCTATCTCTTGTAGTGCTGAGTTAAGTACTCCAACCCATCCCCAGAGTGCCTTTCCCTGTGGGAAGCGGTCCCCGCCTGTGTCTCTGGCTCTTCTGTGACCTCCTCCCTCTTGTCCCAGGCCCTGGACACTGTCCCATCATCTTCCCAGGACCACTCATTGGCCTGAACGCAGCTCTCTCGGGAGCCCTTTCTGCACCTGTAGGTCTAGACCAGGTCCTTCCCCTGTCTATCGTGACACGTGGCATGCTTGCCAGTGCTGAGTCAAGTTCTGTCACCTGGAAGATTGCATCTCCCTGAGGCCCAGCGCCTTCCCTCTGTGCCCCCCTGGCCAGCTTCCCCATCAAGTGGACATATGGATGGATGAGTGGATGGCGGAGAGCTTACACTGGTCATAGTTACACAAGTTATGATGGTGGGGCTCGTCTGATTCTTCGTGTGCTACTGGAGAGAGGGAGAAGCGTTTTAGGCCGTTTGCTGTCATCTGTGATGCGGCCGACCCTAGTGCGGTCTGCTTATATCCTGTGTGACACAGGGTCCCCAGGGCTCTTCGCCTCCTCAGGGTGTGCATCCGTGTGGTCACCAGCATCCTGAGCACGCTGACAGAGGGGCTGTCATACTCCTGGGTATGACAGAGGCAGTGAAAGGGAAGCACTGGACTGGTCACAGGGCTGCTTAGAAAACGCAAGACTTCAGTTTTTAGAAACACGAAACATGCTCTCTGCCCCAGAAGCCATCTCCTGTCTGGAGGTGACTTGGGCTGGCACTGTCAGGAAGAGCCCGAAGATTAGATTGTAAAAAAAGAAAATAGGAGCCATGCTTTTTTGAAGACCTGTTTTACGGGTGCTTTGTTAGTTTGTAAGACACAAGTCTGAAGTGTCCAGCAGTTTGGTTCTTGAAAGATTGCTGAATCGTGGGCAGCTGCTTGGGCAAGGGGGTCAGGATTCTGTCGTGAGACAGGTGGAAGGAAAAAATCTGGTCACTGTATTTTCTCCAGCAGCAAATAAGATGTGGTGACCAGGGGACAATGAAGCATACCAAATGGGTGATGTCAGTCAAAAGACGACATGGCACTGAATATCAGTTTCTGTACGTGAAAAAAAGGTCTCGAATTTTCATGGAAGGGAAGTAGACTGTGGTGAATACATGGATTAAAATAATGTGAGGTGACAGGCAACAACGATCACAGCTGATAACGTTATCTTTTTGAGTGATCAGACAAAAGAGAAGGAATGAATGGACAGCTCTTTGGCCATTGTTTGGTGCAGTCTCATTTCCAAATCATGGGTGGTCTTTACAGTTTTAAGGACAAGAACTAAAATGATATTTTACAAAATGATTTAAAAAGACATGAAACATGCCTTTATCTCTCCTTTTTTTTATTAGATTTTTATTTCTGTTGGTACATGTTTGCAGCACATGATTACATTCTTCATGTGGAGTTGGTGCACGCACATGACACATCTTTCTTTTTCTCATCCCCTGCTTCTCCCCTCCCTCCCCCTCCTCCATCTCTTGATCCTCTTCCATTTTGCAAAAGATCTTTCTCCTTGTTTCCTATTATCCATCTTTTATTTTGGTCTTTATTTATATTTTTGGTTTTTTACATAAGAGAAACCATGCAATTTTTAAGCTTATGTTTCTGATTTATTTCACTTAACATTATGGTCTCAAGGTGGGTCCATTTTTACAAATGACTCAAGTTTATCTTTCTTTATGGCAGAGCAGCGCTCCATGGTGTGTAAATACCATATTTTCTTTATCCGTTCATTTGGTGATGCACATGTAGGCCACTTCCAAGATTTAGCTATTGTGAATTGTGTGTCTCTGAACATGGTTGTGCACCGATCACTGTGGTGTGATGCTTTTAACTCTTTTGGGAAGATACCTAGAAGGGAATAGCTGGGTCGAATGGAATTTCTAGTTTTAGTTGTTTGAGGAATCTCCACACTGATTTCTGTAGTGATTCTACTAGTTTACATTCCCACCAACAGTGTAGAAGGGCTCCTTTCTTCTCACATCCTCACCATTTTTTTGGTGATGGCCATTCTTTCTGGAATCTCAATGTTGTTTTAATTAGCATTTCGCTAGTGGGCAGCGATGTTGAACACTTTTTCATGTATTGATGGAGCATTTGTACTTCTTCTGTGAAGTGTCTGTTCATTTCACTTGCCCATTTTTTTCATTGGGTCTCTTATTTTGGGGGGGGTGTCTAATTTTTTGAGTTCTTTCTGGAGTCCTCTATCTGAAGAGTTGCTGGCAATTTTCCCCATTCCTTTCAGTTCTGCCAGTTGTTTCCTTTGCTGTGCAGAAGTTTTCAAGTTTGCTGTGATCCTGTGGAAATGGCTCAGTGCCCTGTTGTGTGTTTCTGAGCTTCTCAGCTGCACACTGTGATTGTCCCCTTTGGTGACAGAGAGGCTGTAAATAGCAATGAAGTCACAGTGCCGGCATGTCCCTGAGGAGCGCTCCTGGCCATTGACTTGCCTGGTCATTGTCTCCCATAACTGCTCTCCTGCTGGGCGCATGTCAGGGTGTCAGCAGATGGGGTATGCTGGTCTCTGTCCGTGTCCAGGCTGGCAGGGCTTTAGGAACAGTCCCTGAGTGTCCCGTCCCGTTGGGCACAGTCAGTAGCTTCTGACCTCGGGAGCTGTTTCAGTGCATGGCCTCCCAACTGCCTCTCACTTCCAGAAACCCTCACATACTCACTCACTTTCTAAAACCTTCTCTAGTTTTCCTGCTACTTCACTTTTGTATTTTTAGCTCAAAGATGTATTTTATTGTACAGATTTATGGGGACCAGTGTGATAATTGGGTATAGGTGTGCAGTGTGCAGTGGTCACACCAGGGTAATTAACATTACCATCTCCTTAAGTGGTAAAAACACTTTGCAATTAATGCACAACCATTCCAAGTTGCTCTGCGCCCTTGGGGCTGTCAGAATGAGCAGAGCTCGCTGTCCCAAGCTGCAAACCCATCTTGGTGGCCACACATGCGAGGGACACTGCAGGGACTCGGTCCTTTCATGAGTCCTGGGACAGGTGGGTGGGTGCTGATGGCTTCTGGTGGGGCCCTGACAACCCCAGATGGTGGGACACATGGAAACTGGGTTGTCGTGCTGGAAGCCTTGGACCAAGTTCGCATCATGCTGGTCAGTTGGGACAGCCCCATCCGCTCCCCAAAGCGCTTGTCCCAGTGACTGGGTCAGGTCCATTTTCATATTAGATTTTTTGTTAAGTAAAAAATAAAATGATTGGGCCGGTAAGATGGCTCAGTGGCGAAAGCGCCTGCCTGGCAAGTGCAAGGTCCTGAGTTCGACTCCTGGAACCCACATAAAGGAAAAAAAAAGGGTCGGTGATATCGCTCAGTGACACAAGTGCCTGCTGGCAAGCACGAGGTCCTGAGGTTGACTCCCAGTACCCACATTAAAAAAACAAAACAAAACAAAGCAAATGATTGTATGTGTTTATGGGGTGCAGCGTGATATCCCAGTACGGGCCCACAGGGTGTCGTGATCGACTCTGCACCTTTGCTTTGTGTTTGGAGTCGTCGCTCCCCTCCTGAGTTATTGTGAAAAACGGGTCCCCTGGCCCGAGGTGCCATCTGCTCCACACTGCTCCTTCCCCAGAACTCACCCCTGCCTTCCGTGTTTCCTGGCAATTCTGAGAATGACAGGTGGGTTTCTTTCCCTTTTTAATGGTATTGTGTTTTCTTCCATTTTTATACGGCAGAGAAAAGGAACCCATCTTACCAGTGTATATTAAGTCTGAATAAAAAGAATCACAGAGAATTCTTACAAGGTGTCCCAAAACTGACACAGCGAGCCCGTTTCTAATGAGTGCGTGTGTGTGTTTTGAAATGCAGGGGCTCTAATTTTATAGATAGCTATGCTCTGAGTGCGTTTTTGGAGATTTTTGTGTTTTCCTGAATTTCAGGTCAGGAGACTGAAACCTCATCCGTCTGTCATCCTGTGGAGCGGCAATAATGAAAACGAGGGACTGCTGGCCATGAACTGGTTCCAAGTTCCTCTCAGCGACCTGGAGACCTACATCAAGGACTATGTGACACTCTATGTGGCCAACATCAGGGAGGTTGTCTTGGCAGTAAGTAGCGGTTTTTAATGCAGTGGAATTTAGGAAGTGTGTTTTTCAGATGGTAAGTATGGATATTGGCAGGTATATTTTACGCACCTTTATGGCGTGGTCTTCAACAGGATCAGCTGGACACAGGTGTCCCTGTCCCGCTGAGGCAGCTTGAAGGACCCCGGGTTGGGTGGATGCCTGTGATGATAACATTGTCTGGGGTGCTCTCCACACACGTGTAGTACTTTGGAATCTATCCACGGGTCTCCAAATGTTAGATGTCCAGATTCAGTGGTTAACTGAGATGCTGCCTTTACAATCCTGGGCCCGTGAATGCTAATGAGGATTTAGTGTCTGTCATACACGAATGCGTTGGCATGTGACTAAGGGGGCAGGGGAGGGGACAGAGCTGGCTGCCAGGCCTACCATGGCCTTTCCTCTGTGGTTCACCTTGTCCCCTCTTTGTCTAACTGTATAAGTGTACATTGGCCATTTTTGTGGAGGAGGGGAAGCAGCATTTTTCAAATAATGCCTTCAAGAGAATTTTTAAAAACTTTAATGTTTATCATGTAGTTTAATAATCTTATTGTCATTACAGTTTTGTGCCTAATTAGATATTTGGTGTATTTGGGTATATCCTGAAACAATTTGAAAAGAGATATATTTTTAAAAACAGTATGCATTATTAGCACCTAAATATAGCCAGTTGATGGCATTATCCCATTTATAAGAGGAAATGGCAGTGAGAATTCATGACAAACATGGTCTGAACTCACAGCTGATCTGATATCCTACGTCGGTGTCATCAAGAGTCTGCTTGCAAACTCTTGGTGTTGGTGTTGGATGGTGTTGGCTTTAACTAATATTTGTAGACCATTATTGTATAATCTTTTTGCTCCTCATGTTGGTATTATGTTTTTCATATCTGACGATGTTAAGAAATGGATTTTCATACATGAGGATTTTAATTTCACAGAATAGTGATTAAGTGTTCATGACTGAAAATTCTGGCTGGGCCACTTACTGTCTGTATGATCTTGGTGGGCAAGTTGCTTAATCTCTACTCTGCCATCTGTAAAATTTAGCTAGAAGGAGGGACAGAGCCCTCAGGGTTGGCTCGGCGGGTTATATGGACACGGGATAGCAGGCACAGGACGCAGACTCGGGCCCCAGGAACCTTTCCATGAACGCTGATTTGAGTCATCATTCCTGTTGGTTTCAGTTGACAAGTCTTCAGATACTTACACATTTGAATCTATAATGTTAACATGACATTCTTGAACTTAAAAAATTCACATTCCATCAGTGTGGGGCACTTGCCTAGCATTTACAAGGACCTAGGTCAACACCCCAGGGCTATAAACAGAAAAGGAAAAACAATAAGCTTCCGTGTGCCAGTCCTCCATCTCTCAGTGGAAATGCAGTCTCTTTCTCACAAGGACCTGTGTATCTTAAAGTGAACCGAGAGTTGTGATCGATGTTTGCAAGTTTCTCTGAAGACGAACAGCGTCCAAGGCTCCCTCGTGATCTCCGTGGTCGTCTCTGTCAAAGCAAAAGGCATTTAAGGGAAAGCCCAGTACATGGGTTTGTCTCACAAACCCCTGGAATGAGGGGTTCCCTTTATGGCCATTTCCTCTCATCTTCTTGTGGTTCTCTTGACCTAAACAAATGCTTATGATCATGATCTAGAAAGAAGTCATCTGTGAGATGCGAAGCAAAAAATCAGGCCTCACATGAAAGTGATCCATAGACGGAAATACACGATAATGCGTCGTCAAGGATGGATGTCTTCAGATAGGGATTTGTTAGTAATTTTACCAAGTGATTCATTTTACCAAATTGTTCGGAAGTCAGGAGGAACGGAGGAAATGGATCCAGCTTGATCCATCAGGACCGATGGATTGATCTTCTCCAATTTTGCTTCAAAGGCCCCATATTCGTAAAGATTCAGGATTACTTGAGTATCATCTCACCATCCTCTGATATTTTAAATTCAACCAACATCTACTGAGTCCCTGTTGCCAGGCGTGAAGCCTCATTCCTGTGATGCCAGGGACCTTTTGTTTTCGTGGAGCTCAGTCTGCTGTCAGAGGAAGCGTGGAGAAAAACGACCAGGGTGAAAGATGTGCTATGGAAACAGTGGTTCCAGAATACCAACTATCAGGAAGAACCACTAATTTTAATTGGAAGAGTTTGAGAAGGCTCTCAAGCACAAGGTGGACATTCATCCAAGTCTTAAAGGTGGAGCAGAATGTTGAGGCAGTGTGGCCCTGTGGGTGTTTTCAGGTAAAGGTGGAAGATGCCAGCAGGGTCCGTTTGTGTGGGGAGCAGGACGAGAAGAGTCGTGATTTGTGTGGGGACAGTCACGGGCAAAAGGGCTGTTTGGGAGCGGGTCACAGAAGGACTCTGACCCCTGTTGTGGGGCTGGGCCTTCTCCAGTAGAGTGGCCAGAGAGCAGACATTGTAGGGGAGAGAAGGAACTTTGTGTGACCTATGTTTTTCTGGAAGATACCTTTACTAGCAAAGGATTAGGGGAGTGTGAGATTGTTGACAAGGAAATCTATTATAACCAAGAATTCCCAAGTTATTGGGAACATATGATATGCCAGGTACTGCTACATTAATTATAATCACTGTAGTAATTAATATTAGATATATACTGGTACCGTGGTTCACGAATGCATTTGCTTGTGAATAATTTGGTTTACAAACAGAAATGTTTGGCAAAGTTTTGTTTTTGTTTGTAAACTCTGTATCAGGTGATGAATGCAACTGCAGCCATCTTTCCCTCATGGCCATCTTTTCCAGAATCGCAGAACAAATTAAGTTCATGAACCGAGCTACCACTGTAAATATATTAATTATATGGTGCTTTATATAATTTGTTTAATTTTAGAACTACCCTGGGATGTAGATAATACTGTGTAATCTCTTTCACAGATGAGGACATGGGGACTAGGGAGATTGAGTCTGGAGGTCGCAGAGGGCACAGGTGGTAGAGTCCAGTAATGCAGGAGTGGAAATGAGGTGATGGAAGCAGTGTTTGCATGTAGAGCTGGCACTGTTCAAAGCAATGCAGTGAGGGGAATAGGTGAGGCTGCTCCTGCTCGGGTACCGGTGACCAACACAGGCAAATGCTGGAGCCCTGGTGCGTGTGGGATCCTACATGAGGACCCTGCTTGGAAAGGCTGGTGTCAGCTGTGGCCAGAGTGTGGGTGGATGTGCGGAGCTGCTGTGACTTGCCATGGCTTCATGAGTGGAAGTTGGTGGGTGGCACGAAGAGCACTCAGGTAGCCAACCAGGAACGTTTGGCACCTGCAGCCCACCTGGTGCCTGGAGCCCATGCTGTGCTCCACACACGCATCGCGCAGCCCGGGTCAGCAGCACCGGGCTCAGGCCATGCTTGGGCCAGTGTCTGGGGCTGTCCCGGGGTGACCCTCCAGGACCCAGAACAACTGTGCCTGGCAGTTACTGGACGCAGCAGCCCAGCGGGGCTGTGGGGCCTCTCCCTCTCCCGTGCCCCGGATGGATGTGGGGACACTGGATGTGGGGACACTTGTGAGGGGCGTTCCTCTCTCAGAGACAGGGAGTGCCGTCATCTGCAGAGATGCTGGAAGCATCCTGATCTCCGCCTGAGTGCCGGGTGCTGCGCTAGGTCCTTACAGCCCACTCAGCACTCGGTAGCCTATGTTACACACAAGTGTTTCTCCTCTGTGAATGCTGTCCGTGGATTCCTCTCCATGGATTCCTCTCCACAGATGGCCATATGGGCAGGCATTGTCCTCTGAGAGACAGACAGGGCCTGACACTGCCCTGTGTCATGGAAGCGGGATCTGTGGTCAGCCCTTCCTTGTTGGAGTTGTTCAGTGTTCAGGGTCCCAAGCACACACAGCGTGCTGTCCTTGTCCTCATTCACAGAGGAGATGCTGAGGTGCAGATCAGCCCCAAATCACATGGGACTGAAACTCTGGCACCTTGGACCCCTCAGCTTCTGTCCTTAACCTGACATCCCAGGGCAGAGGTGATCGGCCCCGGGGAGCTCTTGGCAACACCGTAGGCAGTTTTGGGGTGGGGACACTGGCATCAGGTGGGTGGAGATCAGTGGTGCTGAAGATGGGGAACCGCACTAGACGGTGGGCTGATCAGAATGTACAGTGAATGTTTAAGTGTAAAAAATGTATTACAGTCAAAGACAGAGGGCCATTACTTCCCCCAAAGTACACAACATCCTCCCTTTCTCTTTGAACACACTTATCCCATCGTTCTTTTTTTTTTGTGGGTATTGGGGGTCAAACTCATGACTTCATGCGCCAGCCGGTGCTTGTGCCTCTGAGCGATATCACCGGCCCTTTTCTTATATGTGGGTACCAGGAGTCGAACTCAGGACCTCGCACTTGCCAGGCAGGTGCTTATGCCGCTGAACCGTCTCACTGGCCCCCATCGTTCTTTTTGAACACACTATCCCATCACTGTGTTTTTACATGGTAAGTTTTTTAAACTAGATGCAGTGTTTGTCGATCACCCTCATACCTGCCCTGGGATGGAAGAGTGGAGGGAAACTTGACTGAAAGGTTGGAGCTGCTCTGTGAGGACGAGCGCCAGCGCCGATCCTGCAAGGACCCAGGGTGGGTGGAAAGCGGGTTTGCGCTGAGAAAGGTGTAGGTGAGCTACGTGGGATTTCTGGGACTTGGAGCATTTTTAAAGCAGTAAGTGACTTGTGCTTTGTTGAATGAAAATATTGCCCTTAAAATCACTGTATTTCTGCCCCCAGGGAGACAAGACCCGTCCTTTTGTGCCATCCAGTCCTTCAAATGGGGTTGAAACTGTCGCAGAAGGCTGGGTCGCGAAGCACCCTAACAGCAACCAGTATGGCGATGTGCATTTTTATGACTATGACAGTGATTGCTGGAACTGGACCATTTTCCCCAAAGCCCGATTTGTGTCTGAATATGGCTATCAGTCCTGGCCTTCCTTCAGTACGTTAGAAAAGGTAAACCTTCGTTCATTTGACTGTGCAATGATTTGGAATGGGAGACTATGGGTACACATTGCTTCTGAACAGTGGTTCAGGAAGCCAAGTGAAATCTGCTCTTTTTTTGTTGGGGGGGGGTCCTGGAGATTGAACCCAGGGCTTTCTCACTGAGCTGCATCCTCAGCCCTATTTTTATTTTGAGACAGGATCTTGCTGAGTTGCTCAGGCTGGGCTGGAACTTTCGATCCTTCTGCCTCAGCCTCCCAGAGTGCTGGGATTACAGGTGTGCACTACCACACCCACCTTTCCTTTCTTATTTAAATGAAAGTTTAGGAAGAAGATGGAAGAAAATAATTTTTTTTTTCTCTCACCTTTGGGGAGCTAAGCTCTTGTGACCATCATCTTGGGGACTGTAACTTTTCCATATTGCTTTTAGTTGTGTTCCTTTAGGAACATTTACAAGTTAAATGGGAGTTAGTTGTTGTTTAATCTGAATTATTGTTGCACATAAAAATAACTCTTACTTGCTATTTTCTGTGTCTCCCGCAACTGTTTTAGCATGGATAGATGTTCCAGACTGAGAGTTTTGTTTCCTATTTCCTCCTATTTCTCTCCCTCCTTTTTCTTCATATTGGTATATTTGGTCTTCTGTGTGGATTTCCACTCCATTCCTGAAGATTCAGTTTCAGAGTTGTGTGTGTTCTTTTAAAAACAGCTTCATCGAAATAATTCACTTTCCGTAAAATTTACACATGCGCGGTGTACGACTCGGTGGTCTGCAGTGTGTTCCTGGAGTTGTGCAGCCATCACATGGTCTAACTGTAGATTTCCGTTATTCAGAGGATTTGCTGACCCATTAGCAGCCGCTGTCCTCTGCCCTGTCCTCCTACCCCAGCCCTGGGTTGCTCCGATCCACCGTCAGTGCTGATAGGCTCCCTGTTCCCACGGTCCATGTGATCAGAACCACACAACCTGCGTCTTGAGAGTGGCTTCTTTGACTTTGCATCGTGTGTTCAAGGTTCATCTGCGTTGTACTGTGTGTTCGTGTGTTATCCCTCCTGATTGTTGAAAATATTGTTATGTGCATTTTCCGCATTTTTTTGTTTTTTTGTGGGTACCGGGGGGTCGACCTCAGGACCTTGCATGCCAGCAGGCGCCCGTGCCGCTGAGCGATATCACCAGCCCCTTTTTCGTATGTGGGATCCGGGAGTTGATCTCGGGCCCTTGCGCTTGCCAGGCAGGCGCTTACGCCGCTGAGCCATCTCATCGGCCCGCATTTTCCGCGTTTTGTGTACCGTGTATCTGTAAGTGGACATTTGTACACATGCTGTGTGATCATGTGTGTGCATTGCTTGCGTGAGCATGTTTTCAGTTGCATGGGTCTCCCCCGTGAATGGAATTGTCGTGTCACGTGCTAACTGTATGTTGAGTATGAAGAACATGTTGTTTCCATGGTGATGGCACCAGTTTGTAAGACCGTACTATTACCAACACTAGTCATTTTCCATTTTTAAAACATTTCCCTGGAAATATGCATTTGTAGAAACTTTGCATTTCCTTGACGGCTGAGTATGTTGAGCACCTTTCATGTGCTTATTGGCCATTTGTCTTCCTTTGAGAAATGTGTGCTCAAATCATTTGCCCACTTTTTAATTGAGTTGTTTTATTGTTGAGTTATGAAGGTTTTAAAAAAATGTATCCTAGAATTTTAAAAATCAGATGTGTGGTTTGCACATATTTTCTCTCAATCCATGGGATATCATTTAATCAACTTGATGGTGTCATTAAAAGCATAAAAATTTTAATTTTGATGAATTTCTACCTGCCAGTCTCTTGAGCTTTTGGTCTTGACTCTGAGAAATCCTGGCCTAATCCAGATAACAAATATTTACTCCTGTGCTGTCTTCTAGGAGTGTTTCGTGTTAGCTCTGGCACGCGTGGCCCGTTTTATTTCTTCCACGCGGTATTCACGTGTGTCTAGATCCACTCCTGTGCATGTGAGTGGCAGTTATTCTGATTCCATTTAACAGTGCCTGGCTTAAAAACAAACAAGATCAGAGTGTCATTATTTAGTTTATATCCTCGACGACATCAACAGTCAGCGTATTTATCAGCCTTGTTTAGCAATCACTGAGAAACAAGTAATATGAGCAAACTCTGAAACATCTACTGTTGTCAGAGTAGTATTTTATTCCTATTTCAGAACTATGACAGTTTTGACAAACTAATAACATAAAAGAATACTTACTAAATAGACAAGAGGGTATTATAAAATGCACATAATGAATGCGTTTTGACAAGGCGAAGCTTTTGAGAGAAGAAACAAGGTGTAACTTTCTAGGTACGAGCAAGGGAGGGCAAAGGTACCAGTCTTTGACCAGTAACAAGTATGACGGCAAGAACATCTATGAAATTATAGCCACGTAAGAACCTCAGGCTCTTCCCCAGCACGTAGAGTACTTTCTGGGTTTGTCAGAAACTTCCAGAAAAGTAGTTTCACTGCCAACTTCCCCATCATGACTCTTCATCTTTACTTGGAAGGTCTCAGTGAAGGAAGACTGGTCTTACAACAGCACATTCGCCTGTCATCGACAGCACCATCTGGATGGCAACGAGGAGATGCTTCGCCAGGCTGCGCTGCATTTCAGGCTCCCACAAGGCCCAGACCCTGTCCGCACCTTCAGAGATTCGCTCTACCTGACTCAGGTGGGTCCTGTTACTGGGGTGAGGCTCCTGCAGTGACCACTAGAGGTCACGAGGACTTTGAGGGCTGACATAGTGCAAAGCAGGTTTTGATTCTACTGATTTTAAGGGGTTTGTTTTCTTCACTATAAGATGCTAACATGGCATTCGTTTCTTTCGTAAGAACAGCTTATGAAATTCTCAGTTGCGCATGAATACTGTGTCAAATGAATACTTCTACAGACAATAAATGAACCTTGACTCCATGTACCGAAATGAATTTGATTACTGATCAGAGATGCAAATATGGGAGTTTAACTCAGTGCTAGAGCCCATGATTAGCATGCCGAGGCCCAGCACCCATAAGTAAAATAAACACGTAAGACTCAAATGTGAATGGTGCTACAATAAAGCTTCCAGGGGAAAACACAGGAATACACCTTTATGACTTCGGGATAGGTAAAGAATTCTTCAGATAGGCAAAGCACTGGCCGTAAAAGAAAATACTGATAAATCGTACTTTGCTGAAAGTATGGGTACTGGGACATAGCTCAGTGGTGGAGCACTTGTGTAGCATGTTTGAGGCCCTGGTTCCATCCCTGGCACCACCAAAAACAAACAAAAATATGGGCTTCTGTATATCAAAAACACCACTAAGAAAGAGAAAAGGCAAGCCACAGGTTGGAGACCAATAGTTGCAATTCGTGTATCATTTTATTTTATTTTGTTTTACTTTACTTTATTTTATTTTATTTTTGGCGGTGTGGGGGATCAAATGCAGAACCCGTGCCTGCTAAGCCAGCAGTCTACTACTACTGAGCTACACCCCAGCTGCAGTTCATCTGGCTGATAAAAGATATGCAGAGTGAAGTTCTAGAAAACAGACAAATAAGTCAGAAAGCCTATTAAAAATGGACAGACACCTTAAACAGGCACTTCATTAAAAAGATACCCAAATGGTCAATAAATATATGAAAATATGCTCACTTTTATTCTTAACCAAAGAAATGCCAGTTAAAGCTCTCCCTGCTTCCCCGCAGCAGAAAAAGACTGACCATGCCAGCTGTTGACGAGGAGGAGAGGCAGCTGCAACTTTTGGCACCGTCCGTAGGAGCCCACGTTTGTTTAACCACTTTGAAAAAGCTATGGCAGTTTCTATCAAAGCTTTCCTCTTGAATGAACATTTCTACATCCAGCTACGTACCTAAGAAAAACAGGTGCCTGTCCACCGACAGACATGTTTGATATTGTTTAGGGAAGCAGTGTTCATAATAGACCCAAACTAGAAACATAAATGGGAAAATTTACAAACAGGCTGTGGCGTGTTCATACAGTGGAATACTATGCAGCGATAAAAACAACGAGCCCTCACAGCACTGTCGACCTGGGTGAGTCCCACAGGTGTGTTGAGTGAAACAAGCCAGACATAAAAAGTGGCTAGGTTCCGATGGCTTTCATGTTGGAATTCAGGTATAGAGAAAACTAGTCAAGATGATAGAAGGCAAACTAGTCTTAACCAGAGTGGTGAGCAAGGGGACTCGGGGCTTCCCGCTTATGCCCTAATCTGCGGGTGGCTGCACAGCCCTATGCCTACAACAAGATTCTGCATGTTACAATATGCACCTTAGTAGGCTTTGTTTGTTTTTTTGACACAGGGTCTCACTGTGTAGCCCACACTGGCCTCTACCCACTCTGTAGCCCACACTGGCTTCAAACTCAAAATCCTCCTGCCTCAGCCTCTTGAGTGCTGAGATTACAGGTGTGTGCCGCCATGCCTGGCCCAGAGATTTTTTAAACAGTTCTGTAGAACTGTGGTTGACATACATAAATTCACTCATTTTACGTGTACAGTTAGGTTTTTAGTACATTCGTGGGGTTGCGCCTCCGCCCCCATGGTGTCCTTTTGGAATATGTCTGTTTCCCCAGAAAGATTCCTGGTGCCCACTGAGTCACCCCCTTCCCGGCCTCTAGCCCAGGGAAACACGTCTACTCTCTGTCTCTCTGGACTTTGGTTTTCCCAGCACTTCAGGGAGCTGGGGTCTGCAGCATGCGGGATTGGCGCCTAGCGTGTGACCAAGCGGAAGGGTGCAGCTGGATGCCGCGTCGTTCCCTGTTCCGTGCTGGGCTTAGCACGCGTTTGGTCTCCGGTCCGCGGGCGCACGTGCAGATCGTTCCCGCCTCTGACCGTCGTGAGTGACACTGATGTGCGTACTCGTGTGAGTCTTTATGTGGGTGTAGGAAATATATGAGTGGCATTGCTGAGTGATACAGCAAAATTATGCTTCACTGTTTTTATGCCTCACTTTTTAAGTTAAACTGCTGAACTGAATTTTAGATATTTTCTTCGTAATGTCTCCATTTTATTTGTTTTATTTGCCTATTTTCTGTGACTACACGCACTCAAGATGACATGGAAGTCATTCCTTGCTTACCCCGCATTTTTGCTGTTCTTGTTTCAAGTTCTTAGAGAGGTGGTAAACGCCTGACCCTGATCCTGCCTGTTGATCTGAAGATCGAAGTCTTTGTTAAACATGATCACATTTTAATTTTTTCTAATCTAAACATACAGTTTTGGTCCCAACTCATGCTCAGCAGTTTTCTCCTTTGTGAAAATGCAAATACCTGGGTAGAAGGTGAAGCAGAAATCTGTGAGCCGAAAGGACCGTCTTTTAGAAGGTGATCCAAGGATAAAGAGAAATTTAACATCACAGCAGTGGTCTCCTAAATTAGGGGAGTGTCTTTGTTACTTTCTGATTGCTGGGACACAATTTCCGACACTCAAAGTCAAAGGAGAAGAGATTTATTTTGGCTCATAGGTTGTAGAGGTTCCAGTCCATAGTTAGCTGGGTCCAAGGCAGCGCGGCATGGCAGAGGAGAAACAGTTCATGGCAACAGTTCATGCAGGGGGAAGCAGAGAGAGAGATCAAGGGAGGAGGGGGGAGACAGACCCTTCCAGGCCACGCCCCTGGTGGCCACATCCTCCAACCAGGCTTCACCTGCCAACGTTACATTTAGCTATGAACCCATCAGCGGGCCAATCTAGTGTGAGTATCACATCCCCATGGTCCAGTCACCTCCCAGAGCCACCCCTATGAGCACACGAGGCTTTGTGGGGACATCTACATATAAATTATAGTGGGAGTTCTGCCAGGGTGACATGTAGTTCAGAAGTCACCAGGCATAGAGTTAAAGGTGAGGCTGCCGCCTGTCCCTTTCTGTTACAGTTCATCTTTTAGGGTTTTCACAGCCAGTATTCTGTGAAACTGTTTTGATTTATAAAATAGGTCAGTCCTTAGTTGTGTGTGTGTGTGTGTGTGTGAGAGAGTGTGAGAAAGAGAGAGGACTTTTCAGCTGTTGTTTTTCCTGTTGTCCTCTCTCCTTCAGCTGTTCATTTTATCACTGTTGCTTTATTCTCTTTCCTCAAGGACCCGACAGAAATAATTGTTCTTTTCTGAGCTTCTTAGCCTGCCAGCTGCATGACGAGGAGTGGGCGTGCCAGACAGACATTCTCTGTGGTGGGTTTGCTGATGACAGGCTTTTGTCAGAGACGTGGCATGAATGTCCCCTCAGTGTGGCTCCAGCTGACTTGTCCTGGGCTGTTTCTCACTTTTGCCCTGGCGCTAATCCCACCAGATGGGATCTGCAATGAAAGAGCTTGGGACTATGGCTTTCGGGTTTCCTGTTTAGTTCTGGATTTCCTTGACTGAATGCAGACAGGAAGTGCTAGGGTAAAGCATGTTGTTTTCCTGTGACTGTGGCATTAGAGCCTCCATCTTGAATCTGTGTCTGGGAATTAAGCCTCTCCTGTCCATCTCCCTGACCCCTCCCACCTTGCCTTTCCTCATTTTCCCTCAGAGCTCTGAGGAGCAGGGTGCTTGTCTATGTGCCACTTTTAAAGGCTTCCTGATAATTAACCTGGTGTTGTGACCATCGGCAAAGTCTTGCCTGAGAAAGCTGGAGGAGGGCTTCTTTCCATGTCCGTGCTGTCCTGCCTTCTCTTGCCTGATAGCCACATGCAGGCCCTCTCATCAGTCCTCCTGCTCTTCCAGAACAGTCTTGCCTCACTTTCTGAATTATCTTGTCAGATTGTCCTCCACAGCCCCTGCTCAGGCACACCTCTGTGTCCTCATCACAAGCCTCCACTCCCTCTGTGATGACTCTCTGCTACACCTGTAAGCACCACGAGTGTGGCTTCTGTACCAGCCTGCTTCTTACTGGTGACCAGCACAGGGCACTGGGTGGACAGGAAGCTGGCTGAAGCCAGTCTGTGCTGACCCTTAGCTTGCAGCCCTGCTAGTACTTTCATTTCTCCCTGCTTTGTTTGCTGAGCACCCCTGATTGGGGGTGGCCCGAGAAACTTACTCCTCAGGCCCATTTTATGTCCTTATGCTGCAGGTAACTCCATCAGCCAACTTCAGAAAGGAGTTGGGCTGTGGGCGTGGGCGGGTGGCACCTGCTGCTGGTGACAGCCACTGGTTCAGTAAGCAGCACTGGGATGTGATAGAGCCAGGTTGTCCTGAGCTTTCATGATGGGGTGGGGGGTGGTGAAAGAGGAGCCACTCTCAGAGCACCTTAGGTGAGGGACTAATGACACAGGGCGGTGCATATTGGATTCCTCCACATGCAGCAGAGGCTTTAGCTGTCATGCAGTCTGCTTTGGTTGGATGTCTACTAAATGCCTGGTGCTAGCCATGAATTGTTTTGGATCCTCCCTCTATCCCTCCATCCCTCTGTCCATCCCTCCGTCCTTCTGTCCCTCCGTCTCTCCGTCCCTCCATCCCTCCATCCCTTCCTTCTCTGGGGATTGAACCCAGAACCTTTGCACTGAGGTGCATCCCCTGCCCTTTTTTTAATGTTTTATTTTGAGAGAGGGGCTCACTAAGTTGCTGAGTTGCCAAGGCTGGGCTCAAACTTGTGAACCTCCTGCCTCAGCCTCCCAGAGTGCTGGGCCAGGCCAGCTTTGCTCACTTTTTCATGTAATTCTGATGCCTCTCCAGATACCTGTATTGCTATTTGTATTTTATATATGAGTAAATAGAGGCTCAGAAAGATTAATATTTTGTCCAAGGACTCAGAGCAGTGAAGAGAGCGTGTTTTTTGCTTTTAAACCCATGCATAATATTCTATCACTTCTCAGCTGAGGTAAGGGCCATTCTGTAATGACTGAGGTGTTTGGTTGAATTATAACATTAGTATTCACCAATTAAGTAAAGCAGACATCAGAAATTTAGCACATTAATTAAGAAACCAATTGGAACACTAAAGAAAATCAAGGAAGCCATGAATTAGTTTTTTTGAAATGATCAACATATCAACAAACATTTTCACTACACTGGCCAGGGAAGAAAAGCAAAGATTCAGTTGACTGAACCAGGAGTGAGGGAGCGTATAGGGCTACTCACCTTGCAGAAATAAAAGCATGGTAAGGAAGTACAGTGCTACTTGGTTCACAAACTCAATTCTCTCTATGATTCTGGTGGCAAACCAAACTGGACAAGAAAAAATTTCCCCATAAGGTCAACATTGAACCTAACCATTGAATTTGATTCAGTTCTTGTCCAACTCAGCATCATGGAAAGAATCAAGTCTGAGAACTGAGGTACTACTGTACTATAAACAATTATATATGGCAGCAAATCAGGGAACCTAGATGAAGTGGAGAAATTGCTAGAGAGACAATGTACAAAAATTAAGAAGAAATACAGAATCTGAATAGATCTATAACAACTAATAAGATTCAGTGGTCAGGGCCGGTGAGATGGCTCAGCGGCATAAGCGCCTGCCTTGCAAGCGCGAGGGCCCGAGTTCGACTCCCGGAACCCACATACGAAAAAGGGGCCGGTGATATCGCTCAGAGGCACGGGTGCCTGTTGGCGCGCGAGGTCCTGAGGTCGACCCCCCGGTACCCACAAAAAAAAAAAAAAAAAAAAAAAAAAAGATTCAGTGGTCAAAAAACTTCCCCTACAAAGGAAAGTTCAGGACCAGATGGCTTCGTTAGTGAATTCTGAAAATAGGAGAGGGGCAAATACCTCCTGCCTCATTTTGTGAAGCCAGTATTACCTTGATGTCAAAACCAGATAAAGATATGTCAAGAAAAGCAGCCTACAGCTCAATATTCCTTATGAAAATAAAGGGGAAAAGAATCCTCAACAAAACCCACCACATATAGAAGGATAGCACACCATAATCAAGCGGTGTTTACTCCAGGAATGCAGTACTGGTTCAATATAAGAAAGCCAACCGGTACAACACGGCAGATGAGTAGAATCAGGAAGAATACAGCCCATCTCAACAGGTAAAGAAAAAGCATTTGACGAAACCTAACACCCACCCTTTCATGATAAAAAAAAAATCAACAAATTAGGACCAGAAGGGAGCTTCCTCAATTTAATAAAGGGCATCTTTGAGAAACTTGCAGCTGATAGCGTATCTAATAGTGAGGGACAGAGAACTTTCACCCTGGGTCGGGAACCAGCCAGGCTGGTTCTTGCTGGTTCTGTTCAGTGTGGTACTGGGGGTTCTGGCAGGGGGGGGGGGGGGATTAGGCAAGAAAATGAAATGAAAGCCAGCCAGATCAGGAGGAAGAAGGAAAACTATCCCCATCTGCAGGGGACATTTAGAAAACCTAAAGAATCCAAAAGCACTTCTGCGGAGTTACAGGATCTGAGGTCAGATACGAATGCCAAGCAATGAACTGTGCGAAAATGGGATTCGGTAAACAATACCATTGGTAATAGTGTCGAAAAGAATAAAATACAGATGTCCTTTGACTTACAATGAGGTTACACCCAGAAAGCCAACTGAAAATTGAAAACCTTGTAAGTCCAACATGGATTTAATACAGCCGCCTGCCAGACACCGCTGCCTGCAGCAGCCCACTGCGGAGAGTCGGTCGGCCTCCAGCTCATACGCTGCTCACTGCAGTGGGTGATGCTGCCGGGCATGGTGAGATAGCATCCAACTCCAGACTGTGAGTCCCAGAATAGAGCAAGAGTCTAAATTTGAAGTACAGTTTCTCTGGGTGTGGCGCACACCTGTGACCCCAGCACTCGGGAGGGTGAGGCAGGAGGATCTCCTAGGCTACATAGCAAGGCCCTGTCTCAACAAACAAAATGATAATTATTATGAAATTATAAAATAACTACTTGGTTAGCTGATTATTAAAAAAATTAGAAATTGCCTGGCAAGCGCGAGGTCCTGAGTTTGATAGCCGGTACCAAAAAAAAAAAAAAAAAAAAAATTAGAAATATAGTTCTACTGAATATGTGTCACTTCTGCACCATCATCAAGTTGGAATATCTTAAGTCAGATCACTGAAGGACCCTCTGTACTTAATATAGTTCACCAAATAGGTACAAGATTGTCACACTGAAAACTACCAAAAATGTTGGAGGAAATAAAGAAATGAAAGGACATCCTGTATTCATGGATTGGAAGACTTAATTGTTAAGGTGGCAGTAGTCTCCAAATCGAGCTGCAGATTCAATGCAATCTCTCAAAATTCTTACTGACTTCCTTTGAGAAATGGACAAGTAGATCCTAGATTTCTTTCTTTTTTTTTTGTGGGTATCGGGGGTTGACCTCAGGACCTCACGTGCCAGCAGGCGCCGTGCTGCTGAGCAATATCACCGGCCCTTTTTTCATATGTGGGTTCCAGGAGTCGAACTCGGGACCTCGTGCTTGCCAGGCAGGCGCTTATGCCGCTGAGCTATCTCACCAGCCCGATCCTAGATTTCATGTGAAATGCAAGAATTCTCAGAAACAGTCTTAAAAAAGAAGAATAAAGTTGGAGAACTTCTATTCTAGCTTTAAAACTATTACAAAGCTACAGTGATCAAGACCATGGGATTCTCACCTAGGGCCAGACCTAGACTGAGTCAGTAGAATGGAGTCTAGAAATAAACATGCATCTCTGTGGTCAAATTTTTTTTTTTTTATGTGGGTACCGGGTGTCGAACTCAGGACCTTGCGCTTGCCAGCAGGCGCTCATGCCCCTGAGCAATATCACCAGCCCCTTTTTTCCTTTGTATGTGGGTACCGGGAGTCAAACTCAGAACCTCACACTTGCCAGGCAGGCGCTTATGCCACTGAACCATCTCATCGGCCCTGTGGTCAATTATTTTTAAGAAAAAATAAGTAGCTTTCTGCTAATTGATTTTGTATATATGCACAAACACATTTTAATGGTGTAGAATGGGATGCACACGTACACACATTGTGGAAATGGCTTAATCAGGCAATTTAAGATATGTATTACTCACATACGTAGTCCTTTTTCATGGTGAGAACATTAGATCTACTCTCTCAGCAGCTTTCAAGGATACAGCCTCTTGTTCTTAGCCTAGGACCATGTCGCACAGTAGAGCCCTGTCCCTTCCTCTTCCTGTGTAACTGCAACTGCACTGTCCTCTCCCCAGTGCCCCTGCCCCACCCCTGGTGATCGTCCCACGCTCTGTATGTCCCACACGTAAATGAGATCGTATAGCGCCTTTCTTTCTGTGCTTGCTTGTTTCGCTTAACATAATGTCCTCCGGATTAACCCATGTCACAAATAACTGGATTTCCTTTGTTTCCAAGACCAGAAGCATTCCTTTGTGTACATGTGCCGCTCCTCTGGTGACAGATGCTTGCTCAACTCCCTGTCCTGCCTGTTGTGACCTGTGCTGCGGTGGTCTGGACGGCAGGTGTGGCCTCCACATGCTGATTTCGTTTCCTTTGGACACAGACTCAGCATAGGAACTGCAAGAGCATATGGTGCTCTATTTTTAATTTTCTGAGGCGCCTCCATGCTGTGTTCTATAGCAGCTATCGTGATTTATATTCCCAAATCAACAAAATCGGGAAAGAAATAGTATTTTCAACAAATGGTGTTAGAGCAGCCTGATATCTGTAAGAAAAAGAATAAATTGGGAGCCCTCTCTCATACCGTGTGCACAGTTAACTCAGACTGGATCTGAGATCTAAATTACGAGTTAAAACTATAAAACCTTTAAAGGAGGATATAGGTATAAATCTTCGTGACTTTTGATTAGGCAACAGTTTCTTAAATAGAATACCTAAAGAATAAGCAACGAAGGAAAAAATAAAGTGTACTTCATCAAAATGTAAAACTTCTGTATGCCAAAGAACACTGTCAAGAAAGTAAAAAGAATATCCACACAATGGGAGAAAAAGGGTTACAAATCATACACAGCTGATAGGGATCTACTGACCTGACTATGTGAAGAGCTTTCACAATTCAGTGATGAAAAAGACAATTTTAAAAATGGTAAAGGCTTTGAATAGATATTTCTTTCTTTCTTTTCTTTTTTGAGATAGCGTCTCCTTATGTAGTTCGGGCTGACCTTGAACTCGCAGTGATCCTCCTGTTTCACCTCCCAAGGGCTGGGGTTATAGGCGTGCACCACCACGCCCAGCAGAATAGACATTTCTTTAGAGAAAATGGCCAAGAAACACATGAAAGGTTGCTCAGCATCAGTGGTCATTAGGAAAATTCAAATCAGAACCATGAATAGCACTCATATCCACTAGGACTGTCTAGAATTCCTCTTTCAAAGGAAACAAGTGTTGACACCAATGCAGAGAGGTTAGAGCCCTTCTGACTGCAGGTGAAGGTAAAATGGCCCATGTGCTGCGTGTTGCTCAGAGCATCAGGCGTGTAGTTGGCATGCCCAGCCGTTCTCTTCCTGGGCACACACCCAAGAAATTCAAAACCTGTGTTCACACAAAAGCATGTGCATGGTGTTCATAGCTCCATTTTTTCATACTAACCAAAACGTAGAAGGAACCCAAATGTTTATCAACCTGAAAGGGCAAACAAAAGGTTTCACCCATAGGGTGAAATAGTATTCAGAAAGAGAAAGTTAGCTGACACATGCTAACGGCACAAATGAATCTGGAAAACATGCTAGTGAAAGAAGCAAGATACAAAAGTCATGAAATGACCCATTCCATTTTCATGAAATGTCCAGAATAGGTAAATCCAGACACAGAAAGTAGAATTATGGTTTCCAGAATCTGGAGAGAGGGGCAAATCGGGGGTGACTGCTAACCAGTATAGTGTTTCTTTTTGGGGTGATGCAAATATTCTGGAAGTAATTATGGAAAGACTTTTACAACCTATGTGTCCCCTAAAAACCAGTTAATCGTAAACATTAAAAGGGTAAATTATGTGTGATAAGTGATTTATATTTCAGTTCGAAAAACTGCTATATTGGAAGATTCTTATTATCAGGACAATAAATAAAATATCTAAAAATTGGAAGAAATAGTCACATGGCTGCTCTTAGTTCCAAGGGTGGGGGTCTGTCTCTGAAAGAGTCAGTACAGCTACAATCCTGTCATTTCAAGCAAGGCAGTGGGCTTTGGAAGACAGCTGGCCACGCTGTCACAGCAGCAGAGCTGGCCTGGGGGCCCAGGCCTCCGGTTTCTGGCCCAGTTCCTCTTCACCACCCCATCTGTCCCTTCAACGAGGCTGATTTCATGAGTGGAATCAAGCAAGCTGCTGCAAGGGGCATATTTTAAAAACTAAAATAAGATGTGCTTGCTCGCAGTGGGGCTGAGCAACCTAGGGAGTGACTAAGCATCTATATTTGTCGTATTGAAGGCTGTCCTCCTAGAACAGGGTGCATGGTGTGTAAACACAGGTATGTTTTTTAAAGGGAATGGGACAGCTCCAGAGGTTTCCTAAGGAATTGCGATTATGCAACATTGCTTTAAGAAGTGCAGTGAGCAGCAGCCTCTGCATGTTTTTGACCAACAGTGCATGTATTCACTATCTTTTTGTCACCGAAACAAATACCTGAGGTGATCAACTGACACAGAGAAGAGGGTTATTCTGGCTCACAGTTCTAAGAGATTTCAGTCCCTAATCCGCTGGCTCCACGATTGGATTATGGCTCATGTGTGTCGGCACATTATCTCAGGAGTGTGCCAGGGCCACGCAGGAAGTGCGAGACAGAGGAGGAGACCACTCTTGTGACCCAAAGACCCTGTGACCCAGGCCCTGCCACTTAAGGTTTTCATCACCTTCTGGCAGTGCCATGCTGGGGCCCAGCCTTTACCAGTGGACCTTTGAGGGACACATCCAAACCGTAGCCTGCTGGATGTGACCCCAGGAGTTCATGTCTGTCCCAGTGCAATGTGCATTGAATCCATTGGCAGGACCCCAAAGTCTAACAGTTCCAGCCTTGCCCAAAAGTCCAAGTCCATGTCTTCTCTGCGGCTTGAGGCAGACTCCGCCGTGAGCTTCTGTAAGTCCGAGAACAACTGACACATGGACTCTCCTCATTTAACGACTGGGTTCTGTTCCTGTGACTAGGTCGTTAAGTGAATTGGTCGCTGAATGAGGAATTGTATACAGTATGCACATTACAATATCCAGAGCAAAGAAATGGTCAAAGGAAACTCCACCTTGATGACTTTGCTTTTATTTGCATAACTTTTATGTGAAGTACTGTAACATAGAACATAAAACTAAGACTGTCCTGGAAAGTACCATCAGCAAAAATCACAGTACTGTATAAACAAGGGGCAATGCACAAAAAAAGACCCTGAGGCTCTATCAACAAGATGTACAGGACTGTACAAAAAAAGATGGGTCCTAAGGCTGAGCAGCGGGTCATAAGTCTGAACAGCTGTTAAACAGGTAGGTTGTTAAACAAGGACAATCTGTCCTCCCACGGTGTAGTGGCACAGGGTAAACATTCCCATTCCGAAAGGTAGAGACAGGAGAGTCAGACCAAAGGAAGACCAAACCCCAGCAAGGTACTGACTGCTAATGCTCCATGTCTAGTACCAGGGCCCCTGATGGGTGGGTGTGGGCTCCCCACAGCATGGACAGCCCTGCTCCTGCAGGCCTGCTGTTAGCCATCTCTCAGGCTGGCTTTGCTCGCACCCTGTCGGGAGATGCTTGCATGGACCGTGTCCTGCTGCACCGCCTGGCCTCCCAGCCTTGCCTTTGAAATCTTGGCAGAAGCCTCCGTGACTCCGTTGACCCTCACACTCTGCGCGCCTGCGACAGCTGTGTCACAGGGATGGTGCAGGGACTACTGCTGGCCTGAGTTGTGCCTGGGCTGCTTGAGCCATGGCTGTAGTCGTCTCTGAGTGCCTTGCTGGCCTGGGCAATTTGGGGTAAGCAGGGACCTTGGGATTCTCTTCTCAAAAGAGAATTGTTGAACCAAAATTGTGGAAAATCGTTGAACCGAAGTTGTATCATTGATCTGGTGTTCTGTGTCTCTGAACCTGCCATCCTTGCCAATTTCTGAGATGCCTAAAGGCGTCTTTCCTGTTGTCTTAGTGCAGAGCACCTGAATTATCAACCGTATCCTCCACGGCTCCTTTCCTTGCTCAGCTTCACGCTTTTCAATTTTTTCTGCTCCTTGCTGCTGATTTTCTCTGTAAATCTGGCTAAAAGCAGGCAGGAATGCCCAACCTGCAGCCTGAGGGCTTTGCTGCTTTGAAAGTCCCTGTCCGATGAAGTCGTCCATCACCTTAACCTCAGCCTCCCTCAGTCTCAGGACGTGGGCCGAATGCATTCCTTCTTCACCAAGGTGTAACAAGCATGACCTTAGTCCACTTCCCAACAGCACTCCTGTTTCTGTTGGAAACTCCTCAGCACAGCCCATGCCCCTTATAAATCATCCTATTTCCTTTGTCACTTTTTTTTTTTTTTATATTTGTTTTTTGAGATAGGGTCTTGCTATGTAGCCCAGACTGGCTTCCAACTCAAGTTTATCCTCCTGCCTCAGCCTCCCAAGTGCTGGGATTATGGGTGTATACCACCTCACCTAGCTGTCACCCATTGTTATAATAAATCAAGCACCAAGCCTCCCAAACATACCTACTGTTACAACAGCTGCTGTCACTCCCAGGGGCTAGCTCCATACCTAGTGTAATGGTGTTCCTATTGCTAGTCGAATTCCCTACTCATCCAGTTTTCTCTAAAAACAAATCCCCTCATACCTGTAATTCCATCAGATCTAGACAGCGCAGTCACATAATAACGCCTGTGTGTGTGGATGTCTCCCCCAATCAGGTGATGCAGGCCCAGTGCATCAAAACAGAAACTGAGTTCTACCGCCGCAGCCGTAGTGAGATAGTGGCCGGTGAGGGCCACACCATGGGGGCGCTCTATTGGCAGCTGAATGACATCTGGCCGGCTCCTTCTTGGGCCTCTCTAGGTAAGAGCTTCACTGTCTTCTATATCAAGGAGAGAAGCAAGACCCAAGGGAGAGGGACTAAGAATGCACAGAGCTTGAAGGGCCAGATGAATGGAGGCAGAGCTGGGGCCCAAGAGGCCGTTGGAACTGGGTATGTGACCCACAACCCCTGCTCATGTCAGCAGTGTCTCCTTGGCCTTAGCAGTAATGTATATTAGTCATCACTGGGACACAATACCTGATACCCAGAACTTAAAGGAGGAGAAGTTTAGTGTGGCTCACAGTTTCAGGGGATTCAGTCCACGGTCAGCTGGCTCCAAGGCATAACCATCATGGTGGAAGGGCCTGGCAGAGGAAAGATGCTCACCTCATGGCAGCTGGGAAGCAGAGCAGGGGAGCAGTGCCAGAGAGAAAGGAGCCAAGGACCAAATGTAGACCCCAAGGTCACACCTATGACCCAGACACACCCAGAAGTGTGCCCCTCCAATCTCCAGGGTGGCTCCCAAGCCAATCACTAGACATCCCACCCTGATCCCCAAAGGGGGCTCTGAGCACTGTGTATGCAGTCACAGCAGGCCAGCAAGGGACAGTTCATGTCCAGAGGTCCCAGCCATGTGTCTTGCAATTATTGCATAGAGTGTGAATTTTTTAAAGAGCATTCCCAGGGCCAAGGGGGCATGAGTGTGAACATCCCTTCTTCAGTGTAGCAAAAGTCTATCCAGCGGAAGATTGGCCCACTTAGTTGCTGAAATGCTCCTTCCTCTGACTCGGTTGCTCTGTAAGGTCATCTTTATTACACTGTTTGGTTCAGGGGGAGGAGGGTAATAGAGTCAGAGATCCAGCCTGCCCGCTGGTTGAGCTGGCAACCTTCCTGGTTCACTAGCAGCAGGTGAGAGATTGGCATGGCATGGTGGGAGATTGAAGGATCCCATTTACCTGGGTATAGTTAGCAAAAATGAAGGAGTGGGCCGGTGAGATGTCTCAGCGGCATAAGCGCCTGCCTGGCAAGCATGAGGCCCCGAGTTCGACTCCCGGAACCCACAAACGGAAAAAGGGCAGGTGATATCGCTCAGTGGCACGGGCGCCTACTGGTGCGTGAGGTCCTGAGGTTGACCCCCGGAACCCACAAAAAAAAAAAATGAAGGAGTAAGAAAGAGTCTTCGGCCATCCCTGGAGGTGATTTGAGGCAAAGTTCAGATAGTAATAAAGATAATAGCTTTGGGTCAAAAAAGAAGGAGGGCCAGAGTGACAGGACAGGGTGCCCAGGATGCCCAGAGCCCTGACTGTGTGTGGGCGCCCTGACCCCCTCACCCTGGAAGCTCCTGCCAGCCCCATGGCCGGCCGCAGGGACAGTGGGGACAGGGACTCTGCCAGCTGGCCCTGGCCTCCCCGACCTCCTCACTGTCCGCAGAGTACGGCGGCAAGTGGAAGATGCTGCACTACTTTGCCCAGCATTTCTTCGACCCACTGTTGCCTGTGGGCTTCGAGGACGAGGATGTGTTTTACATTCATGGCGTGTCTGACCTGCATGAGCACCGGAATGTGACGCTCACCGTGAGTCACTGGGACCCTTGCTCTCGGACATAGAGGGCTGGAGATTAGCTCTTTAGTGCTTTGGTTATATGGCTTTGGGACAAATAGGAAAGAAATTAATTTGCATCAAAATATTTTTAGTGCCTGTAGTAGAAAATGTGCTGTCCTAGGGGTCAGAATATGGTTTGGACAGCAGTCAGGTTAAGGCTCTGCCGTGCACTCTGGGAGCGCTTGGCAAGCCAGCGTTCTGTCTATGAGGTGACACAGCAGCCCGTTGCCCTGGAGGTGTCTGTGAATAGTGTGAATACCTGAATTATATAAACTGCAAAGTGCCGTGGAAGTGTAAGCTCATTTATAATCACGAGAAGCAGGCAATAATCCAAATTTTGCAAAAAGAACTGTTAAACTTGGTATGTTAAAGTTGAAGTCAGTCAGACTATCTGGAATAGGTAGGTAGAAAAATAAACTTCCATTTATAACAAGTTTAAAAAAAAAGAGAAGGGCAGCAAGCCTCTGTGTTGGATGGCCACCCTGGAGGACACTGGCCACACGAAGCAGCCATGCGCAGGGTACCTTGTGGCCCCCTGTGACTGGTTTTCAATTCTCACCGCTGCCTGTGAAGCCCGTGCAGTCACTGGTCTCCTTGTCCAGTGAAGAATCAAAGGCGGGGTAGCTCGGGGACTCAGTCACATGACCAGCGCTCAGCAGCCCGGGGTTAAAACCCAGCTTCACCATCCCCTAACAGGTGTGCTGTCCCCACTGCAGTGACCGTCCCCACGCTCAGTGCTCCTTCTTCCCGCTTCCTCCTGCAGCTGATGGTGCACTCCTGGCGCTCCCTGCAGCCCACGTGTACCCAGGCCACAGAGCCCTTGGTGATGAAGGCGGGGGCTGCCACCCATCTCTACAGCGAGCCCGTGGCCCGCCTGCTGAGCAGGTGTGGGAACTGCACCCGTCAAGGCTGTGTGCTCTCCTTCCATCTCTCGGCCGGCCACGAGCTCGTGAGCCCAGTCAACTATCATTTCCTGTCCTCCCTGAAGGATGCTGAGGGGCTGCTGAAGGCGCACATCACGGTAAGCCAGGGATGTTCACAGGCTGCATCCTAGCTGTACACCTCCTTCTTGGTTCTGGGGTGACCTGTGGCCTGGGGGAGACACCCCTTCATGCTGGATGCAGAGACCAGAGGGTTTTTACTTGCAGGACAGGTTTGTCCAGGGGTTCAGTTTCCAACCCAGCCTCCCACTGACTGCACGCCACGGGTCCCGCACCGTGACCCAGGTGCTTTGCTGCGTCCCCTCTGACCTTCATGACGGCCCCATGGTGTTAGCCTCTGCACTGCACGAGAGAGCAAATCCGTCCTGAGACCAAGTGGCAGCACGGGGTCCTGCACCCCAGCTTTGACTTTGTAAGTCTGGTCTGTTAATCACGGTACACCCTGATCTATGGCTTAATTACCAAATGTCTAAAATTGCCAAGAAAAAAAAACAGGCCGTTTAGGCTGTGCTGTTATAAAACTTGTGCCACTGGAGGGCATGGGCTCGGGCTGGTTAAAAACTTCCCCTTCCTCCCCACATAGTAACTGACATTACTTTTCTAGAAAGTTTCATTTTCTGTTTTTAACAAATTTCAAATTTGTTTTACTTGTTTTTTAAAATTTGCTTTATACTTTTACTTCTTTGAGAAAGCTTTTAAAAATTGACTTTAGAAATAATCATATAAAAACACAGTGTCCTTGTGGTTTTTTTGGAAAAGGGCGTAAAGGTTGAAAACATACCTTCTTCCCAAATTAATAGTGAAATATTTGCATAATGATGCCCAAATTCTCAGTAACGACTGAGGTAGAACAGATAGGAAGGAAATGACTTATGCTTACATGGCTATTTTTTTCCAGAAAGAAAGAAAACTAGAACAAAAATAAAAAACTGTGGACTGGACAAAGCTTTGGCTTCTAAATGGATGGCTTGGAAAACGTTTTTTATTTCTTTAGCTAGGGCTTCTTGTCTTTCCTCACTTGTGTTTTGGTGAGACCTGTTCATCCTAAAGTAACCCTAACGTTCGTTGTCATTCCTCGGGGCTTGGGGTGGGCTGAACACTTGCTGTCCCTCTCTTGGAGGCCAGGGGTCGAGCAGTGAAAGGGGTGGCAGTGCCTCAGCTTCCCGGGCTCTGGGCCAGCTGGGGCCTCTGGGTGGCCTTGTCCCTGCAGCTGCCTCGTCTTCACGACAGTAGGGGGAAGGTGCCTTGGGGGTTCAGTGTCTACCCCTAGGCCGAGTCTCTGCCCCTCCAGGTGTCCCCAGTGTGCTTTGTCAAGTGTCTTTTCTGTCGCTATCGGTGTAGGTTTTCTTTTTATAACTGAGGACCTGGAATGATAATCATACAAGTGCCTTAGGGCTGAGTTATCTATAGTAAAACAATGCCCTTTGAAGTACTTTATGTCATGTAACACATAATGAAGGACCCTGTAGCATAGCGTAGATGAGGTGTGATCAAAACGTAATTATTACAGTAAAAGACACATGGCACGAGTCTCCTTCAGAATCCTCCCCCTTGCTTGAAACACACTCGTCCCGTTGTTCTTGCCACTTTCTGAAGCAGTTCTGGAAGTCCTGTTTTGTGAGTGTCTTTAGTTGTGCTGTTGTGGCTGCCTCCGTGTCCTGAATTTTTCCCTTTCATGGTCACTCTTTGGGGAAGAGCTAGAGTGACATGGTGTCAGACCCGGTGAATTAGGTGGATGAAGACATAGCACTGTGTTTTTACGACCCTGCCTTTCAGTTGGATGGCAATTGGCAGCAGCATTCACTGTATTTTTAAACACAGCTCATAGAGACAGGAAAGAGGACTCCACAACTGCTTCAGAAAGTGGCAAGGACGATGTGATCAGTGTGTTTGGATCGAGGGGGAGGACTTGGGGGTGGTTCATGGCCATGTGTCCTTTACCGTAATAAACATTTTAAATGTAAGCATTCGCTGTACCCTTTGCCCACCCTATGTCTGTATGTCGAGCTATGCGGTGTGACAGACTCACTGTTGAATGCCCAGGTCACCGCGACACCATCCTCACAGTGGCACCTTCAGGGGCGCAGCTCGGTGGCCCCTGCTGTGCTAACCGCTGATTAAGTGGAATGAGCCTCCCTGGCTCACCGCACGCTCCTTTGCCGAGATTGTGTGGAATTCACACAGGTTACAAGCACTCATGGGGTCGCTGTCCTGTGCAGTCCACACACGCCTGCAGGCCGATGTCCAGATGGCTTGCGCTTCGGAGCCTCGAGGTCAGCTGGTGGCCTTGTCTGCAGCCAGGTCCCGACGTGTCCTTGGGTCACTTAAGCCACCGCCCTTATGCTGGATGGTCCTTTCCTGCTCTGAGAAAAATGATCAGAGATAGAAAGCTTTAAAGTCCTTGTGAAATGCTCTCCTTAGTATTCGGAGCCTCACATTTCCTTGGTTCGAAATTACAGCTTGGTCATTTCCCACACACTGAAGTCGTTTTCCAAGCACTGCTGAGTGTCTGACCCGGTGCATGGGACGCGTGACTTCAGCACAGCAGGAGGAGGTGCTGGGCACAGGCTCCTCCCGGGGAGCTTCCACGTCCCTAGGCTGGCATTAGACCCCTGGCTCCTCCCTCACCTGCCTGGATATTCATCTTTTCTTCCAGGTCACCATCTCCCAGCGAGGCGACACATTTGCCTTTGACCTGGAGACGTCGGCGGTGGCGCCCTTCGTGTGGTTGGACGTAGGAAGTGTCCCGGGGAGGTTCAGTGACAACGGTTTCCTTATGACTGAGAAGACACGGACTGTTCTCTTTCACCCGTGGGCACCCACCAGCAAGAGTGACCTGGAGCAATCTCTTCGTGTGACTTCCCTGACAGACATTTACTGAGGGGTCCAGGTTGCGTGTGTCCGCAGGTGATGTCCTCAGGCGGACCCACACCTAGTTGTTCCTGGACCTGGCCGGGCTTGTGTCCCACATTAGCCCCACAGGTGCTGTTACTGGGGCCCTTCCAGGAGTCACAGGAAGGGGACAGTGGCAGTGTCTGTGGAACCACATATGGGAGGCTGTGAGGTCCTGCAGGCCTTTCATAGTCAGCATCGAGAAATACTATTTTAATTTTTGTTTTTATTAGCACACGTTTGCAGTACATAATGACCACACTCACTGTGGGGGTTGTACATAACACATCTGGTTCTTCCCAGCCCCTCCCTCGCCCCTGCTTCTGTCTTGCTGAATAATCTCACTGAGATGCCTGGTTATTGGGGGTTCAGTCTTCGGAAAGAGAGATTTCTTGGTGATAGCCATGTTGATCATTGTTCCCAGATGTTTAGGGGTTGATTATTGTCATTTGGTTACTATTTGGGGGTAAGATTCTTTTTCATTTTGAATTATTAAATAAAATACTGCTTTAGTGGCAATAATATATTTTTTAAAAGACCCTTAGAGTAATCCTTTGAAAAATAAGCTGGCATTGAAATCACTATGGGCACTGGAAATTTTAGGATCTCCTGACTTTGGGCCTCAGATTTAGCCAAATCCACTGAGTTTTCTGGCTCAAAGGCATGGGTTAGATGTCGGCTTGTCAGCCCTGGCACCAAAGCAACATTACCTTTATCAAGATATAAACCATTTCTTTATATCGATTAGCTATAAGTAGCTTTAAAATTGTTTTATTACTTCTTATCCCATTTACAACATTACATTGATAGGAAAGATAATGGGGCAAAATGTTAATACATAGCGAATTCGAGTAAAGCTATGTGAAATTTTTCTATTAGTTTTGCAGTTTTTCTATGAGTTTGAAATTATATAGAAATAAAAGCTGTATAAAATGCACTGACAACTTGATACTCATCTGTGACTTGTGGAATCACGCTATAGACATCGTGCTGGGTGTTCATGTCTGCTTGATAAGTGGGGCGGCTGCAGGATCTTACTCAAGACTTAGAAAGGTTTGCTGTGGAAGCAGCCGCATAACTGGTGAGGAATTGGAACAGCAGTGAGTGGACTCATTGGGTAAAGGTGTTGGTCTTACAGTGGAGAAGCATTAGGTTCTGTGTGTAAAAGGAGAGTAAGCACAGGCCGCCAGTCCTCTCCCTCAGTACCCATGTTCCTCACTGTGCCTGTGAGGCTGGGCCTTGCGAGGAGAAGGCTGCCCTCTTCTTTGATGACAGTGCCTCTTTCAGCTGCCCAGGAGGTGAGCTTTGATGTGCACTGGCTGGAGTTTACCTGGAAGTTCTGCAGCTTTAATCAAGTTACCTAACTTATGTGTTTAATTTTTTTTTTTTTTTTTTTTGTGGTAAAATGGGAATAATAAGCCAGATGTTGCTGGATGTGGGGTACATGCCTGTAATCCCAGCACTTGGGAGACTGAGGCAGGAGTGTGTTTTGGAGAATAAAATAATTTGGCTAATGGGTGTGACCCCGTGGATGGGAGTGTCCCTGGGTCCTGGCAGGGCCAACGTTCAGCCACACTTCCCCCATGCTAAGCACCTGCCCAAGCTTCCTGGCTGTGTGGCCGTGCGCAGCAGCCCCTCACTGAGCCCTGTTTCTCCTTCTGTGAGATGCAGACTGTCATCCCCTGCCTGCAGAGGCCGCTGTGAAGACAGAGGGTCTGGAATGGAGTCGATGCTGAGTTTGTGTTGGCACCGCTTCTTACCACGGTCACGGTCACCCAGTTCCTGCATGGAGCAGTCGTGAAGATAGAGCAAAGATAGGTGGATTCTTTCTTCCTTCCTTCCTTCCTTCCTTCCTTCCTTCTTTCCTTCCTTTCTCTTTCTTTCTTCCCTTGTTTTTTTTTTTTTTTTTTTTTTTTGAGACAGGGTCTCACTATGTAGCTCAGGCTGGCCTTGAACTCACTATGTAGCCCAGGCTGGTCTTGAACTTGAGGCGATCTCCTGCCTCAGCCTTCTGAGTGCTGGGATTACAGGCGTGTACCACCATCCCTGGCCCTTTTTTTAGTTTTTGTTTATTTTTAGTTTTTGCTTTTTGGCTTTTTGAGACAGAGTCTTTTTATATAGTTCAGGCTGACCTTGAACTCACTATAGCCCAGGCTGGCTTTGAACTAGCAGCAGTCTTCCTGCCTCAGCCTCTTGAGTGTGGGATTACAGGCATGTGCCATTATGCCTTTGCCTGGCTTTTGGTTATTATTTATTTATTTGTTTGTATGTATTTATTTATTTATTTATTGGTACTGGGCTCAAACCCAGCCCTCAGGCAGGGGACCTGTAGATATCATCCAGCCTGAGTCTTGGGCGTTTGAGCCATGTCCCCTCCAGCCCTGTGCCTCCCCACATCCTCTCCCTGGGGACACGCAAGAAGAAAGAAAACTCCCCCAGGAAAGCACAGAATAGGCAGGAGGAGGTGGGCAATGATTCCTACTTAAGCATTTTGGCCTGTTAGTAGGGGAAATCAAGTCACAGATATGCTTTTAGCTACATTCTGGGTTCACTCTGCACTGGACTTGGGGCGCTGTGACTCCATCATTCTGTAGATCTGAGTGCATTTTTTCTTTCTCTTGTAAGGACAGCGTCCTTTCCTCCAAGGACTTATTCAGACGTCCTCAGAGGACAGTCTTTGGAGCAGGTGGCCCTGGGTTGGAGTTAGGGTGCGCGGCACAGCTCGGTTTCCTGTTCTTGCCGTAGAGCAGGGTTAGATGCATCTCCTGGAGGGGTGTCTTCAGGGTCAGCACTGGAGATCCCCAACTGTGTCAGGTGCCCCTGCCTGCCTACTCTCTCCTGTGGAAACCCACAAAGTGCCCCCCAGAAGGACTGCGGGGACCCAGGCGGTGAGGGACACCCAGAGCACCCCAGTACTTCTGGAGGACGCGAATCCGGATCTGGAGCAGGTCTGGTTCCGCCTGGCCTGCGAGGGCAGAGACTCGAAGATGCTCAATGAGGAAGCTATTTTTAAGCAGGCTCCTGCCGGGCAGCCAGCAGACTTACTCCAGGTGCTCCGTGGCTCTGTAGACCTCCTGCTCCCCTGCACCCTGCGGCCAGGGTGGAAGCAGTGGAGGCCTGGGGAGGCGGCTCCGGAGCCAAGGAGAAGTGGCCTCCTTGCTGGAGAAGGGAGGTCTGTTTCCATCTTGGCATGAGCGGGCCGGTCTGCCTTCCTTCCCCGCTGGGCTTCTGTGTAGAGTGGACCGTGGTCCGGGACGGTCCAGGAGGACAGTCCACCCGCCCGGGTCACAAGTGTTGCGGGTCTGTGATTTGCCCCTGTGGCTGTGCCTGGCAGAGCAGCTCGTGTCCCATGACAGCCCAGCAGCATGAAGGCCAGACAGGGCCTTGGGCTGGGGCTTCTGGTCACACTGGGGTTCATGCTGGCTTCGGGAGACTGCCATGTGGCTCCTTTGGACCATGGCAGCTGGTCGCAGTGAGGGTGCCCCACAGGGCTGGGCAGAGTTGTGCTACATTCTGTGACCAGGCTGGGAAGTCACTTTGCCCCTCTCCTGCCTGTGACAGGCACACACACTCTCAAGGGAGAAGGTGGCCCTCATTGGATGGGAGGGGTCTGCACACAGGAAGACAGGGTCCCTCTGTGGCCCAAGGGACAATGGCCGCCTGCCACCCAAGGAGCCGGCAGGGGCATGGGGCACAGACTGCTGGCATGAGGATTTGAGAAACCCAGAGCCGTGCCTTTTCGTGTCTGTTATGGTTTATATCTAGATGTCCCCACAAAGCCTAATGAGTCATAGGAGAGCTTGGGGAGCTGACTGGGCTATGGGGCTCCTAGGTGATCACTGTTAGGAGGTGGGGTCTGATCGGAAGAGGTGGTCACTAGTGGGCGTGACCTGGATGTCGAGCCCTCCCTTCTCGGCTTTTCTATTTCCTGTCCATCATGCCGGGGGCCGCTGTCCTCCGCAGACACCCCCATGCTGCCTGCCTTGGTGCCAGGTGACTATGGACCGAAACCTCTATAAACTGTGAGCTAAATAAACCTTTAAGTGTAGGTGTCGGGTATTGGTCCCAGCGACAAGAAAGTGACTAAGACAATGTTCTAGATACAGTTTTCAAAAACTAGAATCATAGGGGTAAAGAAAATAGCAATGGAATAGAAAACAGAAGAAAGTCTTAAAAACTGTATTTACAAATAGTCCTTGTTTGACCAAGTCCCCGTTTAACGATGGTTCATGCTTACGACTATCGCTGTTTGGACTTATGACCTGCGTCCCAGCTTACCATACAGGAAGGTGAGCAGCAGGGCAGCCTCATGGTGGCTTCTTCTACAGTCCAGTACTGTCAGTTTTGCTGATTGGACTGTGCAGTATGGTACTGTAGTTTTATGTTCTTTTATATATTACAGTATTGCATGTAAGAGTTATGCAAATAAAAGCAAAGTTACCAAGTTGGAGTTTCCTCTGACCATTTCTTTGTTCTGAACATTGTAATGCGCGTACTCTATACAATTCCTCATTTAGCAACCAAATCAATGACCTAGTCGCAGGAACAGAATCCGGTGGTTAAATGAGGAGAGTCTGTGACACATGTAAACTGCAGAACCCAAACTGTTTTTACACCAGAGAATAAAGCCTTACTTAGCAGGGCTGTCCCTACTTCAGGACTATTTATTCACGATTCCTGCTCCAATTGACTCATCAGCCGGGACATCTGTTTATTGAATAATGATTTTTTTCTCATTCATTTGAAATTTTACTTTATTGTACAATACATTTCTGTACATTCTGCAGTTTACTTCTGGACTCAATTATTTTTATCTACCTTTGTATCCTACCAAGACAACACCCCAGCCCATGAGCTTAGGAGCTGGCCAGAGTGGATGTAAACCCAGAAGCACCCTAGGCATGGTCTACTTGAACTCTGAGCCTCAGGTTCCTGCTTTGTAAGCTGGGGCTAAATCTGCATACTTCTTTGGGTTAACTAAGTGACTTAGCAACCTATTATGTTGTGCAAAATTGTTGGCATGGTTCCCAGTATCTGGGAAGGCTGGGTCCTCTGAGATGGAGACTGGGGTGGGGGATATTTGTTTGGAGTGACCAAGAGGCCACTCTTGGTGGGGCCAAGAGCTGCAAAGGGACGGGAGGGAGGCATGGAGGGGGGTGAATGGACGCACTGCAGGGAACTTGGGCCCCCACAGCCTCAGCATGACCGGGGCAGGACAGGCTCTCCCCTGACCACAAGACTTGTGTGGAGGCTGCCACAGAGAAGGGGACATAGGCTCTGCAGTGGCAGTCAGGGCTTGTTAGAGGGGTCCTGGGTGCGGAGGTGGGGTCAGTGGGGAGCACTTGCCTAGCACTCCCAGCACTGCAGAAGTCCTAACAATTCAAAACAGGGAAACTGGTTGCACATGTAGTGTGTACCACTGCATCTCATTCCTAAACGTGATTTTTCCTCGTCTGATTTCCAACTCCAGGCGGAAAGCAGCTCAACAGGGAGCAGGGAGGCTCCTTGCCCAGGACCCCAGACCAGTCACGTTTCAATGCTTTACACATCAGAGAGGCACAGTGTCCACAGGAGAGGAGCCGGGCCAGGCCTGGACAAGCCCACAGCTTTCATCTTGGGTTAAAACACTTTTCCTTTGATTTTTTTTTTGTTCATCTCCAGATCAAAAAATGAAGTCTAAAGGGGGATGTGACGGTGCTAGCCAGGCTGCAGATGACCCACACGAGAGGACATCATCTTAGAGAAGTATTTGCAGAGATCAAACTGAGTGAGGTCAACTATTTGCTTTTCCTTTTATTATAAAAGTAAAATAAAAAATAGCATTTATAAATCCAACATTTTTCCTTTAAAGTATTTGGTCTAAAAAACATATTTACAATAGCAAAATGCAGAAAAGGGGGAAAATACCACTTTCAGCCCTGATTGGAACCATGTTTAAATATTGTTAAGTGCGTGCTTTGCAAATCACAGCGATGGCACGTTAGAAAACGTGCAGCCTTTCTTTATTGCACACCAAGCGATTCTCATCTGAAAATATCTCCTTCCTTAGTATCTGAGTGCACAAACTGCCTGGACGGCTAGAATGACACTGGGTGGCCATGGAAGGGGCTCAGGGTCACAGCAGAGGGACAGCAGCAGCAGCAGTGACGGAAGAGAAAGCAGCTGTGACCCAGTGGCAGCGGCAGCGGTGACACCGATGCACCCCTCGCTCAGGAATGCTCTCAGCTCCTCGAGGGCTGTGCCTGCCAGGTGCTTCCTGCCCGGACGTGGCCTGGCCGGGACTCAGCTAAGGACCTGGGCCACACTCAGAGGCCTGTGGTGGCCTGATGGCTCCGGGCCACCTTCTGCTGAGCGCCTCTGGATGCCCAGTCTTCCATCTCCCGGGCAAGGTGCTGGGCTTTCAGGCTTTGGTTGCACGGCGTGGCCATTGTGGCAGCTAGATCTTGCCTTCTATGGGTCCTTCGTGCCCAAAGTCGGAAGGCCCTTTGTTAAGTGTTAGCAAGGGGCTGCCGCCCGTCAGGGACTCAGTGAAGCTGAGCCTGCGGAAGGAGGTCTCCACACCGCTGTCACAGATGCTATCCTGGTCTCGAAGCTCATCTGCAGGGAGAAAGCAGGGGTTCAGGGGCCTGGCTGGGACCTCGACCTCCAGCGTGGCTCTGGCAGGGAGGCTGGGCACCGTGTACAGTACTCGTCACCCACCCTGTCCCTCTGCCCCTGCCGATCGCCAGCGCTGTCCACACTGGCACAGGGCAGGAGGTGCCCAGGACATTAATATCCATGAAGACCCTTTTCAGCCTAGTGTTTTCATCTCTCTCTCTGACAATCCCGCTGCCCATGTACCAGACACGGCCTGAATTCTCCCCACTCCACACCAGCTGTGTGTGTCCCCACCGGGGCAGCGGCTGAACCTATGCAAACACAACGGAAGCAGAAGCTAAGGCGGAAACCACGTTGTCATCTCCTATGCTATCGAACAGCACCTTGCCGACATTCCTGGTGGCAAAGAAAATAACATGGCTTTGATGAAAATGAGTCTACACTGGAAACTGATGTTGCCTTCTCGTTGTTGAAAAGTATCCTTAAGGATCTGGCCAATGGGAATTATTTCCTATATAGAAAGGGAAGCCAGGAAAACAGCAGTCTGATGCAAACCCATCTAGTCTACTAGTGGCTTATCTATCACATCCTAGTGTGGAAGATTCAGATTTTAGTGACAGTGCCATGACTTGTCTTAGTATGGATTTGTTCAAACAACCGATCTTAATGTAGTTTCTCATTTGTGCTGTAAGCTGCGAGATATTTTATAGATTAAACACATTAAAGGCTTGATGTTTTAAGTGTTTGCACTAAAAGAGCACCAGGCCACGAGACCAAGCCCCGAGTTGACTCCTGGTGGCACACTGCCCCTTCCTGCGGGTGCATGGTAACACTGTGCTCCTCCCCACAGGCCTCCCTGACAAGGTGACCTTGACACTGGAAGGGCGACAGGGAGCCAGGCAGGTGAGGAGCTTTCTAGGGCTGGGTGATACTAGTGACCCTGGGAGAACATGAAGGTGACATTCAAAGGGTGGCGGGGAGTTACTGCATGGATGAATGGACTGGAGGGGACGTGACAGGCCACATCAGCTCACTAACTTGGAAAAAGAATCACACCACTGGATATGGTGCACATGTCTCTTAATCCCAGTACTCTGGAAGGCTGAGGCAGGAGGATCTTGAATTTAAGCCCTGCGTGGGCAATTTAGTGACAGCCTGTTTCAAAATAACCCACTGCGAGGGCCCTGGGCTCAATCCCAATACCACACACACACACACACACACACACACACACACACACGGTCACACCACTGGTGCAGAGTGGACTGAAGGAAGGAGGGTGGTCCAGGTGGGGTTGTTGTGGGGAGGGGAAACTGGAGGAGGATGAGGTCCCACACTGGGTGGGTGGTGAGATGACCTGGCCCAGGAGGATGCACAGGAAATGCAGTGTGGACTGAAGATCCCTGCAAAGGCTCCTGTGCTGCCCAGAGGGTCTGTGGGAGGTGACAACCACAGTGCACTGACCTCACCCATGGGCGAATCCAGGACAAGTTCACAGCTGAAGGGGCAGCTAGGAGGGGTCCTGGGGTGGGGACCTGGAAGGATGGGTTCTCATTCCTACTCTGTGCCTCTACTTCCCAGCTGTGTGTGTGAGGTGAGCAGCTTCACTCCATCAGGCTTTTCCGCCATGATGGTTCTGCCTCTGTGCTGGTTGACCATGAACTGAGCCCTCTGAAACCCTGAGCCAACATAAATCTCACCTCCTTTCAGTGGGTTTCCTCATTTAGTCCAGATACAAGGGGTGATTCTCAGAGTCTCTCCTAACCCTGAGGACAGCCCTGCTTCTCACAGATGTGGCTGGCACTGAATTTTTTTGGGGTCGAGGGCTCAGTGCAGGGAAATGAGTTGGGCTTAGACTTGACTTGGGAGGCTGCAGCGTAAGAGGCAAGTGTGGGGAGTGGTGTGGTGTGAAAAGCCACGCGTGGGGACAGCGTGGAATGGGGGCCAGTGTGATCCTCACGCTGAGGAAGGGATCCTGGTGTGTGTGATGGAGGCAGGGCTGGGGGCCTGACCAAGGAGCCCATGAAGGACAGAAGTGAGGAAGCTTTAGAACACTCTCCTGAGAAGTGAGGAGGCTCTAGAACACTTTCCTGAGAAATGAGGAGGCTCTAGAGTGCTCTCCTGAGAAATGAAGAGGCTCTAGAACACTTTCCTGAGAAGTGAGGAGGCTCTAGAGTGCTCTCCTGAGAAATGAAGAGGCTCTAGAACACTTTCCTGAGAAGTGAGGAGGCTCTAGAACAGTCTCGTGAGAAATGAGGACATTCCAGAAGTTCTGCTGTCTAGATGAACAGAGACATCTGACTGTAGCTGAAGTGGGTGTGGGATTGAGAGAGTGAATTATTTTTCTGTTTCCATTTCTGTTTTCAGTATTAAGGATTGAACCCAGGGCCTTCACACTCAGCTCCATCCCCAACCCTTTTCAATTTTTCATTTTGACACAAAAGGGTCTCACTAAGATGCTAAATTGACCAGGCTGGGCTTGAACTTGTGATCCTCCTGCCTCAGCCTCCCAGAATGCTGGGATTACAGGTGTGCACCCCCATACCTGGCTGTTTTGTTTCTACAGATGAGGAAATTTTGGTCGGGTGCTGGGTTAACCAGCAGGACAGGAGGGGGCTGGCGGGCCCCCAGGGGCAGAGATGAGACTGTAGCTGTGTCATTTCTGAGGGTGGAGAAGTGAGAGCACAGGCTGAGGGCCAGGGAAGGGTGCAGGGGTGCAGGGCGCCGGGTGCACTGTTAGAGCGGAGAAGCCTGGTGGAGGTGGAGGATCAGGGGAGTGGCTGGAATCAGCCCCGGAGGGATGTGCGCTGGTGGGGTGACTGGTGGTGGGCAGGTCGGTGTCCCGAGCACGGAGAGGACCCTGAGGAGGACAGGTCCCCGGGGGACCTGCACCGGTCTGGCCTGGTCCCCAGCCTCTGCTGTGCCCTCACTGAGTCCCTCTCCTTTGGTGAGAGTGGGGTCACCTCACCGTGTTGGATCCTGCTGGGGGCAGTACTGATGGGAACCCAGGTAGCTCACGTGTCCGTGTCACTGTCCCCTTGTGTGAACAAGGTGTCGTGAGGGGCAGAGGGTGATGGTGGGGACGGCCTTGCCCTCTGTATCCCCTGAGACCTGAAACCCCACACCAGCAGGGAGCGGAAACACCCTGCTGCACCCAGTGTCCCCTTACCAATCTGCGGTGACAGTGACAGGGGTAGCGGGGGGGCCTGTGTGGTACCCTTCATGGGGTTGGGGGTCCTCGAGCTGCAGCAGGCCTGGATCACTTCGATGGCTTCCGTGTAGCCCATCTGTCCTAAGGCCTCCACCAGCTCCTTCACAGTGCCCCCCGACACCTGGAGAGGGAGGAAGCACCGTCTAGAGCTCAGGCTGGGAACACTGAGGCCCGGCCCCGTCCTGTCCCTCTCTGTGCCATCTTGTCCACGTCGGCAACCAGGCAGGACTGCAAAGGGCACAGAGGGTGACAGGGACATCCAGGCTTTCAGTCCAGCTTCCTGTCTCAGCTCCCCAAAACACAGAAATCATAGAGAAGTGGTTTATTGTAGGGAGAGAGAGAGAGGAGAGTGGAGAGAGAGGGAGGGAGGGAGAGAGAGTGGAAGACAGGAGAGGAGATAGAGACAGAGAGATGGAAAGAGGGAGAGGAGAGGAGAGGGAGAGAGAGGTCAGAGACAGAGATGGAGAGAGAGAGAGAGATGGGAGAGACAGAGAGAGAGTGAGCGAGCACCCAGAGCGAGGTTCCCACCGTATCTCTGCACAAGCTAAAGCTCTGGAACCCTCCGAGACACCAGCAAACAATGGCATTTGCAGCAGGAAATAACTCGTCCTGTGTTTTCTACTTTTATTTTCAGAAGTGGAAACCATTGGGTGGCGGCTCCCCCAGGGGTCATCTCCTCATCCTGGGCCATGACCGGGGACGCTCAGGGACAGAAACCGTGTGTTATCACGATCTACCATGCTTGCTCAGGGGTCTTGCCTGGTAACAGCCCCAGCCTCTCATGGTGGCATCCTCATGAGTAGTTGGAAACAGCTGTCTCAACACCCGGAAATGCGTGGAAAACTCAAGTCCCCTCGCTATCCCCTCCTGGCCTGGGCAGTGAGCGGTTTTCTTCCCAGCATCAGGGAGGGGACGGTGTCCTGGCCATGATGTGAACGGAAGGAGTCCAGCTATGTGGTTCAGTGGCAGGGAACATGTTACCTCGTAGTTGTCCATGAGCGTCTTGGCCGGTGCGGGGCTCAGCCGGAAGGCATAGTTCAGGATGCCCAGGCCCAGCTTCTGCGCCAGCGTCACCCAGTTTCTGTCCGGGTCGGGGATTTCCAGCAGCTTGTAGAGCTGCAGCTTGGCCTCTTCGCTCAGCTGCTTCATGTCCCCTGTGGGGACGAGGAGGAGGCATGCTGGTCCCGACCCCCCGCTGGTCCCTACCTCCCCAAGGACACAGCCAGGTCTCAGTTTGGGGACCCAGAGCAGGCGACCCCTCCTTCCTCCAGGGCCACACCCAGCCCTGCACAACACGCCACCCACACCACACACCTTGGGCCAGGGGGTCATCGGCCATGACCTCGGGCTCGTATGGCTTCCCATTTAGGATGTCGAACACCTGTTGGGTGAAGAAATATCCACAAACGTCAGGCTAAGAGCTGTCCAGCTCTGGGTCTTCCTGGTGTCTCTGAGGTCCCCATTGCTGGGGCACGGCAGGGGCAGGCGGGTTGAGGAGGAGCCCCGTGGTCTGACCACCAGCAGGTTCTAGATGTGGCATCAGGCTCCCCCTGAAAGCACTGAGCCTGTCCTGTGGGAGACCTGTGTGTGGCCACCTCCCCCTTAAAGACTCAGTGATAGCCTCTCCATTCTGGTCTCAGTTCAGTGTTGCTTTTAGTCCCTTTTCCCCATTATTTACAGAAACCCAGAGGTTCCTGCGTCCCGTGTCCCCGGCTCACAGTCACACCTGCTTGCCCGGGACTGGGCTGTGCGGCGTGGAGCTGCTGTGTGCTCCGCGCTGTGCTGGCCTTTCTGGTCTCCACTATGCTCGGAGCCTGCTGACACCCAGCCTCGGCCCACCCAGCACTCACCTGCCAGCTGGCCGCCATGTCCAGTGGCGTTGTCCCTGGCACCACACCTTCATCCTCGCCAGCCCTTTCCCAGGACTCATCCCAGTCATACAGAGGCTCGAAGTTCTCCACCAGGGGGTCCGCCCCTGCGAAGCCAGGGACAGCGTCAGGGACCTCATCCCCTCACTCCCAACTGGCGGCAGCAGTCAGATGCCGCAAGGTAAATCACATCGGCCACTGGAGGTGACCGCTCGGGTCATTTCTAGTGTCTACAACGTTTCCACTGAATATCCACAGGCTTCATTCTAAATTCGGATTTACCTTGACTTAGAGGTGTCTCAGGATACTGTGGAGGGCCCAGGACACTCCGAAAACAAGGCTTCAAATACTTTGACCTTAACTCTGCAATGTCTTCTCTACCTGATGACCAGGGAGGGGACAGCAGTTCACAGAGACAAGGGTGGCCTCAGAGTTGGGGTCCCTGTAATGGTTGTATCTCCCCTTCTTCCCTGCCTGCTTTGTGTCCAGGGACAGCACCATCAGCTCTCCCCTGAGGACAGCCCTGCCAGGCCCTGGGCCTCGCACAGACACCGGAAGAGCCCTCACGCTGGTAGAATGTGCGGTTACTGGAACACGGGGGACGAATCTTGGGAGATGCAGTCTGCTCTTCAGCTTCCAGCAAGAAACCAGCAGACCTGACTTGAACATCAGAGTGAGCGGCCTCTCAGAGACCGTTCCTGTGGCAGCGCTGGGTCGCGGTCAGGTGACTGGGGGGACCAACACGCCCTTTCAGGACAAGAGGCCGAGCTACCTTTGCTCCCTGTGTGATCTTCTCCACGACACTAAGCTCAGGACTGGGCTTTGTATTTGTGTCCTTGTTTATGTCAGAGAGACTGCCGCTCGCTGTCTTTTCAAGATTCTCAGAATTCAAAGGACAACATTTGGTTCTTATGGTTTCTTGAGACAGGGTCTTCCTATGTAGCCCAAGGTAACCTTGAACTCATGACAATTTTCCTGCCTCTGCTATGAGTGTTTTAGTTTTCAGGTGTGCAGCACCATGCCTGACAAAGGAAGGCCTTTGTGGAAGGGTTACAGCTTCTGGTCTGAAGACGTTTCTTCCGAGTGACCAGTGACTTCCACAATGGTTCAGGCATGCTGAGACCAGGACCTCCCAGCCAAGAAAAGTTGAATTTGACAGAGGAGAAAAGAAAAAGGCTGCTGCTGATCTGGAATCTAATTCTACAGGTCAGAAAAATAGGGTCCCCTTGAGGGAAAAACTCCTGCACGTTTGAGATGGTGCCTTACTCTGCTCTGATTTCTTGGATTTATGAAGCATTCACCTTCCGAAAAGCTTAAAACAAATTCAGTAGGTCAGACATGTGAGGGCAGCGTGAAGGTCTCTGCACCCAAAGGCGCAGGGACTCAGAAGTGGGCAGAGTGGTCTTCCACACCCATAGGGCAGAGGCTGACTCAAAGACACCTGCGGCCCTGAGCATGGTGGGAGACGCAGGGGGAGAACCCTGGAGGTTCCGGCACATGGGTCGGAGGTGCAGGGACAGCAGGACCAAGCTCGGCGACTTGTTGTCCACGGCTGTCTGCTCTGTCCCAGAGATGTGTCTACATCAGAGGTTTGCTCCCCTGGGGACTGTAACATAGGTGGAGACCGGCACCACTCAGAATTCTTCACGGAACTGAACTCTACTCGAAGAATTTCCTCTGGGAGTCAAGCTAAGCAGTCCAAACCCGAAGCAAACAGGAGAATCAGAGTGGAAGTGAATGCGGCTGTGGCGGTGAAGCAGGTCTGCGAGTCCAGACAGCAGCTCAGCAGGGGAGGCCACACGACGGTCATCTACCCAAGCCATCAGCACCCACCGCTCTCCCACAGCCAGGTCGCCTGGGGGCTGCACTGTCCACCGAGACCCCAGCCCCTTACCTGCAGCCTTGAGCAGCGCAGCCAGCCTGGTGGAGCCTCGCCCGGCTGCGATATGCAGCGGTGTGGTCCCGTCATAGGTGGTGCTGTCCACGTGGGCTTCACCCTAGACCCGCCACACGAGAGGCTCAGTGGGTCGCTCGCCCTGTCCCCTCTTCCAGTCTGCACGACCCTAGCCCCAGGGCTGCAGACATCTCAGGGACAGCAGCTGGGCAGGGAAGGGGATGCATGAGCTGCAGCCCGAAGCCCAAAGCCGAAGTGTTAAACCCGGCCGAAGCTACCAACCAGGATTTGCCCTAGCACCTACGCGGCTGAACTGCTCACCTCGAGCAGCAGGCAGCCCGCCAGGGACACATTGTCCTGCTCCACCGCCAGGTGCAGCGCTGTGCGCCCCGACTTCTGTTCCTGGGCATTGACATCAGCGCCCGCGGCCACCAGCAGCAGCAGGCATGGAAGGCTGTTGCTTGTCACGGCGATATGGATGGCGTTGAGACCTGCAACGGAGTGCGGGGCATCACGCGCAGGGCGTCACACATGGGGCTCCACTTTCCTTCCTGAGTAACTGTCCCAAACTACCGTGAAGGGAAAGTGCTATGGCGAGAAACAGGACACCCACAAGACACGGCCAGCCCCAGGTGACCAAGGAGACAACCCTGGGTGAAAATCATGTGAGGCACAATGGTCAACGCTGAGCAGTGGCTCAGAAAGCGAGCAGAGTGGGCTGCACCGGCGGTGGCCTCCTACCTTCCCCGTTGGGCTGATCCATCAGCAGCGCCGCCCTCTGTTGCTTGAGGAGGATGCTGAGGATTCTGTCCTGCCCCTCCTTGGCGGCGAGGTGCAGCGCAGAGTTGCCCAGGCGGTCCAGCAGGCTCAGGTCGGCTCCAGCCCGCAGCAGGTCCTCCACCACGTCCTCCTGCTTCGTGATCACCGCCAAGTGCAAGGGCGTCTGTGTGAACGAAGGGTGGGAGAACCGGCGTTGTGTGTGGCTGGGCCACTCTGGGTGCAGCCTCACTGCCGGGCCACCTCCCGTCCCCAGGATCCCTGACTTCTGCAAAGGGACTCCCGCTTCCTCCCGCTGGCTGCTGAAGCATTCAGACTGGACCAACACAGTCTCTTAATCCTCAGGCTCATCAGGATGACTTCTGCATGGCTTGGTTTCTATCACAGACTGACTGCTGATATTTCTTTTTTTTTTCTTTTCTTTTTTTGCGAGCATCAAATTTATTGATTTATTTTGAAGTCTTTATCAAATTATCATAAACACAGATTAACAGCCAGACTAACAGACCAAAAAACATAACGATTATACTAAATCAAGGTACACTTCTCAATACATTGGCTATGATATTTTTTAACTCCTCTAGTGCTAAATTGAGTTTTCTTGGGTTTGTAGTAGGAATCTATCTTTGGCTGATCACGTTAGCAAATTAAATCAAGGATATGGTTTGATGAAGGAATTTAAGTAAACTACTAAATAGAAACCATTCACAAAGGTGCCAGCGTTCTCTGCTGACACAGAAAATAAACTTACTAAATTAAAAATAACCGTTCAGGGACTGGCGTCATGAGGATAATCATTATAACTCCCCTACTGCGACCGTTTCACAAAAGGTGTTGATACAGGGTTCTACACGGCATAACCAGGATGAGGCCACTCAGATGAACCCAAAAGTGGCTTTACTGGCACTTAATGAGCAAAATGTTCATGTGATGAAAGCTTCTGCGATTGCCAGAGAGATGATTTGGAAACTGTGTGTTTTCAAGAATGAGCGGGACAAACACAACCATGAAGGTATCTTTCAAAGAACGGAGGTCACTGAGAGAGGACGGCGATATTTTTCATGCAAATTAGTCTGCTTCCCAGGAGCCTCGCTCTGCAATCCAGCCCATCCAGTGACAATCTGCCTGAAGTTCCCTTCCTGAATGGTGGCTGCCCGAAGCAGCAGTGGCCACCAGTGTCCTCACTGGTGTAGGTGCAACGGCACACGGGAACCGGGAGGGTGAATGATGCCCGGCTGCCTAAATCTCAGTGACAGAGATTATTTAATACAGCAGGAACAAGACGCTGCCCTCCTTGCTCTTCTTTATCTCTCTCTGGGACTATAGTTGTGGCTTGGAATGGAGTCATGTCCTCAAAACTTTTGGTGTTACTGCCAAGAGCTCTCCTCTTAAAAAAAAAATCTGTCATCAAAGGCTGTTTGCTAATCTGTGTTTTCTGAAATGCTATGGGAAATGGGAAATAGAGAGAGAATAAGATTGTAAAAAAAGACCAGAAGTTATAAGATGTTACACTGCTCAGAAATTAGGAATCACCTCTAGTTCTAATACCATTTTATTCACATCATACAAAAATCTCTTATCATGAGTAAGAGTTTTGTTCTTTAATTTTTTCTCATAGTGCCACCAAGGCGTTCTACAGCATTTAGATGTCTAGCGTTGAGCCCCAGTGATGCATCTGGAAGGTGACACAGTCGGGCTTGAGCAGCCTGTGTGCTACGTCTGCAGGTGCGGGCCCTGGGCGGACCTTCTGCAGAGCCAGCGTTGGACATTACTGCACGGAACCCTGAGTGAGCTTCTAACATGAACCCAGGGCACCTGGGCACGGCTGTTCTCTGCGGGATGGAGCACCAAGGTGGGAAGGCAGAAGCAGGCCAAGTGTCCGGCACTGGGAATCGAGTGCACGCACGAGTGTATTTAGCCAATACCTACAGAAATCCCGCCCCTGCAGACACAGGAATTCTGTGTTTGCTTAGGGGGAAAGGGCTTGTGTCCTGCAGGGAGAACCACTCTGACTTCCTGATATGTAGCCTTTTGCACTATTTTAAAAGCCATAGATGTTGGTATATTTATAGTCATTAAAAACATGAAAGAAAAACACATGCACCAAAACTACCCAATCATGTTTGGTGGGAACACCACACAAAACAGTTCAAATCAAACACCCTGGGTGGTTGTCCACACTGGGGGGAAGGGGAGGAAAGAGGAGAATATGGTTTAGAAAGAGGATTTTCAAAAACCCTTAACTGTGCATGTGGACTATTTTGAGCGTGTCTCTAGGGTGGGTGGGACAGGGATTTGGTCATGACAGATGGCCACAGAAATGTGCTAAGATTAGTGGAGGGTATTTGGGGAGGATGTTTAAGATAATTGCCAAATAATCCACATGACTTAGAGAACCGTATACTCTTCAGTCAAGAATGATACCATCAGGGCCGGTGAGATGGCTCAGCGGCGTAAGCGCCTGCCTTGCAAGCGCGAGGGCCCGAGTTCAACTCCCGGATCCCACATACGAAAAAGGGGCCGGTGATATCGCTCAGCGGCACTGGCGCCTGCTGGCGCGCGAGGTCCTGAGGTTGACCCCCCGGTACCCACAAAAAAAAAAAAAAAAAAGAATGATACCATCAGACACCCTTTAAAACAGAGAGTCCTAATCTTAGTGGTTTCTAGTTCTCGAGTCAAAGTTGTCACTGGGTATACGTGTGTGTGTGCACACACGTGTGTGTATGTGTGGGTACACGCACACATGCATATCTGAGAAGGCATCCCGGGGAATCCAGAGTCCTCGCCAGGAACCAGAGAGATGTGAGTTGAGAATAATGGAGCTGTGTTCGGCCTAAGGTCCCCGAATCAGAAGGACGCAGTGGCCATGGTGGGAGTTTTGGCTTTCACACTAGCACCCTGGAGTCTCCATACATCTAACCCGGCAATGCAGAGAGGACTTCTGCACTTAATGAACCACAGCTGCTCATCCTGTGGAGCTGTGTCCCCTGCAGGTTCTGTTTATACGCAGAAAAGCAAGCACTTCCTTGAACGGGACCTCGGGCCTTGCAGGCGGGTGGTCTTAGGAAGGAGGCCTGAGAAGCCACGAGCCCTGGTCTTGGTGTTATTTGTATACTTGTGACAGTTTAAAAAAGCAGTCTAGGAATCTGAGCGAATCAAGCTTTATGAACCAAGGGACTTCCCAAATACCACCGGCCCCCCAAATGGCATGAAAGTTGAAAGAAGAGAATCCCTTAAATGTAAATATAAAATCAGGCTTCATCCCAGTTATTTCGTGAGTCAGTGAAAAGTCGCCAACCTTATTTTCCCTTGCTGTGAAGCAAACAGCTGGGAAGCTGGCTGCTGCCTGGTCTTTAGTAGGAAAGTGATCTTCCCCACCAGGAAACACCTATTCCCAGAAGAAATCCACTGAGAGCTACACAGCAACATCGTGGGCTTTTAAAGCACATTTTAAAATGTGGAAATAAGAATAAGGAAGATAATTTAATAATTTCCTTGAAAGCTAAAATAAATTAACATTTAATTTTCTTTAAAATAATTAAAATTTATTCTTTTGGGCCAGTGAGATAGCTCAGTGGCATAAGCACCTGCCTGGCAAGCGTGAGGTCCTGAGTTTGACTCCTGTACCCACAGAAAGGAAAAAAAGGGCCAGTGATATTGCTCAGCGGCACAAGCACCTGCTGGCAAGCGCGAGGTCCTGAAGTCGACCCCCGGTACCCACATAAAAAAAAAAAAAAAAGAAAAAAAGAAAAATTTATTCTTTCAAGCAAGAAAAGAAAAATGATTCATATCACTTGTTTTAAAATTACTGAGAATGGGGTGGGCCAGGGGGTGCAGCTGGGTAGCAGAATCTGTACTCACCATGTGCAAGGACCTGGGTTCCCTCCCCAGCACCCCAAAATACAGAAAAAACTAAAAATTGAGAGCTGAAACTGATATCTTTACTAGGTAAACAACAATACGTGATCGTTGGCCATACTTTTGGAGTGAGAGACACGTGTGCCCGAATCGGGGTCCCAGCACACCAACCATCCCAGGCCACAGGAGATGGCTACAATGAGACTGTAGAAAAGATCAGAATTTATAAGGACAGAGGACTCACGCAGGACACACCGCACCCCAGCTTCGGTTCTGCCAAGCAGTTTCAGCCTCTGCCTCACCCCCAAATCTTGCACGAGCTGCCAGACTCGGAGTCCCCGCTAACTCTGCTCTGCACTGTGTGCGGAGCTCGCGCCTCACTTCTGTTTCGGCCTGACTTGGCCGAAGCTCTGGTCCCCAGCTTTCCTCACCCGGAGCTGTCTCTGTTGTGGAAAGACACCTCCCCTTCCGTGTTCTGATTTCACCGCCTTTATTTGATAGATCTGGATGTGGGGTTGTCAAAGTACATTTCAGGAGACCTCAAAATTCTGATAAAGGATGGGCTTCTCAAATTTAATATTTTCAACTTTATTTTTCTCGACAGATAGGACATTTTAATTCTAGGTTCTCCCTCTAAAATACAACTTTGAGATGCTGAGTTTCGGTGTCGGGTGACTTACTATACCAACAGATCAAAGGGTCCTGACCCATAATGTAACATTCCCATCCAGCAGCCTTTTGGATGCTACCTACAAAGAGGTCTGGTTGTGTTTTGCTACTGTTAACACTGCTGACACCACAGCATACACCAAAACCAAACCATGAGTGTTTCGGGATTTTTCTCCTTGAGATTTCTGCTTACCTGGTAGAGATCATTTCTCATGTTGATGATGTCCTCAGAAATCAGACCTGAGGTCACCTGCAACAGATCCCTCACCAGCTGGGCGTGGAGGTGGATGACAGCGAGGTGTAAGACGCTGGAATGGAAACAGCACGGAGAACTCAATAAGGTGTTCACAAACCAAGAAAGAAATTCTCAAGAGATGATCAGACTCCAAGACTGAGCCTGGCTCTCGTACCCCTGGTCTTACTCAGCCCGGACTTGTTCTGAACATGTGAAATGTCCCTGGAGGTGAGCCTGAGGCCTGAGGCACCTAGCCCCTGGAGGTGTAAGGGCCAGGGGACCTACACTCGAGTCCCAGCGCCACCTCTGCGCCTGTCTCGCAGGTGCTTTCTCCTGTTTCCCCAACCTTCTGACCTTCCTGACACACAGCTGGTGCGCGCGGAGTGAAAGCCTGCACCAGGAACCGCTCAGGAAGATAAAGTTCCCTGGCCCTCCTCCAAATCACAGTGCCGTGCTTCTTAAAATCTCCCTGGTTCTGGAGAGGGGAGCACTCAAGAGCAGTGCTCTGGGAACAGCCACGCTGCCCCTCCCACGTGCCCCCTGGAGGGCTGCCCGTCCTCCGCCTGATGGCTACTTGCTCCTGTGATCAGTTCACACCCTCCGCCCCCAGAGCGCTCCCCAGGCCTCCCAGCACCAGAGGAGCGCTGTCCCCTCTACCCCTGCCCCTGCAGCTGCCAGGCAGGACAGTGGGACAACGGGACCTGGGGTGTGATGACAATGAGCTCAGAAATGCTGGGCTGCCCCTCCTGCCCTCCTGCTAGGAGCACTCAATCATCACTAAAGGGGCAACTGTTGAGCACTGCTAGTTACTAGACCGTGCTAAGCATTCAAAGATGTGAGTTAACCTACGACCCTAGGAGGCAGGAAATCCTGTCCTCTTGTGTTTGATGGAAAGAGCTGAGGTGTAACCTAACTTGTCAGGGTCAGGAGGTCAGACTTCAGGGTGCCTGAAAACTAGCATCTCCTAGCAGAAGCCACCCACCTCCCCCGATGTCCACGTCCTCGGGGAACTTCCCGAGCCTGGAGACTTGGCGTGCTTTCTTAGTTCATTTTCTACATGACTAATGACCGCAGGATTCAGATTGTCACCCAGAGGTGACAGGAGCTCAGGAAAGCCAGTCACACCTGAAGCTGCCCTGTGTCTATACTCTCAAGAGAAGCACTCTCTGGGCTCCCCAAGTGCATCCATCTGGCCTCCCTGAGCGCCTGCGTGCATATGTCTGGGCCCTATGAGGAGGTGGGAAGGCCCCTGTCAGCCTGTCGGGGTGTCTAGATCCTGACCGGACGTGCTTCCCCCTCCATGTACCCATGGGAGCCATGTGCCGGGGTCCCCTGGACATCGGCACACTGCTATCGTGCACAGTCTTCCTTGGACACATCAACTCCACAGGGCCCAGAATTGTCACTGGAAACGCTGCTATTCCTCTGGGTTAACTGCTGCCCCTTGTGGTCACGTGCTAGCGATCGCTGCCTGGATCATTTAGCCCTAAACGCACCTTCCGCTGTTTGTGGCACCTGCACGAGGCCAGCGGTCTCATCACGCCCTCAGTTACGCTGCGAGGATGGGAATAAAGGTCTCTGCTCGAATCCCCAGGCCCCCTTCCCACACAGCGGGCTTCCGTCTTTAACTCAGAAGACAGCGCTGGGAGCTCAGCCACAGAAAAGGCCTGCGCTGCGTGTGTGCTATTTTTGGAAGGTTGTCGATAAGCCTGGAATCTGAAGGCTCCTGTCCCTTGTTATTTTTATAGGCCTTTGAGATGGCTTTAGAAGTCACAGTGAAAGGACAAAGAGAACTGTTTCAGAAAGGAGGCAGGTGGCTCTGTGGTGCACTTGCAGGAATAGGGCGTTGTGTGGGGTGTCAGCCCTGCATCAGGCCTGCAGCCCAGCCCGTGACCCTAATACAGCACCGATGTGATAAAAGATCTGGTGAATGCTGCTGCTGAGCAGTATCCAACAGAAAGGCAGGCTCATAAAAACATGACACTGTGTTCTCATCCACTTTATTCACCAGATCTGGCACTGTGTCACTTTTGGCTCTTCCCCAAAGTAAAAATGACCACAAAAGGGAAATTTTTGAATATATTCAAGAGGACATCAAGGTACCCACCACAGCACAACTAAGACACTCAGGGAAGAGAACTACAGAGCTGCTTCAGGAAGTGGCAAGGATGATGGGATGAGCATGTTTGAAGTGATAGGAGTATTTTGAGGGGGATTCATGGCAACGCCTCTTTTACTTAAACATTCGCCATATTTATCAATCATTTCTACGACGCTTCCCTCACTTCCGGATCCTGGGACAGCCTTCGCCACCTAGAAGCCCAACTTACCTGTCGCCATTCTCGTCCTGCACTGTGGTGAGGTGGCGCTGGACGGCCAGCAGCATCTTCACGTCCCCCGTGACCGCGTAGTCGAAGAGGGCGTTGGCGTGGCGCTTGGCGAGCTGCAGGGCCTTCTCCAGGAATAGGTTGTCTGCAATGCAGGGACCACAGTCACCGTGGCTGTGGTCCCCACGCCTAGGGCAGAGCTCCCGTCTTGACAATGACATCCTTGCCGGTGCGGATACTCCTCCCGGAGCAGTGCTTTGTGTTTCCCAGAAGCAGCACAATGAACACTGGCTCCCTGCCAATCCGTGCTAGGGACTGATTTAAAAAAGCCTCTCTATGCCTAGCAAGAGGAATTCCAGAAATGGATCAATGTCCATTTTTTTTTTTTTTTTTTTTTGTGGGTACCGGGGGGTCGACCTCAGGACCTCGCGTGCCAACAGGCACCCGTGCCACTGAGCGATATCACCGGCCCCTTTTTCGTATGTGGGATCCGGGAGTCGAACTCGGGCCCTCACGCTTGCAAGGCAGGCGCTTACGCCGCTGAGCCATCTCACCGGCCCAATGTCCATTATTTTAAAGGGAACAATCAATCTCCACTCAGTGATAATCGGATATTGCCATGATTTTAAATAACTGATCTCTTGGTAAGTCACTCCTCACTGGAATCTTCAACAACTATTTGGTTAGTCAGTGTGTCAAAAAACAACTCCCTGTCACAGACAGATAACTTTCAATCAGCCATTTTGTATTCTGGTATAGTCTGGTCCTTAAAGTCCGGAATGGGGCATTGTAACATTGAAACAGACCACGCGCAACCAGTTTTTCTGTGCTCCCTGGCCGAGCGGGGTCAGCACATCACGAAGGTGCGTGGGGGAGAGCGAGGAAGCAGCACATATGGCGGACTCTATGTGGCCGCCAAGTCTAAGCATTCACCCTTTGCCTGCAGACAGAGCCTCAGAGAACACAGGAGGTGATGGGATCGTGCCACACACAAGCGCCGGCTCCACGAGAGCAGAGCGGGGCTTTCCCTCCCCACCCTGTGACCGCTAAGCTCCATGCTAGAGACGTGGCCTGGGGACGTGGAAACTGCTCTCTGTTATCTGTGCCTCAGAAGGCGCTGACGCCTCTCATGAAACCCGAACACTTGCTCGTGACTCAGAACGCGCCATGGATCACAGAAATCGCTGCATTCAAAGGTACTGGGGTCCCTGGGCAAGGGGCCCCGGGCCCCACTGTCCAGCAGGAGCACCGCGGTACTCCTGGGCAGAAGGGAAACCTGCCTTCTGGGCACAGCTTCTGTGTGTGCAACGGACCCTCCCAGCCCCCCAGCGCAGTGCACTCCGTGGACTCACGCACCCCGAAACCCCGTGTCCTCGTCCTCTCCTCCCAGGGCGCATGTCAGCGGCACCCTGTCCTGCCCCGGGCTGGACGCTTCTGGCTGCTTCTCTGCTTCTGTGGTTGTAATCACTTCCCCGTTTTCACCAGTGTCACAGCCTTCAGGGTCCTGATTACATTCAGTGTTTATGGTTCCTGAGGGAAATGCAAAACACCAGCTGCTTCTCATCAAGTCTAAGTTAAAATTCGCTGTTTCAAGTAGGTCATGTAAGGCCAAGAGGAAAGTGTACTAGAAAGGGAAAGTAAAAATACTGACTTACAATAATTCTAAAAAATTTCATGTCTTAACTAACATACTTTGGGGCTTATTTATTTATGTATTTAGTTTTTGGTTTTTTTGAGATAGGGTCTCACTATGTAGCCCAGGCTGGCCTCAAACTCATGGCAATCCTTCTGTCTTAGCCTCCCGAGTGCTGGGATTACAGGCATGCACCACCACACCTGGCTAGGGGCTATTTTAAATACTCACTTCTATTTATTTTATTTTATTTTATTTTATTTTTTGAGACGGGGTCTCACTTTGTAGTTCAGGCTGACCTCAAACTTACAGTGAACCTCCTGCCTTAGCTTCCCGAGTGCTGGGATTACAGGTGTGTACCACCGTGCCTGGCACTTCTATATATTTTTAAACTACACTTCTAAAACTTAGGTGTCATTTCATTTATTTGTAAAGGAGGAAAATGAAATAAAGCTCTTCTGTGTATTGGAAGGAATGAAATTTTTAAAATTTGTGAAAGCAGAACAGTGGTTTTTTTCTTCATGCTAATGAACAAGACAAGGGGTAGAGACATGGCCTCAATTTGCGTTCTTGGGTGTGCATTCTTCAGTTTGCTGACCATTTCCGGTCTGACTATGTTGTCTGAAGGGTTCCCCAGAGCACCTAGGGCTTGTGGGCATACGTAGTTCAAATCCCAATTCTGCCACTGACTTCAGCACGTGCATGAGGACTCAGTGTTCTCCTTACAGAGCAGCCATGGAGACTACAGAGGGAGCTGTGCTCTATTTTATGGAACAAAGTGTGTGGCCTGATTACAGAATGAAAAACAAAGCCAAATCTTAAAAAAAAGGATTGCTGTCAAGACATGTAAGAGTCCCTGGTATAATAAAAGCATTACTTACTATGTTTCATGCCAGCGTTGGACTTAGTGGTTCCGGGATGGAAGGTGATCCCACCGTAGGTCGGGAATCCATAGTGTGGGAAGCCGTACCCTGAAACGGCAAGGAAGATAAACTGGGCTGTGGGCGACTTTCAGCCAAGGTCTGGCAGACCCTAGTGCTGGGCCCCCTCTGGCTGAGAGTTAGTAAGACATGCTAAGGGGACACAGGATGACCAGACATCCACACCAGCAGAGCTAAACTGAGGCAAGTCAGGCGGCGTCCAAGCTCGGCAGCAGGGGAGCTGGAGCCAAGGTCTCTGGGTCCCAGGCCAAGGGGAGGGCCTCATGGGTGGACACACCCTGACTCAGCCTTGCCTGAGGAGAAAAGAAAATCACCCTGCAGGAAGAAAACAAAGGCGACACAGGAAACCACAGTGATGCCCATGGAAAACTGGCCACCGGGGTCCTCCTCCCATGTCTCGGGTGAGAGGGTGACTAGGGATGGTCTTTGGGGATGCAGCCGGCACCAGACATCCTACCCTCCGACATGGTCATTTTACTTCAGAAAGTCTGACTGAAAAGTAACCTGGAGTAAAGGAGAGGCTGTGTGGATGGCAGAGTAGAATAGCCGTGCACGTGGAAAATGAAGCTGCTCTCAAATCAGCCAGACTGTGGTTTGCCCTTTTGATGAAATACTGCGAGTCATTAAAATGGTACCGGTAAATCACACCCCACAAGGGAGCACCCGTGTTAGCACTCAAGGGGAGAGGCACACAGGACCATGCACACATCATGGGGTGGTGACAGTGAGCTGCTAACACAAAGGACTGGGTGAAGATAACGTGCACGACCATCACAGCTGTGCTCAGGAAAAATTTGTAAATATTTACTGTGATGTATGCATAAAAATGAGAAACAGTTAACCTCTGATGGCAGGACTTGATGTTTTCAAATTTTCGTAACCAAGTAAGTACAAAGACTCTGTAGTCTACTGTAATATGTATGTGTAATGTAGTGAGGTATGTGTGTGCGTGTTTGTATCTTTTCAACATTTCCTAAGAATATCAAGACAACTACCCCTCCAAAAAAAGCAGAGGGGAAATATACCAATTTATTTATTTATTTATTTATTTAGAGGCAGGGTCTCACTATGTAGCCCAGGCTGTCCTTGAACTTGCAGCGATCCTCCTGCCTCAGCCTCCCAAGTGCTGGGATTACAGGTGTGCACTACCACACCTGTAATCCTATAATATTTAGAGAAGTGTTTCTTGGATAATGGGCCTTGGGTGGCTTTTCCTCTTCTTCATCTGTGTCCCTTTTTCCCCCACCAGGCCCAGGTCCCAAGACCTCTGAGGATACTTGGAACCATGAGCATGCCACACTCTTCATGCTCTACTTCTTTTCCTATACTGTACATACACTCCTATGATAAAGTTTAATTTGTAAACTAGGCACAGTAAGAGATCTAACTAACAATAAAACAACAAATATAACGATATACTGTGACAAGATTTATGTGGCTGTGGTTTGTCTCTAAGGAGTCAAGGCAACTACTGGTATTTTTAGACTGAAGTTGACCACAGGTAACTGAAGCCACCAAAAGTGGAACTGTGGAGAGAGGTGGGTACTGTGCTGTAAAATGAACATGCATGTCTTTGAAAAACAAAGGTACATGTGTAGGGAGGTTTTAATTAGTTTGAAACCTCACTTTTTTTTGTTTGTTTTTGAGACAGGGTCTTGCTATGTAGTTCAGGCTGGCCTTGAACTCACTACGTAGGCCAGGCCGGCCTCGAACTTGCAGTGATCCTCCTGCCTCAGCCTCCCAAGTGCTGGCATTATAGGCGTGTGCCACCACACCTGGTGAGACTTCACATTTAATGATATTGCAGCCACTGTACCCACAGATGTGCCTGGAGGCCCCAGGCAGGAGAACGGTGCCCTGCCAACCCTGGAAACGCTCCGGAGGGCACAGCCTGTCTGTATACCTGGTCCAGTGCTGCCGGTGCCCCCTGCTCCACTGCCGCCACCGAACATTCCCCCGCCTCCTGCGCTTGCGCCACCTCCGCCACCACCGCCGAAGCTGTCCGAGAAGTTGGGCATCAGCTTCTGCCGCTTCCTCTGCACCTCCTCTTTGTCTGTGTGTGCAGGAAGGGAAATGGGAGGAAGGACGGACTTGGTTCCAGTGGCCACCACACCCAGGCTACCAAGTCTCAGGGTATTTTATTTTATTTTATTTTTTTATGTGGGTACTGGGAGTCGAACTCAGGACCTCGTGCTTGCCAGCGGGCACTTGTGCTGCTGAGCGATATCACCCGTCCTTTTTTTTTTCCTTTATGTGGGTACTGGGAGTCGAACTCAGGACCTTGCGCTTGCCAGGCAGGCATTTACGCGGCTGAGCTATATCACCGGCCCTCTCAGGGTATTTTACATCATAAAGGGAAATAGAAAGCATGCAATGAGGAAGAGAGGCCACATTTACTCCAACTCTGGGTCCGAGGCCGCAGCGTTTCACAGGCCTAAGGTGATGGAGGCAGCGTGAGGTCAGGCTGCCACCACAGATCCAGACCCCGGAGACACGGGATAGAAAGGGTTACTGACACTTGGTCACACAAAACCCCTCCTCCTAATGGACTAACACTTCCTATGCATCCACAGGGAGCAGTATGCCAGGGACAAAGAATCACGACACAGTGTCTGCGGGTGAGGACAGGCAGCGAGCCTCGGTTTTCTTAGTATATTACCTATCTCTTCTCTAAAAATACAGGCCATGGATCGACCAGTTCCCAGGAGGCTGTTTAGGAGGTGATACGCTGACGTCTAACCAGTGTGTCCTCTGAGCAGAACAAGCACAAGAGCCTAAGCCACTGTTACCTTTGATCTCGGGGTAGTAGAGGAAAGGCTTGGGCTCGCTCGTTTCCAAATCCGACTTCCTCCGAAGCTGGACAAACACAGATGCCGGTTTGGTGATGTTGATGTCTTTATACTTTGGAGTTTTGAAGACAATGGCAAACTGCAGGACACAAAGATCCACATGTGGTGTAGGGCTGCAGTGTTTTTGGTAGAAATGCTGCACATTAAACATACTCTTTGTATTTTAATTTATACCCAATGCTTAAAGTGTGCTCCAAGAGAGCAGTGCCCTAAGGATGTTCCCAGCTCAGTACTCCACACCCGTACATTTCTGTGCCATTGCCTGTGCGAAACTGAAACACAACACTATTACCATGAACCTCAAATCTCCATTGTTTCATCTGCCCAATATTTCAATCATCTTCCAGTTGGAATTATCATACATACAAAATTCACTGCACATGCTTATTTCTCCTCTCTCACGTCAGTTTCAAAACCTTCCTAGATCACTTCTAGCAACATCACAAAGCCTGAGTGTGGACAGAGAGAAGCAGCTGGGGTGCTTGCTTTCCTAGCCGAGGATGAAAACATGCCAAACCTGCTCTCAGGTTGCCTAACTCCTCCATTCCTGTAGTGCTGGGTTAGTTAGGCAATTCACCATTTATTAGTTTGATTTATTCTTTTACTGTTTATTTATTCTTTTACTAAAAGGTACACAGAGCGGAATACACGGATAGCTCTCTCCCCCTCACTGCCCGACTCCACCAGCCCCTAAGCGTGCCAGCCCCAGCCCCATGGACTCTGTCGTTAGTTTGCTGCACCCCCCTGGACGGTTTCTTTGTGAACAAAGTATTGGTTTTACAGTTGGGTTGTTCTGTACCTATCTTTTAAACGTTCTTAATGTTGTACCTTTGAGATCTCACTAGGTCAGTTCAGAGACTATCGTCTTTTTAATAACTGCATGGTATCTTAGATATACCATGATTTACTGAACTGCTCACTTACTGATCAGCATTTGAGTTGTTCTCAACTTTTCATAAAAATAATGTTTCTCAATCATTCATAAGAAGGAGAGTCATCATGAAAGTGGAGGCGCAGCATTTTCACCTCTGGTCACACCGCTGGCTGTCACTGGGGAGTCTTGATTTATCAGCTAGAAGCCTGCTCCCTCCCTCTCTCTCATTCTCTCTCTCTCTCTTTCTCTCTTTCTTTTTGTCTTTTTGAGACAGGGTTTCACTATGTAGTTCAGGCTGGCCTTAAACTCACTTTGTAGCCCAGGCTGGCCTCAAATGCACAGCCATCCTCCTGCCTTAGCCTCCCTAGAGCTGGGATTACAGGTGTGTGCCACCACACCCAGCAAGAAGCCTGCTCCTTTCTACACTTTCCAGACCAATACTCTGACAGGTCTTGATACAACTGCTTTGGCGAACACCCAGAATGCTTTCATGGAAAGGCACCATGAGGGACAGAGGACCAGAGCCCAGGTGAAAAGTCTTGCCAGCCTCTCAGGCCCACAGTCCAGCAGAACCCAGCCCGCAGTTCTACGGTGGGAACAATTTCTAGATGGCCTGCAAAAGTCTTAAAAATAGTACTATTGGGCCGGTGAGATGGCTCAGCGGCTTAAGCGCCTGCCTGGCAAGCGCGAGGGCCCGAGTTCGACTCCCGGAACCCACATACGAAAAAGGGGCCAGTGATATCGCTCAGCGGCACGGGTGCCTGTTGGCGCGTGAGGTCCTGAGGCCGTCCCCCTGGTACCCACAAAAAAAAAAAAAAAAATAGTACTATTAAATGGATGTTAAATACACACTTGTGATGTTTTTTGTTTTTCATATACAGAAAATAAGTACTAAATTTCAACAAGGCGAAATGTAAAAGATGGTGATGATGGTCCTCTTACTTGTCTGTGAACATCCGTGGGGGAGAAGTCTCCAAACCCTTCCCAAATGCCTCCGTTTTCCTCCTCTTCATAGAACCGAATCTGGATGTCATCTGCAAATGGTCACAAGCAGGTGTGTCATTGCGTGCAGCGTGACAGGACGTAAGGGCATGCTGGAGTTAGGCTGGCTCAAGTGTCTCCTCACTGGACACTCCAATTTTTTGCAAATAATTAGTATAGTAGATTTAACATTTAAAATTTATACAAACTGTGCTTTTTAAAAATCCCCCACCACAGAGATAGGCCCTAAGTTTCACTTTCCGTGGCAGAATCTTAGGATAACTGGTCAACCTGAGCTCTGTCTTGTTCATGTTGAACCTGCCCTGTCACTGGCGAGAGACTGGAAGCCCGAGCAAGGTTATCCGGGCCCCGGATGAGGCTCACCCCAAGGTACCGCCGTGCGCAGCAGTTAGCTCTCCTCGGGCTTACTTGAGGGCGGATGCTGTCCCCAGCGCTTTCTATGTGAACGCCAACTCATTCCGCCCTCACGCTGACCCCAGGAGGTAGGTGTTCTCTTATTTTCATTTTGCACAAAAGAAACTGGGGTCCAGAAAGTTTCCTAAGTACCTTATCCCAGACTAAACAGCCAGTGAAAGGAGAAAGAAGGATCTGAACACAGACACCAGGTCTCGGCACCCAGGCGCTCTTATACTCTACCCCGCCGCCTCCCATAATCTTTCCTGAGTCCCTGTGAGTGATCAGTCAAAATACCCAGGCGGTCAGTTCACTTGGGACCCAGCCGTTCTTTATTTCTGCAGAAATAGGACCGTGTAACTCAGGCTGGCAACCCCGTGGCTTCACTTCCTACTTCACAGGAAAGACCACACCATGGGCTGATGAAACTATGCGTAAATTTCCATTTTTGCAGGAGTGGTTAGGGTGCTAGGGTTAGACAAGTATCCCACTGTCTCCTGGTCCACTCCTTCGCCTGTAGGTAGGACTACCCTGGCCCTAGTTTTTCAGATTCCTTAAGCCAAGGACAAAACTTCCATGCTAGGCCAGCAATAATGACAATTAACACAAAGAAAGGCAACTCAGCCCGGAAATGACAACTACTCAGGAAAGTGGGCAGGAGGAAGGCAGAGACCGGTGCAAGCAGAGAAAGTGTCAACGGTCAGCGGTCAGCGTTGTTTAGATAAAGAACGCGTATTCACTTTACAATCTGATCCCATTTTTTCCTGACTTCCTGTCTCAGAGCATTTAACCTCTACTTCAGTTATTTTAAAGCTGTGCTATGTTTACTGAAGGGTGATTTCCAGTTCTGTATCTGCTTCATTTGAAAATGCCTACTTTGTAGTAAACAGACCTTCATTATACTGTACTTTACATTTACTATTTTATTTAAAAAAAGAGTGAAGTTTGAGAAAAGTAATACATAATCTCTTTCTGTTTTCACTAATTTGTTGATCTTCTAACAGGCCTAATGAGAACAAACGCGAAGAACCTCTGCCCTAAATGCCACCTGGAAGAGAAACATGGTCTGAGAGCTCCCTGTCCTCGACTCTTTCTCCAACTGGCGTCACAGTGACACGTGGAAGTGGCTGGAAAAGCTCTCTCAGTGCCACAAGAAGGCACTGCAAAATGAACAGGATCAGCTATTTTACAAGACGTAGGGCTTATCTCCGATTCTTCGTGTGTGCATGGGTCAAGCATGGGCTGTTATTCATTTATTTTAATTTAACATGTGCAGAAAACAAAGTTTAAGGAACAGAAACACAGGTGATCACTAGTTTTAATTACCACTATTTTCATATTTCTCTTTATTTCTGTGGGAAATTTAAGATGAATTATACGGTTGGGTTTTACAAAATGACACCTGGAGAAGGTGCTCAGTGGCAGAGGGGACGTTCCTGATGGGCTGCCCAGAAGGGACCCAGGGACCACAGGAATCGGATTCCGAGTCGTGGATCAGAGTGTGTCCTTACCTTTCTGCACTTTGTCACAGAGGAGGTAAATTTCCTCCCCCCCGGTTACGCATCCAGCGGTCCTGTCCATTCTTACAATTTTCAAGTTGGACGCATTGGGAGCCTCTGTTAAAGGGGAAAACAACACATGTCCAGGTCCTTCTCAGCCTCCCACCGATCCCGGGGGACCCCGCTCAGCACACACTCCCTAGCTCAGTTTAAGCACATGCTATCTCCTGTGCTTTAGCAGGGACACAGATACAACAAAAATGTTCCCAAGGTCCTCAGAGTGCTTGCAGTAATAGAGCCATTCAGTATCACCAAGGCAGATGAGGAACAGTGAGGTAGACGAAACGATGGCATTTGTTTCTCCCTTTAACTAGAAAGAGGGATTGATATAGAGAGAGCAAAAGCTTCCAGATGTTTTAGGAAAAGTCAAGGCAATGGGCTTCTGGAATTTCTTTCTTTCTTTCTTTTTTTTTTTTGGTACAGGGAAAAGAACTCAGGACCTTGCACTTGCCAGGCAGGCACTTGTGCCACTGAACTATATCCCCGGCCCTGGAATTTCAATGAGGCCAAGAATTTAACTCCAAACTTGTACCATCTAGAACAGCCTGAAACAACTTAGGAGAAGCACGATGTTCTTCAACTACTTATTAGTTTTTATTGTACAAAGAAAAGTGGAGATATTTTATTTCCTTTCCCAAACTAAATCAGGATTCCATGTAGTTAAAGGGTAAAAGTTTCATGTGGTAAGAAAGTCAGGCTTCCTTTTTCTACTGCAACAGCTGCAGTTTAAGGCGATCTGTGGTATATGGGTCAGCATCATTTTATAAACCTTTCTCTTTCCTTCAAACTTGTTTAAATTAAATAAATTCGCTAGCTGTGGTACTTGAAGCCTGGAATTATCTACTTACACCAAGTTCTATAAATATTTACCGAGCCCAAATACTATACATGCAGGCTTTCTGGAAATACGTGGTGAATAAATGCTGTGCATACCACCAGGAAAGCCGCGTGGTACATGCTGAAGACTATGGGAAACTCTGAGGAAGTTTTAGGAACTGTCCTCGGAGAGGGTTTGCAAGTCCTGTACTATCTACACCACACGTTCAGATAACCGAAGTTCCTGCCTTGGTAAAGCCAATTCCAGGTGGGAATGAGGCTGAGAATGAAGTCATCCTTTATTAACCTCCCTGCAGGGTCCCCAAGAAAAACACCGAGAAACCTTTCCTGCCCAAGGTGTGCCCCTTTCCTTTGGTGACGTGTGTAGGAGGGAGAGATTTGGTGCTGCAGGTAAGACTCAAATGCTCACCTGAGGAAACAGAACTACATTTCTGGATCCCATCTTAAAGTATTGGATCTGGGCATCCGTGGACCTTTTAGGCTAGTCCACCATGTTCCCATTCTGCAGACGACAGCCCCGAGGCCGGCTAGGCAGGCACAGAGCGGCTGCAGGTACTCACTGCTGTCATAGATGGCCTCGGACACCACGGGCTCCAGGCGGCGCGTGAAGCTGCCGGTGCTGTCGGGCAGGAAGGCGGTGAACATGAGCCGCACCACGCTCAGGTCCATCTCCTTGGTCTGCTGCAGGGCCGCCTGGCGGATGAGCTCCTTCTCCCGGTCTGTGGTGCCCGTGCCGGGGGAGGCGCAAGGCAGGTGTTTAATGTGCACGTTTGTACAAAGCCCATGTACAGAGATCAACTTAAAAACCCACTTTTGCTCTTTTGAACTTTCATATTGTTGCTATATTAAAAAAAAAAAATCATTCCCTTGATTCACCCACAATTAAAGGTATCCAAGGAAGGTGTCCGGCATTTTTCTGGATTATGGTAAAAACCCTGTCTGAGGATCTGCCTGCCTCCTCTGTCCCCCATCTGTCTCCTCTGACCCTGTCGGTGAGAGTTATCAAGGAAGGAGGACATGGCACAGCCAGCAGAGCGGCCACCGTACACCAGCGACACTGGAAGTATGAGAGGTGCTGGTGCCAAATGCCCAGAGCACAACTGCGCTTCTCTTCACGGTGCCCGCATAGGGCCTGGTATGCAGGGCTCGAAGAAGACTTGGAAAGACCTGGGTGGCTCAGCCACATCAGGCTGTGTCCCTCCTGGGGTTTCTCAGGCTGGCGGGCAGGGTCATGATGAGTTTCTGCATCATAAAAGGTCACATTTCAAGTGCTGAGTCCTTCAAGGGACACCAGGGTCACTGGCAGGGGATCCATAGGAGGCCATGGCCAGAGAGTCTTGATGCGTGGAGGGGAACAGGAAGACTGTGCGGGACCGGGAGAGGGAAATCGGGGTGCTTCTGGGGGACACGGACTGGAGATGCAGCCTGGGGCCAGCTCCTGGGAGGCGTAGTGCCAGCTGCAGAACTGGGGTGGATGCAGGTTTGGGAAGGTCCACCCAGCCCCAGGGTGGAGATGGGATTGGGAGTGGGAGGAGACAACTACAACCGAAGCAAGGGACACAGGTGAGCAGGACTGGGAGGGCAGGGAGGGGCTGGACCACGGCTGGGGACAGAGGACAGGAGGATGAGCCAGGACAGCGTGAGGGTGTGGCATGCTTGGTTCGAACAGGACCACTGGGCTTGGGTTTGGAATGTGTAAGGACCAGGAGGGCGCATGTGAAAGCAGAAACTGGGTGCAAGGAGCAAGCAAGGGACAGGCACAGGGACAGCTATGAATCTTTGTGACGAAGACAGTGTTCCTGATGTGCCTGCCCGAAGAGTCCTGTCCTGTGCCCCTCTTGGGACCAATAATGCTGGGTTAGCCAGGTGGCAAGGGAGGGCTGAGACAGCTGAATCTTCATCTGGGGCTTCAGGAGCCGTGAGGGGGGGCCCAGCACACGAGGAGGCAGGTGCCCTGAAGGCTCTGGCAGGGGCGGGCGGGAGCGGAAGGGGATGGCTGTGACCCATGGGGGGACAGAGGCCAGGCATGACACTCACCCGTGAGCTGCCGGTCGCCTCCACCACCCTCGGCTTGCAGGTAGGCGAGGTCAGGGTGCACCAGGAGCCCAGGGTTGTAGCCCCTGATGCACGCGTCCGTCATCCGCGCCTCCAGGGTCTCGAATACCTTCTTCTTTGTCACATGGAGGATGCCCAGGTTGGCGAAGCTGGAGGGGAAACAGTGACAGCAGCGACACAACCACAAGTCAGACGGGGGCACTTGCTCTGCCTTGGCACAGGGGGTACCCAGGCCCTCACGACCCAACCAAATCAACCAGCTAGGGGCATTCTGGAATCCAGGCTGTGTCAGGATCTGAGGGGTGACCCACGCCACACTGCGCGTGGTATAACCCTCTGCAGGCGGGGCTGCACAGTGCAGCCAGACAAATGAAAACCTCTAACTGGGTTCACTGAAAGGAAACAAAGACTACACGCAGCTGTACCCCAGCTTACAGTAGGCTTTGCTACCAAATGCGTCTGAGGCAAGCTCTGAGCTTTTCGGTTTTCACTGCTTTGAGACTTCCAAGTTGTGCTTCAGGAGGGAGGGATATTGGCTCACACGCCTTAATGAGGACTTTTTACCTGGATTCATTTTAGGATATTTTCTACAAGAGTCTATAAAAATAATTTCAAGTTCCAAATATATACTGACAGTTTTCAAGAATAGGAGGAATGTGGTATTTGGAAGTTTTTTTTTGGAGGGGTCCTTCTTGGGTTTCTAGATGGGCTTTAAAGTCTCCCTGGAATCCTATATCCTCTGGGTTAGATCTGGATTATTTACTGTCACCAGAATTGTCATCAAACTCTATACAAGCTCTGGTTTGAGTGCTTACGTACAATCGGACATGGAACCTCTTAACTCATGGTGGCTGCATATCTAGAGAACACAGTACGGTATGTCAGCAAGCTAAATAAAGCAACTGGAAGGATTTTAAGAAAACATATACAGCATGTGGTAGTGCATGCCTATAATCCCAGCACTTAGGAAGCTGAGGCAGGAGGATCGCCATGAGGTGAAGGCCAGCCTGGACTACATAGTGAGTTTAAGGCCAGCTGAACTACACTGTAAGACTCTGTCTCAAAACAAACAAACAAACAAACAAACAAACAAACAATATACTGCTCCACCCATTGGTGTTTTAAAGTCCGTGAAAGAAAGATGCAATGTAATACAATGTAATACAGCAAACATATGAACCAGAATGTACTTTGTCCAGGAGACTCATTCACTCAGAAAACATGTATCAGGTCCTTTCCAGAACCAGAGCGTCCTGAGGCCTATGTTGGATCAGGGTGACCATGACAGAGTCCCTGTGCCAGATCAATGACCACACAATGTCATGCAGAAGGTAAGGAGTGCTATCAGGGAGCATAGGGTAAGAATGAGGAGCAGGAGAGACAGAGCAAGAGTTCTGGGTGAGGTCAGAAAGGACTCAGGGGAGGCGACAGCGGAGTCCAGCTCAGAGGAGGTAAGAATTTGGTGCCTTAGTAGGGAGCACCTGCAGGAGCACAGCAAGTGCAAAGGCCCTGGGGTGGCACTGCACGGGGTTTCCAGACACAGCAGTGGCAAGGCAGCCAGCGTGGCTGGAGTGCAGGGCCAGGGTGGGCCGGGAGCGAGGCGCTGGGTGGATGAGCAGACACCAGGGCTCTGAAGCCTGTGAGCTGCTGGATGACTTTGCTTCTTCTGCCTCCACTCACACTGGTTAGCTGAAGCAAGAACGGGCAGGGTGGATGAGTGGGCGCTGAGACCAGAGCAAGCGAATGGGGATGGCCAGATGAAGCAGGGCAGGGAGAGTGGAGAGGCAAAGGTGGGCAGAGGATGGCAGCTCCTGGAACAGTGCATGGTGCGTGGCCAGTGCCTGTGGGACATGTGAGCACCGCGCAGGAGACTGTCCTGCAACAGGCGGATGTGTGTGGAGCCAGAGCCCTCTGGGACATCATCCCTGCCATGCCAGAGCGATTCCAACCTCCCTCCCAAACCACTAGCACACATATAGACCACGGCCGTCAGGCTGCAGAAGTCCAGTCCCAGTGGCTCTGGTGTAATCCCAGAGAGCCCAGGAGGGGCTGGGCCTAGCTGCCCTCTCCCCGAGGGAGGACACAGTGCTGAATGCCTAGAGAGGCTGAGGCAGGCAGGATACAGGCGGGCACTGCAAGGGGTCACGGAGCCTCGGGGATGTCTCTGAGCCTTCGGCTGGGCAGGATCGGAGCACGGGTGAGGAAGCCACCCCAGGCCACCACAGAGCAGCGGAAGGAGTAATAAACCTCCCTGGACAGCGAGCAGTCCGGACAGCAAGGTGCTGCCTTTGCCACGGTGTCAGAGCAACCCCCAGGGCTCCTCTAGTCTCCCACAAAAGTGCAACCCTTGTCCAGAAAGGACCAACCACCACCAAACGTAACTTTATTCCAATCCTCAAAACACTTACAGGCATATAAAAATATCTGCCATGTCACAATCCAAAAGCCACCATCTCTGTTGTCCAATAAAAATTACAAGGCATGGAAAGAAGTAGAAAGACATAATTCATAATCAAGATAAGAATCCATCAGTAGAAACATCCAGAAATAATACAGACAGCAGAGCTTCGGTCAGGGGCATTAGAATAACCAATTAAATTCTCCTTCCATAAATTAACAGTTTAAAAAAATATTTTTAAAGAAAGGTTATAGCTAATAAAGAGACTGGGACTACAACCCCGTTTCTTCCTTAAAATGCCATATTCTGCTGCCTGTCAACATGAGCATTATCTCAGAATTATTAAAACACAACTTTGGGGGCTCCCCAACGCCTGCAGCATTTGGAACCCTGGGGCAGGACTTGGGATCCACGCTGTACGCAGCAAACCCTCCAGCCGGTCCTGGTGACCGCTGAGGCCCAGGCACCTGCCCTGCAGAGTCCTGCCTGACTAGACGGGAGTCTGGAGGTTGCGCCTGGCACCTGCGTGTGCACATGGTGACCCAGGGTGACACTGGCAGCAGTCCCAACCCCCTGCACTATTCCTGAGTTTCCATAGGCAAAGTCTTCCCTGGCTACATCTGAGTCCCTGTCCCTGGGTTGAGATTTGAAGGTGGCTCCTCTCTGCCTGTCGTCCTTTCAGGGCCGGGACACTTCTACCCAGGTTCAAACGCAGCCTGTGCCATATGCCCACCTCTGCCCACCCTGGGAAATGGCACCAGCAGGCAGGGGACCTGCAGGACAGCAGTTCCACATGGCCCGCCCAGCTCACCCGCCTGGACTCACTGCTTCTCTGTATTCTGCCTTTCCAGGTCAACTTCTAGTGCTTACCAGCCAGTATGCACTGCGTGTATTAATTGAAAAAAGAAAACGAGAGTTTGAATAGAATTTCACGGAACTGAAGTGTTGTTGAAAAACTGTTGAGGGCCGGTGAGATGGCTCAACGGCGTACGCGCCTGCCTGGCAAGTGCGAGGGCCCAAGTTCGACTCCCGTGAACCCACATACGAAAAAAGGGCCGGTGATATCGCTCAGCGGCACGGGCGCCTGCTGGCGTGCGAGGTCCTGAGGTTGACCCCCGGTACCCACAAAAAAAAAAAAAAAGAAAAAGAAAAACTGTTGGTATTCCAAGTTAGAATGAAATGTCAAACTAAGATTATTATTTTTTAATCAAGAAAGATAGTAAAAGCTAAGTAAATAAATAAGACAAAGTAAAAGCTAATTAAAAAGATTAAAAAGACTTAGGTATTTTAAACATGAATATTTTAATATAAAGTAGTTTTGAGGAAAGAAAGTTTATTGAGAATTCATGCCGAGGGAAAGGCGAAGAGAAACACTGTGAGGAAAGGTAACTCTGTTAGTTTCTCCCTGGAGCCGTTTTTACACGTCTCCTTTGATGTGCTGGATCGGGCCTGTGGTGAATCTACATTCTTAGTCTGATCTGTATTGCTGAAGACCGCTTATCTTATCTTGGTGCTATTCCCAGCATGGACAAGCCTGAGGAATAGTCTGGCTGTCACCCCAACTTTCTCTGGTTGATATTCTTGCCTGCAAGTCAGAACCGAAGAGTAGTAACAGGCGCCTCCCGCAGAGACACGTGTGGCAAGTTTGCTCTTGTTACTCTGCACTGTTAGCAAATCCCAGCTCCGTCTACGGTTCTGCTGCAGATAGGCCGAGGCCGGAGATAGGTTCTGTAGTGCAGGCTTCTCATCTTATAGGGAAGAAATTAAGATCTCCAGAATCATGCAACCATCCTGCTGTTGGGAGGGAAGAACACTGGCTTCCAGCTGCTCTTGTTACAAATAAGCAACGGGTTTGGAAACGGCAGACAGACGACGAATAGCGGAGGAAACTGTGCTTTGGAAGACACTGTGAGCAAAAATTTCTCAGCTAAAAGCCACATGAGGGGCCGGTGAGATGGCTCAGCAGCGTAAGCGCCTGCCTGGCAAGTGCGAGGGCCTGAGTTCAACTCCCGGAACCCACATACGAAAAAAGGGCCGGTGATATCGCTCAGCGGCACGAGCGCCTGCTGGTGTGCGAGGTCCTGAGGTTGACCCCCGGTACCCACACACACACACAAAAAAAAATTAAAAAAAAATAAAAGCCACACGACAGGGAGAATCAATGTTCCACGGAAGAGTGAACAAGAAAGGCGATGGGGTCTGGTGTCACTCTTAGGCACTGTCTCCTTGGTCACATTTCTCAGTGACGGGTTCCAGGTGAGAAAATCCCACAGAGCTACATCAAACCAACATCATGTGGACCAGGGGTTTAGTTGGGCACAGTGTTTGTTGAATGAATGAATGATAGTGAGTGCTCCCAACTCCTGAGCTCCCACCCCAGTGCACTGCAAGAGAGTGGAGGAATTTCCTCACTTTACTTGGAGACAGGGAATTACTTCTACTCCTGCCCTGGGCTCCAAACAAATAACCATTGGTTCCTTCTGAAATCACCAGGGATTTTTTTTTTTTTGGTACCGGGAATCGAACTCAGGAGCTCGCGCTTGCCAGGCAGGCGCTTGCGCCGCTGAGCTATATCTCCGGCCCACCTGGGGTATTAACCCGAGCCACAGAACAGCAAATGTCAGACAACATCCAGGCAGTTTTACGGTAACAGGTACCATTCACAGGGAACTCGGTCTACGACTGCCACTCAGAAACACGATTATGACACATATTGAAGAGGACCGAGAAGAACGCGCTCTTCACACTGACAGGACCCTGCAAGACAGGATCTGCAGGAACCCCAGCCCCCGCCAGCCTGACGCTGTGACAGCTGCCCCACATTCAAAGGCCTCGAGGGCGGGTCAGGACAGGACTGGATCCTGTCGGAGTGCCAGAGTGCGGCCTGCGAGGCCTATGAGGGGGAGCAGCCGCCCGCAGGAGGACACTGTGACGAGTTCATACAAAGCTCTCCTGAGTGGTTCAAACCAACTTAACGCTTCTCTCTTCAACCCGGAGTGTTTTTTCTAACATCAGAAGAATAAGGGTTTGTGACTTAAAAGCAAGCTCTCTAGGCTTTTCACACTTGAGTATTTTCAGTCAAACGAGAGATACCTAGGAATGCCAGAGCTCAGCTTTCCCAGTAGTGGCCAACCTGAAACTTGACCCGAATTCAAAGCCTGCAACACCACTGTCAGCTTAATTATAGCTGATTTGAACAATTGCTTTTGTTGGAGTGAATAACTAGGATTTTAATGTAAACTATTTAAATAAAGATTACAATGCCATAGAATATATTTTAAAAAATGAAACAAAATTAATAAAAAATTTCTGCTTTTATTTTAAGGAGTCCCAAAGTAGAACTTAAAATCGCCATTTTGGGGAGTACTGATTGCATAGATCAATATATATCATTGATCATGCTAAATTGCCATGTTGTATGCTATTTTAGTATTTTGGGAAAATGAAAAATAAAATCTGTTCTTTAGCACAATAAATATATCTTATTAAAAAATTTCTTGATTAGTTCTGCATTGAAATTATTTCTATAAAACTTTATTCATTAAAAATTGTTTTATTGGGCCGGCGACATGGCTCAGTGGCATAAGTGCCTGTCTGGCAAGCGCAAGGCCTTGAGTTTGACTTCCGGTACCCACATAAAGGAAAAAAAGGGCCAATGATATTGCTCAGCGGCACAAGCACCTGCTGGCAAGCGCAAGGTCCTGAGTTCGACTCCTGGTACCCACATTAAAAAAATTGTTTTATTTGACCAATCCCTAAATTAGTAAAGTCCCTTTCTTTCTATGTTCCATGTCTATCAATGCCAAAGCAAATTTGCATTCCTTGGTTTCTTATCTTTGCACACCTTCTGAATCCATTAAAGGAACATCAAGAATGTAAAAACCATACACAAAATGATGACTTCTGCTATGGTTAGGTTTCTTTGAATTTGTTTCTATCTTTATTTCCAGGAGAATAAAAATATTGTTAAAAGTGACACAGATACCTCCTAGGTCAAGTGGCCATGTAATCTGTCACCCAGACTGAGCCACTTCTGTGAGCATCACTAGGCCAGAACACTACACACATATGGTCACCTTCCTCCAGGGTCCAGGTGGCAGCACAAGGCCTCGTGGCTTTTGCTGAGGCCTCTGGCAATCAGGCAAGGTGGCTGGCCCTGCACCGTGTCCATGAACCCCAGTCTCCCAGCATCCCCCGCTCACCTGACCACCATGTCTTTGGGGCCCGCGGTGACAGTGCAGACGCCATCCTCGCAGTGCTTTCCCACCAGGCTGTGGGCATGGAGGTGGACGTTCTTCCCATTTGTGACCAGCTGAACAATAACCTTGGCAGGGCCCATGTAGTTGCAGATCTATACAAGAGGCACATTTCAGAAGTTAGCATATCTGATGCTTTGCAATGTGGAAAAACATCTATGGTCAGCCAGTAAGCCTAAAGCAATCCAGGGCAACAAGGGCAAAGCAGAAGGCATCACAATCCTGGAGCTGGAGTTATATTACAAAGCTACAGTGGTAAAAACAGCATGGTATGGGAACAAAAACAGATAAGAGGATCAAGGAGCAGCACAGAGGATGCAGACACAACCCTACGTACATTTGACTATTTGATCTTTGACAAAGGGGCCAAAAACACACAGAAGAAGAAAGACAGCCCCTTTAATAAAGGGGTGTTGGGAGCACTGGCTATCCACATGCAGAAGGCTGAAGCTAGACCCATATATCTCACCATATACTAACCTAAAATCAAAATAGGTCAAAGAACTAAGTTGTAACACAGAAACACTTAACCCGCTGTAAGACAAGACAGCTAAAACTCTTGAAGTCACAGATCATAGGTAAGGATGAACCCCAGACACACAGCAAATTGTTCTGAAAAGCAACAAATGGGATCGTATCAAATAAAAAAGCTTCTGCACAACAAAAGACGCAACCAACAAAGTGAAAAGAAAACCTAAGGAATGAGACAAAGGACTCATATACAGAATAAAAAAAAAATTGACCTCCCAAAATAAAAGACCCAATAAAAAAATGGACATCTGAGATGAATAGACATTTCACAGAAGTTTGAGTGGCCAATAAATACATGAAGAAATGTTCAACGTCGCTGGCCATTAGAGAAATGCAAATTAAAACAACACTGAGATGACATTTTACCTCAGAAACAATGGCCATCATCAAGAAATCAAATAACAAATGCCGGAGAGGCTGCTGGTAAAAAGGACTCTTCTGCATTGTTGGTGGGAATGTAAACTGGTACAACCACTACGCAAATCAGTGTGGGTATTTATAAAAAAACTGAAATTAGAAATTCCACTTGACTGGGCAAGCGTGAGGGCCCGAGTTCGACTCCTGGAACCCACATATGAAGAAAGGGCCAGTGATATCGCTCAGCGGCATGGGCGCCTGCTGGTGCGTGCGGTCCTGAGGTTGACCCCCCGTACCCACAAAAAAAAAAAAAAAAAAGAAATTCCACTTGACCCAGCTATTCCCCTTCTAGATATCTTCCTGAGTTAGAGACATCATGTCACAGTGATCCACATGTACCCATATTTATAGCAGCACAATACATGATAGCTAAATCTTGGAAGTGCCCTATATGCCCACCAACAGATGAATGAACAAAGAAAATGTGGAGTACTAGTCTGCCATAAAGAAAGACGAACTTGAGTCGTGTGTAGGAAAATGGATGCACCTCGAGACCATAATGTTACGTGAAATTAATCAAACACACAAACTCAAATATTGCATGATTTTTCTTATGTAAAGAATTCAAAGTATAAATAAAGAGCAAAATATAAGATAGATAATGGGAAGTAGGGAGGCAAATCTTTCTCAAATGGGAAGGGGACCAAGAGCTGGGGGTAGGGGCAAGGAGGGGAGGGAAGAGGATAAAAGCAGGAATTGAGATGTGCTGTGAAGATGCACCAACTCTACACACAGTGTGAACACTATGTACTGCAAACATGGACTAATACAAACAAACAAACAATAACAAAAACCCCCTGACAAAAAAAACTCTGAAAGCCAAATTAAGAACCACACAGAAGAAAAGAAAAGTACGATATGAAGCTATGCATGGCCGTGCTCGCATGTGGGGGCCGAAGCTGGGATGACGGACTCCCAGGTGCCAGTGGCGGCTGTTTCAGTGGTGAGGAGAGCTTCTCCAGAAGCCAGCCGCATAGGTACAGCGGGCGTGACTGCCGCTGGGACAGCACTTCCTGGGGATGCTGTGTGGTCGGAAGTGTCCCCTCCTCCCAACCTGGCTGCGGTTTCCTCTGCACCCTCATCACAAGCGTGGCTGCAGGGTCTGGGTGAAGGCCCAGTGGTAAGGGAGCTGCACACTGAAGGGCATCAAGAGCACAGCAGCAGGAGGAGAACCCCGCACCCTAACTCCCTGCTGGGTGCCGAGGCAGCACGGGACCTGGCTCTGAAGGTCGGCCTCAGACACTGGAGGCCAAGGACCACCCCCTTGTGCTCCACCCTCTGGGCTAGGAGCTCTGCTGATGAAGTTACACGTGCTCAGGTCATGGGAAGCTGCTGCACCTCCTGACTGCAAATCTTGGCTCTCACAGCAGTTTAGTTCTTTAGCTCTTGTTTTATAAAATCAGACTTTTCATTTAAGGTAATTTTTATTTGCATAGCCTTCAGTTACAGCAATAAAAAGGAAATAGCAAAAGAGCCTGGACACCCTTTCTCCTCCTGTACCAGAGCGCAGATGCTTCCGTGACAGAGCCTCGGTCCTACAGTCAGCACTAACAGAAACAAACAAACAAAAACACCAGTGGCCTGATTTTTACCCCCCGAATCCTATTAAGTCAGAGGCCTGCAATACATCGTCATTTGTAGGAAAACAGATGGATCCTGAGACCACAGTGCTACGTGAAATTGGACACAGAAGGCTCAGTATTGCATGGTTTCTCCTTTTTTTTGTTTTTTTGTGGGTACCGGGGGGTCGACCTCAGGACCTCGCGCGCCAGCAGGCGCCCGTGCCGCTGAGCGATATCACTGGCCCCTTTTTCGTATGTGGGTTCCGGGAGTCGAACTCAGGCCCTTGCGCTTGCCGGGCAGGCGCTTAAGCCGCTGAGCCATCTCACTGGCCCCTGCATGGTTTCTCTTATATGAGAAACCCAAAGGAAACTTTTTTTTTTTTTTTTTTTTTTTTTTTTTTTTTTTTTTGTGGGTACCGGGGGGACGACCTCAGGACCTCACGCGCCAACAGGCACCCGTGCCGCTGAGCGATATCACCGGCCCCTTTTTCGTATGTGGGATCCGGGAGTCGAACTCGGGCCTTCGCGCTTGCAAGGCAGGCGCTTAAGCCGCTGAGCCGTCTCACCGGCCCAAAGGAAACTTTTAAGAGCAAAATAAGAGATTTTAGGAAACAGGAAGGTGGAGATGGGAAGGGGAAGTCAAAAGGATCAAGATGTGTGGTGTGTGTGTGTGTGTGTGTGTGTGTGTGTGTGCATGTGTGTACCAGTACCCTGAGATGAATGGAATCATTATGCATCACAAACACACACTGACAATTAAACAAAGATACAGCAAATTCAGCTGGGCTGCTGGGAACGTGCTGCATCTTTGAAGTTGCCCAACACACCCGAAGAATTCCGCTTGCTGAGGACGTTCCATGGAAAGAGAGGAGCGCCTTCGCAGCTTGCCCACTTCGCCCACCACGTCGCCAGCTAGCTGTGCACTGTGGGGAGCCAGGGTGGGAGGGTTTTGTTCCTAACCCAATCTGTAGTTGCCAGAGGTGAAGGAGTCGGTCATGGCTGCAGCTGATCCCCAGGGGCTGGGGAGAGAAAGTATTCCCTGAACAGAGGGCAAGCTTTCCTCGGTCCCCCAGCTGAATGTGGGCCAGGCGAAGGTCTGCTCTGAGTTTCCCACACCCTGCTGAGGGTGGAAGGTGCCCACTGAGCATGTGGACATCTCCTCCCCTGCAGGGCATCACAGGGAGAGACTTAATCCATGACGCTCCATGGAGGCTGGGCCTCTGGAGGAGGTTAGGGTCAAAGGAGCCGTGAGGTGGAGGACAGAAGCGGGCAGCATGCTCGGACGCTCTCCTCATGGGTCTACGTTCACTCTATTGTGTTTGAGGCAAAGGGCCTGGAGATTTGCCTGCCCCACGTGCTGCCTGGTCCAGCCGAGAGTCTGAGCAGCGTGACACCATTGTTGTTATGGACCACTGGGCTTTGTGTACTCTCCAAAGTCCCGACTGAAACATGCAAATGTCAGTTTGCAACTTTCGTGGCACGTGAGGAACCATGGCATCATCTGCCATGATGGAGCACACTTTGCAACTGGTTCAAGAGTCCTGTGGTCCAGGGAGGTTTGAGTTCCTTTTATCTAGCCTCCCCTTTACTTCTTTGACTAGTGCTTCCCTTGAAGATTAAGTTTATAGAGAATGTACGTATCTGTTAGAAAGGTTTTTGGGGAGCCAGGCATGGTAGCACAAGCCTGGAATCCCAGCAAATTGGGAAGCTGAGGCAAGAGGATCCCAAGTTCTAAGCCGGTTTGGGCAACTAATGGGACCCTGTCTCAAAAACAAAAGCAAAATAAGAACAAAAAGGACTGGGGATGTAGTTGAGTGTCCTCTGGGTTTGATCCCCATTACCAGAGAGAGAGAGACAGAAAGACAGAGAGAGAGAGAGAGAGAGAGAGAGAGAGAGATACAGGGAGGGACAGAGAGAGAGAGAAAGAGAGAGAGATAAAGACTTCTTTGAAAGAGTCTGAATGCAGCAGACTCCTAACACCCCCAGTGTAGACACAAGTCCAGCTTGGATCTCAGCCAACACCAACCAATCAGCTCCCAGGGACACTGTGGAGCTGATGTCAGGGAGAGGGGCCTGTCGCCGTCTGTCAGTGGAAGTCACAGCAGCTCAAGGATGGCAAGCACGACTTCGTGTGTTAATGAAAATGTGCAAGCACTAGCCGTTGTCTTCTTCATTATGTGTCTTATGCTATGCCAGGGATCACTCCATGGTACAATCCCCCGAGACCATTTTTCAAGTCGTGCACAGCAGGTGGCTGGAATGAATGACCAATTTAGGCTGCTCCTGTTTCTCCAGAGTGCTGTGCAACGTCAGGCTTTGTTAATTTTCCAATAACAACTGTGTCCCTGCGGTAACAGTGTCATTTTTGATTTCCTGGTGACATCCAGCACTTTCTTCCTGTGGCTTCATAACACAACACTTTGGTGACCACGGGCTACCCCCGCTTTCTCGGTGACATCAGTCTTCAGCAAAGCACCTACTTGTACTGTCGTCCTATGGAAAAGCACGGGGTGGGTCAACAACGGCATCTAGAATTTTCTAGGAATCAGAATTTGAAACATCCAGGTTACTCACTGGTAAATTCAGCTGAACCCCCTCGGCAGGGAGCAGAGACCCGTGGACGTACGACGCGATGCACTAGAAGGAGCTTCTCTGCTTAAGTTTTCTTGTAAAGTGATGACGACGATGACGATGAAGAAGAGGAAGGGAAAGCCCCAGTTTTCAAACAGAAACCCAGGCTGACTTGGCGTGTGTTCCCAACTCGATCCTCTCCCACACAGGGTCGAGTCCTGGTGCTCTTGGGGCTGGGCTCAGGACTCTGACGCCCAGCTGTGACTCGGCAGCGGCCTCAGCAGGGCAGGCGGCTGACATCTTGGGTTTCGGTTTCTCCACCTTTGAAATGAGCTACCGCAGGGCTGCTGCTAAGATGAAATGAGAAGCACAGTGCTGGGCGCCCCGTGGGGTCAGCACGCTCAAGTCTAAATCCAGGCATGGCAGAGTGGGTGCGTCCCCCTCCTCACGGGTCTGGGTAGGATGGACCCACATGCTGGGTGTGCTCGTCAGACAAGGTCTGTCGCAGGAGTTCGCCTGGTCGGGAGGTGGCAGAAAGCTCTGGGGGGCTTCAGGGCTGAGCTCCGAGGATGACTCAGGGCACAACAAGGAAGCAGGTGGGAGTGAGTGTCCCCAGCAGGGAGCATGGGCTCAGCTCCAGCGGACCCCACCTTCCTGAGCTCCCGCATGGTCCTATCACTGGTGTCACTTGTCATCTCCATTGCCAAGGGGAGGACCCCAACCAGAGGCCCCCACACCCACCTCATGTTCGCCCACTGAGGATGGATGGAAACCAGTGTGGCACTGAGGAGTCAGGGACAGGAGCCAGGGACAGGAGCCAGGCCACGAGCCAGAGGGTCAGAGTTGTGCTCACAGTGTCTCCATGAGCTTGGGGGCCAGAAGTCTCCCTGGGATCTATCCCTGCTGCGACACAGGCGTCCCCGGGTGCTCACGCGGGACATCGACTCTCACTGTGCTTTTCCATCTGTGGCCCTGTGTGGCCACCAACACCAGAGCTGCAGAACCAGAACAGAGGGCACAGGACGTCCAGGGCCACTGCACAACAGTGGGGTGGCTGTCACCTGCAGAGGGTCCACACTTCCGCCTCCTGTCGCACTCTGACCTAGGCTGCCTGCAGGGCTTTGATCTTCAGTTTTATGCCATCTGATACAAACCCAGAACAGGAAATACACAATTGCTGCTTACAAGAATCACTGGGGACTTTACCTCAACAGCTGCCAAACCTCTGTCAAATCCCGAATAGATCGTGACTATCCGAGACCGTGAAGGCCTCGCGAAGGGACAGTGTGCACATGCGCAAGAACAGTGTGGGAAACATTCACGCGCAAGCCGGTTAGTTCTCAGGGACTTGGGCTCATTTTCAAGCAGAAAATGAAGGTTTCATGTACCTTGCTTTGTTGTATTTCTTACTCTCCTACTGCATGCATCCCCAAAGTCTTTGGAGTAAAGTGTAATCTTTGTCGCACTGAGTCAGAGCTTCAAGAGGAGCCCTCACTGGCCACCTCCACCACGGGCTCCGAGCCCACACCTCGTCTCCCAAGTGTCTCCCTTCCGCCTGAGGGTCCTGTTCAAGTCCAGTCAGGTCAAGTCTTGCCCCTGCTCTGCTAAAAATTTTCTAAAAGTGAAAGGCGATGAAGCTGAGTGATTAGTGCCAGGCGCTTATTATCCTCTTCTGTGTACACATGATTAAAAACTTCCATGGTGGAGGGTGATGCAGCAATGACCCTGCTAGAAACAGAATTGAGGGGCTGGCGATGCACCTCAGGGGCAGAGTCCTCACTAGTGCGTGTGAGGGGCTGTGTGCAATCCTAAGCACCGAAAAAAAAAAAAAACAAGGCAGAAGCACTAACCCTCAGAGCTTCTCCATCCTCAAAGCCCAGGCGGTTACCAAGCTCAGGAGATCCGGGTCACCTGATCCTGTCAGTGCCATTCTACACCTGCCCTGGTGAGCCCTGTCCCTCTGACAGCTTCCGCAGTGCAGTGCTGTCGCCTGCCCAGGACACAGCCCTGGGATACCTGCACCCCGGGGTTACCTGTCACCCAAACCCCTGCCCTGAACTTTCACCACAGCCTACATGCCCTGCTTCTCTGCTGTTATTCTCTATACATTACCTTTAATTACTGCACATTTCCCACGGAGTTCTGTCTGCCAATTTTTTCCCCATTAGAACGCAGCTTTCCTAAGAGTGGAGACACTGATTTCTCCCACGCTATTCCCTAGTGCCTGCAATAATGCTTGCTGTACTGTGGGCATTCAACGACTAATTCTTTAATGAGTACATAATTAAATAACCCAGACATGAATAAAATGTTATTTAGTGAAGGCAACTTACTAAAATACGGAGTTGTGCGAGGAGGGAGGAAATGAAGGTGACTGAATTCTTCCTTTTGTTATTTTGTCTCTGGAAAGACGGCTAAGTCCCACTCCACCCTCTCCACAGGCTACGGGTCTAGAATGTGACCACTGCCACCGGGACAGAATGTCGCCTCTAGCTGGGGACCCCAGGCTGCTTCCAACCTGGAAAGACCGGAAGCCCAGCAGCTGCGGGAGGAGGAGGGAAGGGGAGCTTGTGTCACCCCTGGACCATCAAGGCAGCAGCTGGACACCCCATCCTCCCGCGCTGCTGCCCCCCAGCCTCCCTCTTGCGCCGAGTCTCAGAATCACTGTGCTCAGTACCTCTGTCTCCTCTCCTAAGTCCCTGGGGACCCAGGGCCCATAGTTCTGATCCCCGTGAACTTACTGCCTGTCACTCTGCTGAAGGGAACAGCTGCCAAGGGGGTCATCATGAGGGGTGCAGGGCTACATCCCCAACATCTCAAAGTAAGGGAGCCCATGGGCTCTGGGGCTGGACAGGTGTGGCCCTGACACCGGGTCCTCCGTTCCCAGTGGGGACCCCCTGGGTGACTCACTTGAGCTTCCTGATCGATCTTAAAATGTGAGCACAATACACACCGAGTCTCCACAGGTACTGAGGGAGACAAGCAAGCCATTCATCCATTCGTGTGCCTTCTGCTTCCACCAGGCTCTGCAACGAGAAGGTGGAGGCCACCGCCGCCCCCTTCAGTCTCTTCTCCTGCTGTCACCGAGGTGCAAGTGTCCCCTTCCTCTTCAGAGAATCACAAGTTTGTTCCCCTTTCCAGGAATAACCACTCCGCCTTTACCCTCAATGCTTATTCCAGACCTCTGTGAATCACCCCTGGGGGCTCTTTCCTTATTTCACAGATAGCTGTTTCTTCTTCCTTATTCTAAAAACAATGACCTCCCTGACGATGACGACGACAACTGTAAAGGTTACCATTTTTTGAAACCCATGGGCCACCGGGGAGGAAAGAACCAAGATTTCCTCTGGTCTCTGTCATCCAGGAGAATGTCCTTAGCATCCACTCAGATCTGCCGAACCTTGCTCTCTTCCTCCCTCCTCCCAAGCATGCAAGGAAATCTCGAATCATGGAGGTGAACCATTGACTTCATCTGGTGCCTTTCACAAGGTAGCTAAATCCCCTCTGCTTGAACTTTGAAAAGCACCCAAAGGTCACACCTGATGCCATGTTTCCAAGCTCAGCAGTCACTTCTCATTTTCACCCCACACTGTGGCACGGGACCGGTGACCGTGGCCCCCAGCCCTCTCCCCTACGCCATGCTGCCCTGGCCACAGCTCGGTCCTCTTTCCCAAGGACGGGCTCCTCCAGAGATCAGGCCGTGGGCCATCTCTAGTATCCACCATCCTCACCCTGCACACTCGAGTCCACCCTGGATTAGCTGTCTACACCATGCGGACCCCTGCTGAATGGCCATCTCACACGCTTGCCACCCTTTAGCACATCTGACTTTTCCAGCTGCTTGCAGGCTTCCTCCTTTCTGTCCCACACCTCACACCTCAGGGTGCCCGGCTGGCCCAGTCACCTCCCGAGCCCACTCCACTCCTGCTGACCGAGCAGTCCCTTCTGGGTCACCACACCCGCCCTCTTCACCTCTCTGTCTTCGGTTGACCCCCCTCAGCTTGTGCTCTGAGCTTAGCCAGCCCGTGGAGAATCCCTGCAGTTCTCCTCACCAGCATCCAGGGCTTTCCCTTCAAAGCTGCTGCCCAGAGCACGCTGCCAGAGCCCCAAGCTGATCATGAGATGTCGCTCCTAGAGGAAAACTCCAGGCTGACCCATTTCCCTGCAAAGTTCAGTCTGAATTCTTGCGTGATTTGTTCCTGTCATATCTTCCCAGCCTCGTCACTTCCTGTCCCTTTCCCGTGCTCTTCGCCCCTGCATATGCTGTTCAACCTTAGAGATTTCTAGTTTCCAGCCTCTGCTGCTGATTTTGCTGCTTCCGTTTTCTCCCGTCTTTCTGGTCTTCAAATGTCTACTTCCCGCAAGATCCAGCCCACAGGCAGGAGCTCCCCTCAAGTCCTTCTCTAATCACCCCAATCAGCCCGAGCATAGATATTCATCTGACCCTTCGGGCAATTAGCCCATTTATTCTTTCACTCAAAAAGTAAGTTGCCCACTGATTGCTACACAGCAGCCACTGGTTATATAACGGGGAGCAGAGCACACACTGGCGCTGTGTTTCCGATAGTAGGGACACATCTTTGTTCCTCTGTTCAATGATCATCAAGGACAAAGCCACTAATTCTGTGTCTCCGACCCTGGGTGCAGACTCAGTGCATGCTGAACGAGTACTGGAGCATTTGTTAAGAAAATAATGATGGGTGAACCCTGGCTCCGATGGATAGACGCCTCTGAGGAAGGAGGGGTGGAGGAGGGTGCACAGTCCTGGCAGATGCCCCACTGACCTGACTCTGGGGGAGTCCAAGGAGTTTCTCAAAGTCCCAGCCTCAGTGAGAACAGGAAGTCAATTACTGTGAAACTGCTAATTCCTTGGCTCTGACAGCAGTCAGGAACACCTTGCCTTGGGCTATAGCTGCTGTCCAGGACTAGTTTCTAAGGCCCCCGTCCTCCCTGAGGGCTTTCCACTGGGAAAGCACTTTTACTTGTAGGGAGACTGGCTTCCAAGGCACTGGAAAATATCTACAGTATGAAATCAAGATTTTGGGGGTATTACTGTTGTTTTGTGACAGGGTCTTCCTATGTAGTCCAGGCTGGCCCTGAACTCACGATATAGCCCAGGCTGGCCTTGAATTCCCAGCAGGGCAATCCTCCTGCCTCAGCCTCCTGAGTGCTGGGATTACAGGTATGTACCACCATGCCCGGTAGAAGTCAAGAAATTTTAGCTTAACCAAAGTCATACTTTATTTTCAAGTATGATTCCAGTTTTGGGGAGAATGATAGGGATGCTTAGGGACAGTCTGAATAAATTGGGTTTAATTTAAATGCCTTGAAAGTCTCAAATTTTGAGACTGTTCAGAATCTCCCATGGAGCTGGTGAGATGGCTCAGTGGCATAAGCACCTGCCTGGCAAGTGAGAGGTCCTGAGTTCGACTCCTGGTACCCACATACGATAAAAGGGCCGGTGATGTTGCTCAGCAGCACGGGCGCCTGCTGGCACACGAGGTCTTGAGTTTGACCCCCGGTACCCACAAAAAAAAAAAAAAAAAAAAGAAGAAGAATCTCCCATTTTGGTGCAATGGGAGAACATTCTCCTTCTTACCAAACACCTGTGACAGGCGTCTCTTGAGTGTGGCGCACCAAGTTTATCTCTCTCAAAAAACTTTAACTTCTGCTTTGTTTACTTAGAGGCCTGGCCTGAAGTCTACAGATTTTCAGATTAGAACGTCTGGGTTAATTTTAAGTGTCCACATAGCTGACGGCCAGAGCGCCGGTCACCAGGCAGCTGTGACCTTGCCCAAGTCCCCTAACCTCCGGAGCCTCGAGACCCTTCCTGGGTGTAACTGCTGGATGACTTCAAACATGCCCTCGGCTCTCAAAAATCATTCCTCCTCACACGCATCACACATGGGGCAATGTCCAAAGACCACTACTTCAAACCGCAAAAAGCAAGCAACAGCAACAACACAAAGAAAGAAAGAAAGAAAAGACAGAGAAAAGAGAAGTGGAAAATCACAAAATCTCTGAGTTGGAAGGAACCTTTTAGGGTAAACTTCATTACAAATTTGTGAACATTTTAAATACATTTTACCACAATTACAAATTGAGAAAACACACAATCAACACTTAAATTACCTGTTCCAATGGGGCTTCTGATAGCATGGGAAACCAAAATTTAGAGACAAAGAAAAACCTTTATGTTAGGCAAAGATTTCCACTGTTGTCATTAAAGCTGAGACCGAACATCTGAAGTGCTTATTCTCAGAGAATCCAGCAAGCCTACCTTGGGTGGGCAAACCCTCATAAGACAGAACAGTCTATTCTGGAGTACATCAGAAATGGGGGGAGGGTGGAGAAAAACAGACAAACAAACTAATTTTAATTAAAACATTTTGTGTGTGTGAATGTGTTTGAGACAGAGTCTCACTATGTAGTCCAGGCTGGCCTAGAGCTCATAATCCTCCTGCCTCAGCCTCCCACATGCTGGGATTATGGGAATGTGCCACCATGCCTGATGATCAAAACAGATTTTAAGAATCATTATAAATAACCTTTAAAAATTAGAGGGGCTAAAATACATGTAAGCATGATTGCAGTGTGCTCAAAATAAAAATTTTAGGTCTCTGACTATTCTTTGAAAACATCAATTATTCAGATACATTTCTAATATTCTTTTTAAATGGTGTTAAAGTCTCTCAACACAGTGTTTCTGACCCAAACCTAATCTGTGATAATTAAGAATATCTCTGACTCTGTGATCCCCAAATTGATTTGGGATTAAACATCACTGATTTCTTAGAAGCATATTATCGCCCTCACAATATATTTTTCTTCCTTAGAAAACCCATTCTGTTGCCGTCACAGAAGCCACAGGTTACAGAAGTAGTTGGGCTTCACTGACCGGCAGCAGGGAGCTCGGGGCCACCTGGGCAGGGACAGCAGGCTGTCCCTTCCCTGGGGAGGAAAGTACACCAGGCGCAGAACACCACACTCTGCTGCTGTCATTTCCTGTGGAAAACCCCTGCTATACCAGAATTACTACTGAGTAGAACCGGGAAATTTTCTGTCTGATTTCTTCTTGCTGCTTTATTGGTCACCTTACACCCCCGGACACAAATACGGCAAGAGAGGAGACACGAGCTATGTGTCAGACTGAGGTTAACCAGAGTCCTGTGCCCTCTGCAGGCAAGGACGAGAGCAGGAGAGGGGGAAACCCCAGTGTTTCTGCTGTTTCTAGGGCAACGCCAGCCACGCATCTGAGCGCTGTAAACCTGCTTAGAAAGCCCTTTCATGTCACAGCTTTCTGCCGCTCAGCCACGGATGAAATGGCCTGCAGGCTGCTGCTGCTTTCTATGACTTTTGAGTTTGTCAGAAAATCGTGACTGTCCCGTAACTTTGTGTTGATTAGCTCTTATTATAAAGTCCTGATTTGTTGAGGAAAAATCTTTTCTAAAGGCATATTAAAAAAAAAAAAAGGAAGGGGGTACTTGCATTACAAAGGGTCTTCCCAGAGCTAGCGTCGTGCCCTGTCACCCTGTCCCCCTGTCCCGTCCCAGGCAGCCCTGACTCTGCTGGCTCCACGCACGCCTTACTTCGCCCCCTGCGATAGGCCGGCCCTGGCACATCCTTCCCATGACAGCCATTCTCGTACACGAGAACATGTGGACCTCCTCTGGCTGAGAGGCCACTCTGCAATGGAACACAGTGAAGTCTTCCACAATCCTGCTCTGAGCTCACGCAAGCTGGTTTCCCTGCTGCCCACCTCGGGCCTGGCAGGGCGTGTGATTCCTGCTATGGGCAAAAGACCACCACCTCCTCGATCTTACACACTGTACCTCTGTTAATGCAGCCCAGGGGGGTTCCTGGCTTGGCAGTCCCAGGGCCTAGTTGGCTCAGGTCTAACTGGAACTTCTGGCGCTTTGTGCAGGCGTGCCTGCTAGATCCTCTCTTTCCCACCCGGTCCTGAGGTGATTTGTTCTCTGGATGCATGTATCTCTTCAACATTGCTGCTTAAGGACCTGGCACCTTGCCCCAGCTTTTCAAGAGTAATGTGAATTTAAATGAGTTGTTATCTATTGCTTTATGTCACTCAGGAATTCGATAAGAACCTTAAAGGGCTCCATTTAGGCCGGCGCAAATGTATTTAAAGACTGGGAAAAGATCCCTGGGACTCGTCCCTGGAAACAGCCCTCCATTGACGCCAGTTAACTCCTGTCATCCTGAAACAGTGTCTCCAGTGCCTCCTGTCCAAGCACTCAAGGACCCTGCACCTGAGGCGGTGTGGGGACGCCTGTTCTCCCCTTGTGCGGGGATGGGGCTCGGGCAAATGTCCTCGGTGTCCCTGCACCAGCTACGGGTACATCTCCCTGCTTCAGTCCTCTGACACACACATGTGTGCACACATGTGCACACCAGCTCACATGTGCACACACATGTACATGCACCCTGCTGTCCCCCAGCGATTGCAGGAAACCCCAACACCATCTTGCAGGCATCTGCTCCTTGCTGTTCCATGTGGCCTGGGGACAGGGAGGGGGCATGTGCCTGCAGAGCCCAGCATCACACCTGGAGCAGGGACGAAGAGACTGAGGAGGCAGGAGGGGAGGAAGACTCCTGTGTCTACACCTCAGGCTTCCTGGCTCCAGGTTGCAGAGCGAGCTTTAAATCACGGCTCCATTGAGCCCTATGGTTTTTGTAACTGCATTTTAAAAAGCAGCAAAACAGCTTGACTTTCTAGTGATTTATAAAAGGTCTAATCTCACATAAATGAAAGATTCTGTGATACCGGCAAAGGTTGTTATCAACAAATAAAATTAAATCAAGAAGGATGGGAAAATTCCTAAAATATAGTAACAAAACTGTAGCCTAACTCTATAGGCTTGTGGTGACATACAGGAAAAATCCGATCCCAGGAGACGCCGTCCTGCCTGAGCACCCCGAGGACACCTGTGGCCTGTGGCCAGGGAACTGCAGAGAAACTTCCAACTCTGCTTGCTAAGTTTGTAGCGAGAGATGATAATGGTATAGAGATTCCCAGACAACACCATTTCTCTCCAAACTGAGCATTTGAGTGTATTTCAAGACAGAGAAAATAAGTCACTAGATGGAGGGCCTTGGTTCCAGGAGAGAGGAGACAAAGGCAGAGGATGTGAGAGGCCAGTGTGAGCCTGTGGGTTGCACAGGAATTAGAGGTTTGGATGAAGAGTCTGTGCTCAAGCCTTTCTATAAATCGACTTTCCACTGTGATGAGAGTAGAGAACTCGCTCTGCCAAAAGAGAGACGGAAGAGTCCAGCCTGAGGCAGCGACTGTGAGCTAGGATGTCCCATGATTTCAGAAATAAGAACACGGTGAAAACTGGCTGGGGCCATGCCACACGGATGTGGCAGCCGGTGTGAGAGACGCCCACTGGCCAAGACCAAGGCCGTCCAAGCATCACGAATAATGATGAAAGGTGCGTGGCTTCTTTTATCTGAGATGCCTGGGACTGCAGTGTTTCAGAGTCCCTGGATTTTGGAATGTTTGCATTAGACAAGACCAGTTGACCCTCCCTTATCCAAGAATCTTAAATCTGAAATGCTCTGAAATCTGAAACCCATGACACTCAAAAAGTTTCAGCTTTTGGAGTATTTTAGACTTTGGATTTTCAGGTCAGGGCTGCTCAATCTACACTAAAAAAATCTTTTTTAAAAGGAGAGTGAAGAAAACTATTTTTTTTAAAAGAAAGAAAAATGTCAACAAGTATAAGGAATGACAGAAGTAGAAAATCACAAACGTAGCATCAATTAGTAACTGATCAGAAAAGAATTCGAGTCTGCGGCAGGCACTGGAGAAGAGCGCTGGGGATGAGGTGCGCCCTGTGGAGGGGCAGGAAGTGATGTGGTTCTGCAGGCTCCAAAGGCACAGGTGACGGTGACCTGCGGGTCACCCAGGGCTTGAGAGGAGCACGGGTCAAGGGTGACACCAAGAGTGTTTCCGAGACGGGGAAGTTGTTGAGAGGAGCTGCCGGGTGGGGAAGACTGGGACTCTGCTTGGGATTATTTGATGTCCCAGTGACAGTGTCCACCACAGAGCAGAGCCTGGAGCCATGGTGTCACAGTGGAAGTCTGGGCTGGAGAAAAGAACCCAGGACACAAGTGTGCACACACACATGTACAGATGCACACATGCATGCACGTGCACACATGTACACACACACACAAAGCCAGGAGAGGGAGGGCATGAAGAAAGAAGCTGTTTCCAGTCAAGTTGCGCATCCAACCTGTCTTACACTAACAGCTGGGGCAGTAAGATCTCCCCTGCTGGGCGTGTAAGGATCACATAGCGCCCCACACACAGTGAGGACCCGTGAGGGGTGGGGGACACAGCATGCTTCCTGATGTTACTACTCAGGCATTTCTGACTATGGGAGTCAATAACTGAGTGCTCAAAGAAGGAAGAGGAATCCGGTTCAATTCGACAGGTATTCACCATACCTCTCCCCACAGGAGGGTGTGTGATGAAGAGTAAGACCCTGAAGACCAGGGAAGAGGAGATGGCACCCCAGTGAGGTCAGCGAGACCGTGTCACGGTGACAGAGACCTGCAAGATATCACGGGCCTGCTGAGGGGACGCCACAGGTCACCCTGTTTCAAGGGTGAATGGGGCCATCAGGCCAGACACTGAGAAGTATCAGGAAATCCGTGGAGTAAATGATGACAGCGCTGGGACAGTCAGGAGGGAGCCGCAGCTCAGAATGAACAGCGAAAGGCAGGCACATGGTGGAGGGCAACTCCCGCCCGCAGGTCACGCATTACAAAGACGTTGGTTTAAGGGCATGGTTGGTATCAAGCGGTGGCACCAAGGTGGGCTTCCAAGTGTGCTCTGGAAAGGAGGAAAGGAGGCAGCCGCAGAGGCTGGAAGAGTCCACACAACCGCAGCAGCATCAAGATGCCACGCAGTTCATAGGGGACGCACAAACCCCGGAGCTGAGCACTAGCCATGGGCCAGCACTGCTCCTTACAATCCTAACCCACTTCATCTTCCAGCAACACTGTGAGGCCGGTGCTGTTTGACCGAAGGACAAGAGAAGGACAGAGAGGACAGAGGAAGGACAGAGAAGTTAACTAACTCGCCCAAGGCTGCACAGCTAATAAGAGCAAGAGCTGGGTCTGAACCACTATTCCTGCTGTAGGTGAGCCCATTATTCCCAGGGTGGGTCTGCTGTTAATCACGCGGCAATGTCACCTGCCTTGAGGTCTACGGGTACAGAAGTATGTGCGAAAGTCATTAAGTGAAAAGAGCAAGGGAGGGGTGTGGGAGAATAGAACCTGTGTGTATAAATGCGTGTGCTTCGGGGTTATGTTCATATGCACCTGGATGTGTAAATCCACAGGCGCACACCCACACTCACACCCACACACACACCTAACCTTGTTAATCCAAGGGTATTTCTAGAAGCCAACCCCCAAAATTGCTAACAGTGCTTCGCTCCAGGAAGACAGGGTCTTGGGCAGAGAGGAAACCTACTTTTCACTAAATGTCTTTGCATTACTTGAATTTTTGTTAAATGCACTTGACACTTGTAAATAAATTTTACAAACTAGTCCTTAATGTTTTTTTGAAGTGACCCACTGGGAATGGTACCTACAGCTTTCTGTACTAACCATTCGATCACTGCACAAAGAACTGCTGGCCCCCTTCACACACTCACTGGTACTCCAGGGGCTGGAAAGAAAGCAGTAAACAACACAGACAAAAGTCCCTCCCCATGGCACCAACAATGCTATCATAGGCGTTGTTCATTACGAATCTAATCGTCCTGAACCAGCGAGCGTTCACTGGTATCAGGTGCCAGGGACCTAGCCAGGTGCTGTTATGTAAATTACTTCATTTATCCTTATCTGGTTATTGCAATGTAGATGTTTTTATTTTCATCTTAAAAACGAGGAAATAAAGTTGGAAGAGGTGAAGCAACTTGCCGAAGCTCACTCCCCACCCCCCACCCCCCGCCCCGAAGTGAGACCTAGCTTTTGCTCTCAGCCCAGCCTCCCGCCTTGAAGCCCTGAAGCCACACTCTCTTTAGCTGCTGGAGGTGAGCAGCCTGACGCAGTCACCAGACCCTGCAGAGTCCTGGTGGTCACATTTTGTGACACAGGAGCGCAGCACCTCATCGCGAGAAGCTGTCATCTTCTCTTGATCTGACTGTTGCTCATGGCCAATACCCAATGTGTGATCTGTGGTCTCCACAAAATCTTGCAATGTACATTAGAAATGGCTTGAGCAGCTCTCAAGAGATGATGGTTAAATTTTCAGGTATTTTGCAAGTGAGTTAACTCCACATTAGTAGCTTGGACTTGACGATGCCAGGGAAATTGGCTGATGCCACAGATTAGGGTGTTTTTTGCTATGTATGTGTCTTCTGAGAAGCCAGATGTCCGACATTTGGTAGCACATCCCTCATTAATCAGTGAGAAAATACACAGCATTTCTCTTTCTTCATGTATTCAAAATATTGGCAACACCGCAAACATCTTCAACTTGAAGGGTTTTCTACTACTTCCTAAATACATAAAGATGATTCACAGGGGAACCCCACAGACTCAAATGCATCCTGGGGCTGATGAGGGACTGCCCCACACCCTCAGGACTACTGGTCTACCTCAGTGCCATTACACACTTGGAGTGGGTTGGACAGCGCCCCCCCACTCACACCCACTTGGAAGGATGCTCAGAACTCGATCTGATTTGGATATGGACCTTCTGTGGATGGATTTACTCAAGATGAGGTTATCCTGGGTTAGGAAGGGCCCTAATGACACTGCCTGGTGTCTTCGTAAGAAAAAGGAAAGGGAGGTGGGGATACAGAGATGGAGGGAAGACAGCTATGTAAGGACAGAGGCAGGCACCAAGGGTCTCGGCCAAGTGCCTAAGAATGCAAGGGTTGGGGCAACTACACGAAGCTAGACAGAGCGAGAGGGGTCCTCCCCGAGTCTCCACAGGGAGCAGGGCCCCCCTGACGGCTGGACTGTGGATGCTGACCCTCCAGAACCAACACTTTCTTTGGCTTTAAACAACATTGTCATGGTAATTTGCTATGGCAGCCCCAGGCCACTGATAGGATACTTGTGCAGACTGGTGTGAGCACACAGTTAAGGAAACAAGCAAGAGTTTCATAAATTCCTTTCTGGCCTCCCAAGACTTTCCTAAGACAGCCTGTGTTACTTCTAAAAGCAAGTTTTTGACATCATATCTGATTTCTGTCTCCCACCTACCCACCCCAGGTAGAAGGAGGATATGGTATCGACAGTCATCTAGTGGGGCTGTGCTAGAAATACACCAGTGAGCTGGTGAAACTTTTGTGTAGTTCCACGAACCCACAAATCAACCAACAAAGCTGCCTCTCGACATCAGTGTTAGTGTTTGGATACACGAAAGTAGAAGCAGCTACCATTTCTAGGTGCTGGCCACATGCCATGAACTGAGCAGCTCACTTTGCACACGCGCTCTAGGAAGCCGTGTTATGTGTACTGGCTTTGCAGATGGGTTGCTGAGGCCCAGCCAAGTTATTTAATGGCTGATGACCAGCGTGACTAAGAAGCAATGCTGTGTCCAGTCTGGACCAGCAGACTTCAGAACCAACGCTTTAAACCCTGAAGTGTGGTCCACAAACCACCCAGGAGCAGACTGAGATCTGCTGCTGTGCTTTCGGGGTCCTCACATCCCAGGAGACCTGCTGCTACTCCTGTGCCTGCAGCAGCCTCCATTCTCCATGTTTCCACGCTGCATCCTAGGAGGCTTCCTCCTACCTACTTTGCCACTTAATGTATATTTTACCCGCTGTATACAAACTTGCTTTTTATTCACTGAGTGAAATCATTTCAATAATTATATGTTTAATTTTAAAAACTCAACTTGGTTTTCTTTTTATTCTTCCTGGCCTGTTTTCAACCTACATTTTATTTCTCTAGCATAAACAAACTTATTTTGTCTTCACATAGCAAGCAACCAGACACTCAATTATCTGGAGATGCTGGGGTGCATTTCTGCTTCCCTTGTTTGGCAGAGGACACAGCCTACTTGCGGTCAGAGGCCCGCGCTGCGTGAACTGCACTTTTGGGTACACCCTGGCTGGAGGGCACCGCAATCTGGAGCCACTTTCTAGGAATCTATAGACTTCGGTTTCCTAGACTACGGGAGAGCACGAATCCGAACTCCAAGTCTGTTAACCTGGAAGAGCGGGGCCCGATTCTCAAGAGTGGAGCCTGGGCTGTGACCAGCGACATCTTCCTTCTTACTCTGTGTGGGGGCGATGGCGAGCGGGAGCTGCCGCACTAGGACAGGAGACCTGAGCGGGGACTGTGGTTCCAAGACCTAGGACTGCAGCACCCAAGACTGCACCTTCTGTGCCTGAGAAGCTGTCAAAAACCAAGAAAAACCAAGCTTCTCAATTACCTGGTCAGCAAGTGTTTTCAGGGTGCCTGTGGGCCCCAGAGTCCAGTCCTACCCTATTGTGTTTCCCCAAATCCCCCCTTTTATTTTAACGGTGCTAAGGATAGACCGCAGGGCTTGTGCATGCTGGGCCACCAAACCACCCCAGCTCCAAATTGTTCTCTGCCTTCTGGTACCTCAGTACCTTCACCCTTTTTCCTAAGCGCCACTGTACCGAAGATAAAAGGTGGGCCACAGTTTTGATGCAGGTGCTGTGTTTTTGTTCTAGGTGTTTGGCAGTGGCAGGATTATCTACTCTGTCCCAGGGCTGTGGAGATGGAGCAAAATCAATGCCTGCAATCTGTTTCAGAGGAGACTTTTGTGCACAGTACAGTTCAGGATCACGAGGCACCGGCTCCCCCAGATCTCGTGAGGAGAGCAGTGCGTGTAGCTCTACGTCTTTACCACCTCTTACCTACCACTAAAATAGCCTGGAGGCTGGAGCTGCTCATCCAGTCCGCCTCACACATCCCCTTAAGGGTCCTGCCACTCAAGGTGGGGGCCCATGTCTACCCATCTAGTTTAATTCATGGGCAAGTAATGCTAAAGTGCCACTCTCTTGATTCAGCTGAGGCTTCATAAAAAGAGGCTAAGATAAATAATTTGGAGTTCTGTTTTTTTCTGAGTATTAGGTTACAAGCAGTTTTCCATACCAGACAGAGTCCTCATAATTATGTTTTTTAAAAAATGGCAAAGCGTTCTATTCCATGGCTGTACCAGGATTTTTGTACTGGATCATTTGTTGTTATGTACTGTCCTTGTATGACAAGAGAAGTCCTTAGAATTACCATAGAATTCTGGATGGTTCAGCTGACGTGTGTGACTTGGCCTGTGTACATCACCCAGGTGTCCCTGTGGTTAGAATATTTTTGGATGATTCTTATGCATACCCACAATTCAGAACCACAGATTTAAAGAGCCCCAACAAGTAGAGACAGGTCTTCTCCAGCACAATAATTAATAGCATTCTGTGATGGTTAAGAGCCTGGGCTCTTATATCACACCACGGCCTGGGCCAGCATCTAGGGCTCTGTCCTCCAGGGCTGTGGGATTCAGGGAGGGGCATTTCCTCCCTTCTAAAATGCAGGTCCCATAGGCCAGGGATATAGCTCAGTAGCACAGCGCCTGCCTGGCAAGCATGAGGTCGTGAGTTTGATTCCTGGTACCGAAAAAAAAAAAAAAAAAAAGTGCTGGCCCCAGATTCTAGCTCACTGGGTTATTGTGATGTTTAACCCTCACCCCAGCCCCAACCCTAAGCACACTAAATCACTCTGACAGTCACTGTGCTGCGGGGAACAGACACCTAGGTGACAGGCATCTTGCAGCCCGCTCTGGGGGACCTAGGCAGGGAAGGCATTGATTTAGGAGCCACTTGGAGGATGGGGGGGCCCAAGGCCAAAGGGAAGCTTGTGGCGCCAGTTCCAGGCCTGCAGGGCGGCGGGGGGGAAGTGTAGAGGTGGACACTGGAAGTCCCCAGAGTCCTGCATTCACTTTGCCTGACTGAGGAGAGTGACCAGTGTGTGACAGGATGGGGCTACCACAGAGCCTGGAAACCATGGGCTCGGGGGACACCTGGGGTCTGCTTGGATTGAGCAGTGATACCAGGGGCAACACAGGTCCAGGGAAATGCAGGGAAGGAAAACGGAATTGCCAAGGCACCAAGCTGCCAAGTTACCAAGCTGGCAACGACAAAAACAACTGAGGACTCACAAATTGGAGAAGGCTGTAACTGTCCTTGTCATGTCTGAGGGTAAATTCCATAGCAGTGGCTGGGCTACCCATTTTCTTGGCTGAACAGCTTTTTGACTTTTCGAAGGCTGTTTTACAAACACTAGACAAGGTAACATTTTGTTCTAGGAGTCCAATGCAAAAATTTAAAAGAAAAATTATGCAGAAGTCCAGCTCAGTTTTCTATTGGGGGGGGGAACTGCCTGGTTGCCCACAGCGGAACCTGACACAGAACCTGGCCTGCCAATGAGAGGTCCCTTCCCCTCAACCCCACTCAGTCAGGATCTGGGGGAGGCGAGGCCTGGTCCCCTTCTCTGGCCCCCGGTGCTAAGTCTCCACTGTCTTCCACCGACTGGCTTTCCCAGTCTTCAGCAACCTGAAACATTCCAACTCACATAAAATGGATACAAAACTACAAATGGAAAATTTTAAAAATGAAAAAAGAAAAAGGAGGAAATTTTAAGAAGACATCAGAGACCAGTTTTTTAATTAGCTGCTGTCAGAAAGCCAAAGCGATGCGTACCCTGCAGCACACATTCCTAACTGTGCCAAGAATCTGACCAAGTCCCTCAAGGTCTCCCAGAAAAACACACACCAAGTCCAGCAAGTCACCTCAGGAATCCAAAGCCCTGGGCAAGGGCTGCAGTCCATGAGCTCAGGGCTCCATGGACCCCCAGCCACAATGCTCTGCCCCACACAGCAGTGGTTCCGTGTGTGTCCCAGAGCCCCAGCTGCTTCCTCTTAGGGACATACTGCTTGGTGAGCTGCTGACAGGTGGCAGGGGAGTCTAATTAATTAGAGTGTCATCAAGGAGGTTCTGATGCCTGGTGGATTGATTATTGGGGATCTTCCCCCTGGGGCTGTCAGTAGCTGAGTCAGACTAAATTATTCAAAATGAGTACCCAGCTGCGGCAGACAAGCCCACACGGGCAAGGCCGGTCACACAGGGATGTGTGTGCGACAGCTTCAGGTGCCACCACAGAGCCGCCGGCCCCTACTGACCTTGACAGAAACTTAACATTCATGATTCTTAAGTGAGAGGCACCTGAGAGACTTTCTCTCAATCAGCTTTTGGGGTGGTGGTATGCATTTGGTATAAGCCTTTCCCTGAGTGTAAACACTCCAGACAGCTTTCAGAAAACACTGATTAAAAATAGTTACACTTAAAAAAGAATAAAAATAGTTACACTTACATCAGTTTTGTTTCAAGTCCCTTACTTTTGATATTTACAACTAAAGAGAAAATAACAAGACTAACAGTAAGCTCTTGGCATTTTGGAAACAAAGTGGCTGCTGTTGATTTGTGTTCTGCACAGAGTGGGTAAAAGGTGTCCAGCAGCCACCGCCGAGGGAGGGACTGAGCGATGGAGGGACCATGTCCCTGAGGCCCATGTGGGCCCCGTTCAGGCCTCCTCCACCTTCATAAAGACGAAGGCAGGGAGATTTTTTAAAAATCTTCTTACCCAGCTTTCGGGAACAAGAGGCAGGAGCCATCCCCGGCACTCCCTGCTGAGTCACCAACAGGCAGGGACACGCTGGGCCTGGAGTTCTGCGCTCCTGCCAGCACCCCGGAAGTCAGAACCCAGCAGACTCCGGGAGAGCGTCTCGGGCCGGCGTGAGTTTAGCAACAGGAAAACTTTCCTTAAAATAGGGCAACACGGAAGTCAGTCTGCAAACTGAGTCTCCCTCGACTTTCCCCTGAGTATTAGTTTTTGCTTCAAGAGGCAGAAAAAACCCTGCACTGTGGATAAACACATTTTTATTCACATAGACAAGAGGGATCCGTAGGGTCAAAGCAAGGCCGGGTTAATCTTTAACAACTCCTCATGGAGCCTGAAAAGGAGCCACAATATATAATCAAAGTGCTGAGTTGAAGCTGGTATGGTCTTGAGAATCCCAGTATTTATGACTGCATACTCATGTAGTGTAAGCATAAAAACAACTCCAAGAAAGACAGAGAGCTCAAACAGCAGTTTCCCTACAGGAAAGAGGCTGTGGTGGGGATGCGGGGTGTGCTTTAGCTGTAACCATGTAGTCTCTTCAACTTACATTAGGGTCGGTTTGTAAACTTTCTACATGCACGAGCTAGTTTATAATTTTAAATATGTTAACAGAAAAGACGGAACGCACAGCAAGAGACCAGAAAACTTCTTGGCTCCATGACAGAGACACGCAGAGCTGCACTGGGGACAGCAGCCTGGGTTCCAGAAGCGACCTCCGCCCTGTGAGAGGCATGCGCCCTCACCCGCACCCTGCTGGCCCGCAACAGGGCTCTGTGCAAGGGCACAATCCCAGCAGAAGATGCAGGAGCCAAGTCGGCTTTCAGTGATTTACATGGACAACCAGTGGGAGTCTGCAGGAATTGCAGGTCTACAAGTCCCACGAAGTGCGCCTCAGGTCCTGCAGCCCTCACCCCCACCAGCTCCAACCCTTCAAGCTGGCTCCTGCCCCTGGCTGCTGCCTGTGCGACTGTGCGACTGCACAGGGACCGCTGGGCCCCTAGGCCTCTAGGGGACAGCAGAGTGGGCAGGGAGAGCAGGAGTGAGGTGACAGCGTGGGGTGGGGGCTGCAGGTGAGGAAAAGATGGCGCCCACAGTGCTGCACCTTCAAGCCTGAACTACTAAACAGGGAGCACAGCAGGGCTCAGAAGTGCATTTCTCCCCGGAATACGTGACTGCCGCTCTGCGATGCTGCAGGGATGGGTTTCGGGGTGGGCAGGGTGTCTCATGACCCTCCCCCATATGAAAGTGTCCCCTGCTGGTCCACAGAACTTCCGTATCAGGGATGCGGCTGTCGCACGATAGGGAATGTCTAAGATACACGACTTTTCCTCTTTTCTGTCTTTCTCCTTAATATCCACATAAACTAATTAAGAGATTCTAGGAGAAATTATTCAGATACTATGATCATCGTCTTAAAAGTAAGAAAGACCTGCTAATGCTAATCAGGAAAAGCGCACGTGTTTATCAAGTAATACACGCATGTGGACAACTCCACGCGATCTACGTGATCTGACTTTGGAAAAGGACGCAACGGTGGGTGTAAGGTGAGACTGATTCAGGGTTGTGTCTACACCAGTGGTTCTTTAAGCTAGGGTGATCCCCGCCAGGGGATGTGTGACAATGTCTGGGGACACTTTTGTTTATTGCTGAATATCCTATCGCTCACCCAGCAGCCCCCACAATGAAGAGTCCTGGCCCCCAACGACCACTGTGTGAGCTTGAGAGACCCCAACTCAGGCCCCGCAGCCACCCTCTCCAGCTCCCCAAGACCACAACAAGGACAAGCGCTGGTGCAGAGGTTCTCCTCGTAGGAAAGATGCTGAGAACATCGCTTTTTGATGCCCAGGTGTTAGAGGAAAGGGATTTAAAATCCTCTGAAATGAGTGGTCACCCATGGGAAGCTTTTACAGAAAAACTATTATAGGGGCCCTGGAAGAAAAGTTCCAGAATAAAAGCCTTCACAACCCTTCTTTACCTCCCTCCTTATCATCCCTCATAATTCTAAAATAGAATTATTTCCATTAATTGGTAGAAGCAACAGAGCCACTTAAACTCTCAGTGAACAACATCAGCCAGGAAAATGGGGCAGCTTCTTGAGGTCAGGGTGGGGAAACTCTAAGTTCTTCCTTGTCTTTTAACTGGGTAGCATTTTAATAAGTATACACTTAACTAGCAAATGAGAACGCTGAGACGATGACACCCCAGCTGAGGCTCAATAAAAGACCAATCCTGAACGTTTATATTTGGTCTTGCTTTATTATTAGAGCTTTTTAAATTTCCCACTAAGCATGAAATGCCTTGATATGAATATGATTCGACAAGAACACCTGACACCCACTAAATTGTTTCACTTCTAAATTATTTTGGGACTGCGAGGCAGCAATATTTTTTTTGAGGAGGTGCAATGAAGATGGAGTTTAAATGGATGAAGATTTTTGTAAGCGAATAAATTTATGACAACAATGTCATGTATTCTTAAGTATCAAGAACTGGTGCTGAGCCACAGAACCCTAGAGCAATCAGATTTCTATTCTTTTCTTTCTCAGAGCTAGGGATGGAAGCCAGCTCGCCAGCCAAGTGTTGCATACTCAGCTGCCCCCAGCCCACTCTGGGTCAGTTTTTCAGTAGTTGGAATCAGCGTCGGTGCTGACGAGACACGACTTCCAATGACCCTTCTCACAAGTGTACGTAAGTATTCACACAGCACACGGATCTGACTCCCACACCTGCTGCTCTGTCCTCTGAGTGCCCCTCTCTCTTATTTTCCAGAATTCTATATGCCTTATCTTGCCATGGCCCATGTCTCGTCCCTGGTCCCCGTCCCCAGCAGCACCTCACCGCATATGCCCTACAGAGAGGGTCCTGACTGCCAGGGTGCTGAAGGACAAAAAGCTATAGTCCCATGAGAAAGGCCCTTGGACATACACCAGAAACCTCACCATGCCCACCCACTCCTGGATTCTCAAGCCTCAGTCTTGGACTAAGAGTTACATCATTATCTTTTGTTTCTGAGGCTTCTGGACTTAGAATGAGCCATGCTACCAGTACCTCTGGGTACAGCCTGTTGTGGGATTTAGCCTCTATAATTATGCCAGCGAGCTCCTGCCATCCACCCACCTACCCATCCACTCACACATCCATCCATCCATTTATCCACCCACCCATCAACCCACCCACCCACCCATCCCACCCACCCATCCATCCATCCACACACATCCATCCATCCACGCACCCATCCACCTACCCAACTATCTGTCCCTCCATCCATCCATGCATCCATGCACCCATCCATCATCCATCCACCCACCCACCCATCCATCTATACGTTCTGCTTCTGTGGACTAAAGACATTGCATTTACCTGTCTAATTACTTTTAATAGGGAAAATATCCTCATTAAACAACTATAGTTAAAAGCCTTAACTGGAAATACGGCTCATAGGACTAATACTATGGTTACATTTCACTCAAAGGTAAACAACGACAATACGGTATTTTTTCTTTTGTTTTAAAACAAGGATAAGAATTAGAAAGGTGTGGGCCTAGAAGGAGTGTGAGGAAAGAGAATAAACAATGCAAGCCTGGGAAAACCAAAGAACCATTTCCTTCCATCACTGTTTTGCTGAGGGCCAGACCTGCTGAGCACCAACTTACACCAAGTCAGGAGCCCAAAGCATGTCCCATATCTGGGTGGGCAGTGCTGATGGCTTTTTGGCCTGGCTTTGGGTTACCAAACAAATAGAAATCTTTATAAACAACTACACTGTAACAGCGAACTGGCTTTCCTGCAAAACCATAACCAAACATGGAAGAGAAGCCTCACCTAACTTAGAGAAAGCCATTCTCAGTTCTATCAGCAAACAACAAAAGGGCCAGCAGTGGCACAGGTGTGCCCAGCAGTTCAGCGCAAGGAGGCCCCATGCAGTGGTGCACATCTGCGTGGACAGAGGCTGGGGACCCTGAGGTCCCCATGGAGGGTACGGAAGTGTCCTCACTGAACCTCCGGAGGATCCCGGGAAGCTGCTCCTTCTGCATTGTACCATCAGGACGCTGAGGCTCAGAAGTGCGCACAGCCTGTTGCACTGTTTGGATCTGAATTCGCGATCCTGAACAACACATGACATAATCCTCACGCGCAGTCACCTGTCTCGTGCACTGATCTCTCCGGAGCCGAAAGGCATTTGCTTCAACACCTTTTTGAAGTTTGAGGGTTTATCACTGAGCATGATCGTGAAATAGTAAGTTTCTTAGCTGATCTTGAAAACATTTCTACTCGGTGGAAATGTTAGCAGTTTAAAAAAACATGTCCCTTCTATTGCTATGACAAGATTTCCATTTGAAAATTGTTCCAGTCTCGTGAACACTTCTGCTCAGGAGTGAAGGCAAATGGAATCATTTGAAGCAGCTCTGTGATTTGGCATCTAGGAAATCGAGTCTCATGGGCCCCTGAGGGAGGAGACCCCAAACTTACTTTGACCTGAGGGTAGGACTTCTTGTTCTTCTCACTGGATGCACCCGGAAGCCCACCGTGTGAGGGGCCTTCGCACACATAGCGGAAACGGAATCCTCTCTGCAAAGGCGAACACAGGGTCAGAAGCGTGAAAAACAGGCATTAAACGACAGTGACAAAGTGACACAGAAATTTCTAATGCTTATGTGTGCTAGATGGAAACACAGGAAACTGCTGAAAGAGGGCCCTGGGAAGGAGAAGGGCTTTCTCAAGGTCACCATGATGACCACACAACCTGGAACCTGTGCGCGGAGAAGCCCAGTGGCGTCCGCATGGAGCAACGCCACGCCTGGGCTGTGGGGTTGGAGTCAGAGCTCCCTCATCTCAAGTTCCTGCCGCTCTCTGAGCTTCGCCACAACGGGGAGAGTCATGCTTCCTTGACTGTGACTTAGAGGCACTCGTTCTGTATCCCCACTGATGACAGCTGGTGGGGGGCTGCAGAGGCATCCTGTTGGGTCCACTGCACATGCCATGCCACGCTGAGCATCACCAGCTCCTCTCCACACTGCAGGGAGGGCTTTAATTTCACGATGACTGAAGCAAGGAGCTTGAGCTTATACTAATTGATATGAATGAATGAAAGCCAGATGGTCCCCTTATATGGTCTGACTGGGGAATTTTACAGCTGCGATTCATCAATGAAGAGGCTGCTGGAACCTCTGTCACGCGTGTGAACGACTGTGGGCAGACAGACCTAGGAGCCCTGTCCTCCAACAGATGAGAAGACCACTCGACATCATCTGGAAGGCCCGCTCTGTGAGGTTGGGTTCTAACTGCTTATGATCTATAGAGCTGGCTTCATTATAATTCTGCAGCCTTGAATGCAAAGAATAAAGCAAAGACCATTCTGCAAACAGACCTCATAGTCATACTAAGGAAACTTTCCTGTTTTTTCCTCAAACATTCACCTTTGCAATGATGTCATTCAGTGTGTGGCAGAGTCAGTAGTCTGGAACCATGCAACCACTTAGCTGGATGGTTTTAATTTTCATTTCACCCTCTGGCGAAAAGAAGAGTGTGTCAGCGTACTTTAAGAAATACCTTCACCTTTCACTTATTTTTATTGTGAGGCAGGCTTTATAGGAACAGTGTTAGGCCATTAGGCTGTTAGGAGATCCCATCCATCACTTTCTACCACGCATACGGAGCCCAGCAAACAGGAAGGTTCCATCAGCTCTGAGCTCATGGCCCAAGGTGCAATCTGCCCTCCTTGACTGTATGACATTTCATTTCGCCTGGTTAGAACGAGACCTCACAGAGCGGGCCTTCCAGATGGTGTTGAGTGGTCTTCTCGTCTGTCGGAGGACATGGCTCCTAGGTCTGTCTGCCCACAGTCGTTCACACACATGGCAGAGGTTCCAGCAGCCTCTTCACACTGTCTGTGAGTGGCCCAGGTTCCTGGAACTCATCTGAATCTCCATAGAGCACGGACAACTGTTCCTACTTTCTGAGGACACCTGCATTCTGAAGAAGAGGATCCCATAGCATTTTTCACTCGATGAGGAAGGGCCGCAGGGCTCAGTCTGTGCCCCAGTCTGGAAAGTTCCTCTGCACCACGTGGGCTGCAGCGTGCACCCAACTCACCACAGCAAGACCGCAGATGTCTTACTGCTGGCTCCTCTGAAGCCTCCAAGCCTGGATACCAGGGGAGCCCTCAGAGATGAGGTTTTAGGGGTGCTTCTTCTGTTTTGCATCTCACAAAATTCAAATTAAAAAAATAAGTTACAAATTCAGCCCTATGCCTTTTTAAGCAATGGCTGTTGGCTTACTTTAAATAATGAAATGGGATTTCTAAAGGTGTGAGAAACCAACAGCGTGTGCAATAGCATCCAGAATTGGCTAACCACGGAGGTAGAGATTTACTTGACTGCTAATCAATTCAAACACAACTTCAGTTTTAAAACAGGATTAGCTAATTAGCACTGAGCCATCTGCAGCAGAACTGGATACACAAAGATCTGTAGACCATGCTGGGACTCATTCCTGTTACCTCTTGGAAAACCTAGGCCGGGAAGGCCCCAGAGTAAGAACATTTTTCTATCTTAAAAAAAATGACTAAAGTGATTCATTATTTTAATCACAAAATCCCTTTGAGGCACTTGGAAAAGTGCATACGCATACATTTTTATATGTTATTGAGAGTGGAATCAAATAGACTCTACATGGGCATGACTTAACTGTGCGCTTGCAGTTTGGAAAACAGCAGATATTGCTCAGGGTTGCACGACAGCACCTGCATTTCTATGCAAGCTAATTCTCAACCTAAACATGGGGATTTAGAATTCTTTTTTTCAGGAAGATAAGATGTCTTCAAATGCACGGTCTGCATGCGTTTCTGAGTATGACTTTCTGAGATTCAAGGCTCTTCAGCCCCCAGCCCTTCATCCTAGCCACTCTGCGTGCTGTAGAGACCACCAAGCCCAAGTGGGAAGCTCCCTGCATCTGGGCAGAGTCGGACTCCAGCATGGCCTCTGACTTTTGCTGAAGTCAGACGTCAAAGCAGCAACAGTTTGGTAAATAAACATGCGATGCACTCCCATGAGCTCTTATGCAAGCACACAAAATGAACTGGAGTCTGAGTCCCAGAACTACATTCACCCTGAAGGGAAATCCCGAATGCCGATCTTTCCTTAGGGCTGCTGGGTCCACGGTAAGGAACTGCATGTGAAAGCCTTATTGTGCTATGCTGATAAAAATAGGTATCTGAAAAAGTAACTTGGTGTGAAGACAAATTTTAGTTGATTAGTTTCATAAAACTATAAGTGAGGAAATTTTCCAGGAGGCCAGGTCACCCTGTAGAGTTTCAGGGGATGAAATCACTGGGAGAATGGGTGACTCTGTGTGAGAAATTACTGCTGTAGAGCTGGAGGTGAAGGTGAACAGAGGCAAGCGCTGCTGGCAGCCCGTGAAGGGACCTGACCCCTGCAAGCAACTAGAATAGTGTCTTAAGTCTCATGTGGGGTTCCTGTCCTCAGAGAGATGCCGTCATCTGATCCAACCTTGTGAGGACCATCTGGTCATCAGTAAGACGTCTGCTGGGCATTTCCTAATGAATGAAAGGCCCTATAGGCAGACAGGAAAGGTTGCCTTCCTTCCTTTCACAGCACTGGTGCCGTACAATTTCCAACACATGTTTACGCACTGAATTGGGACTTGGTTTAGAGAGGCTATTTCCACCCTGAGCTTAGAGGAAGAGCCTGATAAGATAAATTGCTTCTCTCCTGGCTCCAAGAGCTTGAGTCTAACCCCAGGGCCAGAGGGAAGAGAATTGTAACTTTTACGCCCAGCAGCACTTTCAGTGCCTTAGGTTACATGTTCACAGACGGAAGGGAAGAGGCTGGACCTGCTGGGGGGGGGCTGGGAAGGACTACGCATGCGTGGATGTGAGCTTCGTGTAAGCGTATTTCCTTACAGATGAAAATGGCTGGAAATAATCCATGCTTTCCTGGGAAAGGCTGATAGCTAAACTGGTGGAGACAGCAGAATATCAAGGATCTATAATTAACTGGAGTGTCACAGAACTATGCTGAGGTTCAAGAAAAACGAGTAAGAGAAATGGAAAGCGGATGAGCAAAGCTGTTACATAAATTGGCAGGTCGTTGGTCTTCCAGATAACCTACTTCCTCTATAAAATTTATTTAGTATTTTTCAATGCTTGAGGTCTTAACATTAGACATAGGGATCTAGAATTATAGGAAAAGTCCCACCCCTTTAATCTTCTTACCTGTTTAGGTTGCTCTAATATTTGAAGGTATGGACCATCTGCTAAAAACAAAAACAACAAACAGAAACCAAAAGACACCGTGAGGCTTCTCAAATTTGGTATAAAATGTAAAGCAAGTCAAAGTTATGTTTTTAAATAGATGTTTCAAATCAATTCTGTAGCTAAAATTTCCTGGGGATATAATTTCTCTTCCTGGTTTGAAATATCCTATTTACTGCTCTTGGGACAATCCTTTTACAGTTTTATTTATTTATTTATTTATTTATTTATTTATTTATTTTATTTTTTTTGTGGGTACCAGAGGTCAAACTCAGGACCTTGTGTGCCAGCAGGCGCCTGTGCCGCTGAGCAATATCACCGGCCCTTTTTTCCTTTATGTGGGTTCTGGGAGTCGAACTCAGGACCTCGTGCTTGTCAGGCAGGCGCTTATGCCGCTGAGCTATCTCAGTGGCCCATCCTTTTACAGTTTTAGAGGACCACAATAAATCCACATTTGTTGACCGCCCCACCCAACAGTGGGCTCATGGATGATGGCTGGCAAGGATTGTTGCCTTCACAATCCTGTCTCCAACAAAATATTTTTTAAACAACAAGAATACCAGTTAAAAGCAGCAAGCAGTTTCTGGGCACTATGACACTGTCTTCTGTCATAACATTGTTAGACACTGACTTTCATTCCCTACAAAGAATGTGTTCAGTGTGACATTAAAAGAGAAGATGTGGCCAGCATCATACACCTGCTTCTCCTTTCACTGCCTTTCTGTTTTTTGCCCTCATCTGATGCCCTAAGTACGGGTACTGCCTTGACGCCCTAACCTTGACTGGTTTGTTCCTCCTCTCCATTCAATTTGGTCGATGAGACACAGTGAATTTTTCTTATTAATCCCTAGCTTTTGATGTTAATATAAAATTTCTGAATATTGAGCTCTCACCAGAACTGTATTCCATAAAAACAGTTGAAGGCAGGTACACGCCAAGTAATTACTATAAAAACACAATGAAGAATAGAGGCTGAATCCACATCCCCCTATATCTGACTTGAAAATTGGAAGGACCATCAGAACCTCTACCAGCATAAATACCTCCTTGCTTGGCCTGAGGAAGTTCTTAAGTACCTTGGCTGGTTCGTAGGTCAATGGCACCCTAACCCAGGCTCTGCGATGAAGACTTACAGAGCTGTGATCTCCTTAACATGTTTGGTACTGAAAATGCCTTAGAACAATGGGGCTGTGACAATGGAGTTTGCACTGTCTTTCAGACTTGTAGATAAAGACATCAGTGAGGAGATAACCTTCACTGAAATTCAAAATAAATTAGAACTTAAGAGAGAATTTATTTTTGTCTTCTCAGCATCATGATGAAGCAGGATAAACCTAGGGAATTTTAGGAAACCAAAGTATAATTATTCACTCAATTTACACAGAAGTCAGCTGAAAAATGACTGTATTTGAACCAAAATGGCACAGGAGAGAGGAACAGGAAGCCACTTGTCAATGGGGTCAGGTGGGAAATTATCTTCCATCTGTACAGAAGTCAGCCCTGAACTTTTTAAACCACTTTTAGGAAAGTAGTTGTAATTTTAAAATTTAAAAGAATGGCTAGAATTTAATTTTTGCTTAGGAAATAAAATAGGTTAAAAATAGAAATATTTTCACACAACTGATAATGTAACAAATGTAAAAAATTTTCTGCTGGGGTGTGAAAGAACACATTGAGAAGATAGCTTCTGAGAAGCCATGGAGCACATTTACATTAAACTTCAAGTCCCTCCCTCAACTCTTTGAAAACTACTTGGAAATCTGCTTTTTTTTTTTCTGTAGGACTTAATTTCCTTTAAATATGTGAAATTCCACATGAAATGTATCCATTTTTCTCCTTAAGAGTATGCATTCAAAGTTAAATCAATTAGAAAATTAGACTAGCTGTACTTATCTTTGTTTTAAGGCCAATTCTGGGTGCAGGGCCACATTTCTGCTCTATAAAAGTGATATCCTGCTGCGCACAGAAATTTAAACTACAGACCTAACAGACACTCGCCCACAGTTTTCAACAAGTACTCAATCTACTAATGGTTTTCGATTTAAGAAAACTAGATGACTGAAAATATCCATATAGAAATAATAAGTTATTACTGGTTTAGACAACTTCTCTACTCTTTTAACATTTGAATAAATATCCCATACATCTAGGTCTATAAAATCCAAACTATACCACTGCAACAGAGAAGGATGACATATAGATAAAAACGGTGGGTAGCAACTGGGAAATAAGATTTCTAGGTATAATTCTGAAAGCTTGTCTAATATCATGGCAACATCAGTTCCATAACATGAAGCTCTGACCTCAGAATGTCGACTGATATGGCTTTTTTGACAATATTAGTTCTACGCACATTTATGTCAAGAAAAAGAAAACATTTTTTAAGAAATCTGCCTCTGGATACTGTTCGATATTTACAAGGCATGAAACTGATGATCTGTACACTTCCTGAGGGTGGAACCAAGTTCTTAAATTTTCAATAAAGCATTAATACTAAGAAAAATACTTTGAACCCCAGAACTGAAAAGCTCACCGGAAACACTGACTATCGAGACACTTGCCCGTTTACAGGAAGCTGACCCAGTGCTCAAGTTGGACAGCAGATCACAAGACCTCGGACACCCTGGCCTAGATAATGTTTCATGGCGGAAGGAGAGAAAGGCCTCTTGTCATGGCTGTGTCTAGATGTCCCCACAAAGCTTCATGCAGTCGTAGGTGGGGCTTTTTCAGAGGTGGCTGAATCTAGAGTCTGATTGGTTCATGGTGCAATGCTGGGATTAAGGGTGGGTGATTACTAAATCAGCCCACTGATTGGTTTGGCACCACCCTAATACCAGTAGCCTAGATACAATATAAGGGACAGAAAGAGACTTGTCTCCCCTCTCCCTTGCTTTGCTACCTTCTGCCCACCACAAACTGTTTCTCCTCTGTGATGCCTGTCTGCCATGCCACCCTGCCTTGGAGCCAGCCCATTATGGACTGAAACCTCTACAAACAGCGAGCTAAATAAACCTTTCCCCCTTTAACTTTGGTGTTGGGTATTCCGTCTCAGCAATGAGAGAAAAGTAACTAAGACATCTTTCTAATACAACTTTTACTAGTGAAGGTGAAAGATTTACTTTCTCCCCTCCTATGAACTCCTAGAACTACTGAAGATATAGCTGAAAAAAAAAAAATCTCATCTAAACAATGAAAGGTGGACACCAGAGTAACCACAGTGGTTTTAGATGAGGTGATAAAATGAGATGAAGTCTCCCCAGGAGACAAGCAGACACCTGCGGTCTGCCTCTTCGATCACCAAGCTCTCCATCCGATAGACAAGCTCCATAATTCAGCCTCATGGCTTTGATATCTAAGTCCCACTGTGACTGGAGCCATGAAACAAAGCAATAGAAAGGTCCATCAGACCATGCTCACATGGCATCAACCATTAGCAGAGGCCAAATGAGCCAAATTTCTTAGTATCCAGATGATATGAAACAGTTTGCGAATCCAGATAATTAATACAGTCATGTTAGAAGGGTTATTACTGTAAGCTTTTTTTTTTTTTTTTGTGGGTACCGGGGGGTCGACCTCAGGACCTCGCGCGCCAACAGGCACCCGTGCCGCTGAGCGATATCACCGGCCCCTTTTTCGTATGTGGGATCCAGGAGTCGAACTTGGGCCCTCGCACTTGCAAGGCAGGCACTTATGCTGCTGAGCCATCTCACCGGCCCCGTACTGTAAGTTTTATCAATTAGTCAGAATGCAAAGTTTGAAGTTTGTTAAAAGATGGTTTTTCTGCTGAGGTGATCTCCATGATGTTTGTAGCAGCTGACACACAGGAGGCCTCAGGCAAAACTTTGGGGAGCAGAGCTGAGCAGTGGAGACTGGGACAGAACAGAGGGGGTAAAAAAGGACTCAGCAAGATTGAGCAAAAGAAAAATCTTGATATTAAGTAAGAAACTCCTTCTGTACTGCCCAAGCAGTTATCAGCAACCATGGCTGCTAGTCCAACAGGTAAGTGAAGTGGAACATTTTTGTGCAAATATATTTCTAGAAAGTAAATTGCACGATGCTTTGTGTTTAAGATTGGTGTTTAATCCTTTCCTTCCTATGGACTCCACTGAATTTCTTTTTTTTTTTTTTTTTTTTTTTTTGGTGGGTACCGGGGGTCGACCTCAGGACCTCGCGTGCCAACAGGCACCCGTGCCGCTGAGCGATATCACCGGCCCCTTTTCGTATGTGGGTTCCGGGAGTCGAACTCGGGGCCTCGCGCTTGCAAGGCAGGCGCTTACACCGCTGAGCCATCTCACCGGCCCTCTACTGAATTTCTAGAAGAGACTCTCAGCAAATACTGCAGTTACTTTTAAAATGAAAACAAAGCAGCAGGGCAAAAGGGATGTCTTTCTTACCTGTCTGCAGGGGCATCTCTGGTGGAAATAATTCTGGATTAAATATTGCATGACTCAGAGGATTCAAGTGAAACATCTGTAAAGAAGAATATTTAAATCTTGTGATCATTACTTTCCCAATGTTGTATTAAAAATGCAAAGTCACAACATATAAAAATTAATCACAAGAGTGAAAATTAAAGACAAAAACAAGAGCAGGGTGTGGCGGCACACGCCTGTGATCCCAGCACTCGAGAGGTTGAAGCAGGAAGATCGGCATTAGTTCAAGGCCAGCCTGCACTACATAGACCTCATCTCAAACAAAAAACAAAACAAAAAAAAAAAGACTAAAACAAACATCTGACAATATCCTCAATCAGGATTTTAAAGCTCCTTTATGAAACCTAGTTAAACTCTTACGTCCATGGAGCTCAGCTGACAAAGGGATTTGAGCAGATTAACCCCACCCTCGAATCCCAAGGCCAGGACCTAGCGGAGCCTGCTCACCCACAGGGCCAACTGTGTCACAGAGGGTCACAGAGGGGAAAAGCAATGCTTGTGGAATGAATGAGTGCAACTCATTCTCTTGGAAATGTAAGGAGACAGTCCTAGAAAGCTGTATTTCTTTGATGATGGTAAATATCTCTACTCTAGCCAATTTCAAGGTTGGAAGAATTCCAGATAGCAGCTCTGGAACAGTTCACGGCATAACTGGAATACAGCGCACGGTCTAAGGAACAGGGACCAAACCCTGAGTGCATCTATGCTTTTGCCTCTAATGCAAAAGGCATGAAGTTGTGTGGAGGGTCAGGCTGCACAATGCCCCCCCCAAAATGTGCCCGCATTCTAGTCCTAAGTCCCAGAACCTGTGAAAGCTGCTTTGCACATCAAAAGGGACCTCGAACATGTGGTTGGCGTAAGAGTATCAAGGTGAGGGATTATCCTGGATACCAGTGGGCTGGGGCTGAGAGGCTCAGGAAGTCGAAGCTGCAGTAAGGAGTATGTCAGGGAAGCAGGAGGCAGAGACAGGAGGTTCCCAAGCCAAGGACCACAGGTGGCCTCAGAGGGCTGCCAGCAGGAGGACAACCCAGTGCCTTCATTTGCGTCTAGACCACAGGAGAACAGGCTTGCGCTGTCCCGAGTCATAAGTTTGTGGGAATCTCTTATAGTGACAACACGAAATGAACACAGAGAATCAAAGCAGCAGGCACGCGACCTATCTGGATGGAATTAAATGTTCCCACTTAGTTCACTCAGAAATTTAAATCCCTGTTACTGAGCTTCCCACTTCTTTCATTCTACAAAAGTCACCTCTTTGAAAAGTTTGTGGACAGCACTAGAAACCGGCCTTCTTCACTTTCTGTGAAAGGCTGCTAAGTGGGCTGGAAACAGTATTTAAGAATAAATTTAAGTATTTGTCCCCTTGCCCTTATTAGTAAATTACTGGATGCTCTTGGGAACCTCACAAGCCTAGTTAAATCAAAAGTAAGAAAAGAGGTGTTCAGATCCACTTGTAATACAAATTTTCAATTGCAGAACAAAAAAATGTGTCCAGCTTCACTTCTTGTGGGTGAGAACCACTGATATGTTCATTGTTTGCTGGAAAGGAAATACAGGCAGCAAAGATGAGTCCTGCAAAGCTGAGCCCCCTGACCCAGGGCTCCTTTCCCATGGCCCCGCAGGTGGATGAAATGACAGGGTCAAGGGCAAAAATGCCAGGAAGACAGACCCTGTGCTGTGCGGCGGTGGTGACACTGTTGACCAGATCGGGGTGGACAGCAAGCTCCAGCTCCCGCCAGCACACTGAGTGCATCTCCCCAACACAGGTGAATTTCAGGAAACTATTGCTCAGGCCCTCTCCCCTCAAGGATGGAAACACCAGAACACACCCCGCCACTGTCGCTGATGAGCACGAAACTGCCCACATAAGACACTTTCAAAATGAGTGTCTTCAGAAGCTTTTACCCTTCTGCGGCACAGGGCCATCTCTTGATAACATTTCCTGTGTGCAGACAGGAAAGCACTGTTTAAGTAAGCAGAGGCTGCCCTCACGCTGGGTAGTTTGTCTTTAATTGTTAGAAATATTAAAAGTGAAAGGTAAAACAAAGCATTTTGATAACATGAGTAGCCAAAATGTCTTTCATGGTGCCATCAAAGGAAATGTTCCTAGACTTATCTGATATCACCATTTTTACAGCAAAATTGGAAAGGAGCACTTTCATGTGAAACGCAATGCATATTCATTCTTTCTAAAGCAACCAGGACATTACACCAAGCGTAATGCCTGCTCGGTGTCTATTTTATTTACAGAAACAACACCAGATCGCTTAAAAGTATTTCGCTTTGGGTTTTATTTTTCAGGCTGATTCTTGGAATGTGCAAATTTGGAAAGTGCATTTTTTTTTTTAGAAGGTTGCACCAAAATTTAAATGTGACATGATACAGAATCTCAGATCAGGATGTCCCAGAGCCTGGTATTCCCTCTCCTGGTCCAGCTCAGCCAGTGACATCCCTCCAAGCTCAGAACACACACACTCCTTTGCAGCGTCCTCCCTGACTCTCGCTTCCCTGCCCCGCAGCTCCTAGGAGTCCCTCTGAACACGTGTGTCCTCTCTGCGGGCCACAGCGCTGATCGCCCCACGGACACTGCGTCTCTGTCCCTACCACGGAACGGCAGCTCCCGCAAGTCAGAGTCTAATTTCTTTTCTATATCCCTACTTATTTTTATATACTTCTACGACATCAATGTTCTAGTATATAATAAAGCTTCAATAAATAACTAAGGAATGAATATCAGTGCTTTAAATACTTCTTAAAATCATTACATTCAAAACTTAATATCAGCATGGTATTACTCCAGAGTCTGAAAATTGCTTTCAAGTGGTTCTATACATACAAAAATTTTATACACACACATACACACACACACACACACACACACACACAGAGAGAGAGAGACAGAGAGGACAGTAGCAAAATGTTAATGACCAGCATAGATTTGTTGGACTATACTACATTTTTGTAGGCTTGGAATTTTTTTGAACTAAAAAAGCTAGGATTTTTCTAACTGCTAAGTATCTCAATAGCAGTTTTGCACTCTCGAAGCACACCGGTTCCCAGCGTAGTCTTCGGATCCCTGTGCAGGTGGGGCTGGCCTTTCTGGCTGTCAAAGGAGAACAGGGGGATGAGGAGGTACGGATTCCTGGGTTTGAAGAGCCAGTCAGTTACCAGCAGTGACATTCACGCAACGATCTCCGAATTCTAAGTCCAAAGGTCTTCCTTTTCTCTACGCCCATCTGCCTCCTCATTAGGAGAGAGCTAAGTGAATATTTTACGGGGCTGTGGTGAGTTGAACTGTGTCCCCCTTAACAAAGACCTGTTTAAGTCCTAAACCTTGATAGCCGTGAAGGTGCCTTATTTAGAAACTCAGTTTTGGCAGAGAAGCAGGTAAGATGAAGTCGTGCGAGAAGATAGAGGAGACAGAGATGCAGGGACACAGTAGTGACACAGAGGACCAAGGGCACAGAGCCAGGGACTGAGGTGCTGCCACTGCAGGCCAAGGTGCCCGGGTTGCAGCAGTCACCCAAAGACACACAGGGCATGGATCCGACTCTCCCAGAGATGGCCTGGCGGCAGCCTCACTTTGACTTCCGCCTCCAGAGCTGGAAGAGAATACATTGCTACTGTTTACAGACACCCGACTTGCGCCGATGTGTTAACAGTCACCAGCACAGTGGCTGGCATCTGACCTGTCGCGCACACAATGTTTATGCAAAATATTGGGGTGAGTTACCCACTTCATACAACATGTCCACACCAACCTTATCTGGAGGGACCAGGAAACCAGGAAATTTAAATTTAAAACTTTTTTTAAAAAATACTTTTACCATTTTCCTGACACGGAAGGACTAGTGTTGCCTCTATATTGAAACATGAATAGATGGGAAGAAAATTGTCCGTGAGATCGCAGTATAACACTTACTTGTTCGTGCCCTCCCAGATACGAATCGTCGTCCGTCATCCTGGAGCTGTGAATTGAAACAAAACAAAACAAAACTGAAATGCTGGAACGAACCTCAGAAAGTCCATCACCGCAGAACTCACGCAGGGACAAAGCGCACCGCGCGGTCAGCCCACACCGCCTTCTCTCTGCGGACCTCAGGAGGGGGCGTGTGCAGTTCCTGTTTGGTTTCTAAATCTGACACGGGGGCATTGCACAAGTGAGGAACTGCCACTTACTCAGGACCCAGCCCCATGCTGAGCTCACAGTGCCTGAGTTCGGTACAACTGCTCTTGTCCTCTGTATAAAAATTATGCACACTTGGTTTCTTTTTATCACACCTAAACTTCACGGATTCACAGTCTCAGCCTTTATGGATGTTATTTCGCCACGCTGTGACGGTCCCAGAACTGTCCCTAAATGCTCTGGAGTGCTCAGCTTGAGGAGCCTAGTGCTGTACACAGCTTGGGGATGGGGCAGTGCTATCCTCTGCCACGGTCCCACCACCATCAAGGTGGAAGAGAAACTCTGTCTTATCAAGAGTGCCATAAAAACACAAAGTTAGGGACCTTTATACCAAGGCCGTGGGGCTCAGCAACAAACCCACCGCTGGACTCAGCTGCAAAGGTGAAGGTCCACGTGGCGAGGCATAGTGTCTATAGGGCCAGGAATATTCGGCATTTGCTTGCTTAAGAAATACCCCTTTCATTATTTTAAGGAGTTAGTTTTATTTCAATTTACATAGATCAAATTTTGGTACATAACCTGAAAAATGAGAATTTCTTTTAAAAGATGAGGTTGAGAACAAATACAAATTCCTGAAGCAGATTCATGCATTTATTCACAAAGTCTGTGATGCTCTGAAGGGTGCATGGGGCTGCAGCCGGGTACCTCCTGGGAGTGCAGATGCCACCAGAACAATTGCTGGTGGGGGGTCCTCTGTGCTGCTCTCCTTTTCCCATGGGATAAAACCCACGTGGAGAAGCCCTGGCTCTGCTACAGAGGGGATGGCGAGTGCCCCGGGCATGGCAGATAATGAGACGGATGGAGCCTGGGTCCCTGAGCCACATTGTGTGACAGAGCAGCTGCGACCGCCCGTGGCTCACACTGGGGGTGATGTGGGTCAGGGTTACCCAGTGTCAAGACCCAGACCTGATTCTGGGGAAACCCTCTTTCCTCAGAGCCCTGTTCGCCTCCCTCGGAGTCCCGGGGGACTGGAACGGTGTGCGATTCCAATGACCACGCCATGGGCAGCTCTGAGTCCCGTATAACATGCAGTTCATGCAGATTTGCAGGAAATATTTGCCTAAAACAGGAAACTAGAGACTGAAAACATTCAGGCACTGCAATTAAACATAGATCTATTAAGATAAACAGTTAAGGAAAGGGAAAATTGACCTGATGCAATTGTTTGAAATCCAGGCCCTCTGCCCCTTCTAGGCGTGCAGTCTTAGAGCCACCACGGCCCTGGCTCCTCCTTGGTGAAGGGAGAGGTCTGGATAGGATGGGCTCATGCAAAAGGCTGAGCTTGGACTTTGTGTTAGCTAGAAAACGCCTATTCGAAGAACACGTCCTCTAAATGTCATACCATTCTTTGGTAAACTTGGATTTTTTTTTTTTTTTTTTTTTTTTTTTTTGGTGGCACTGGAGACTGAAACCAGTGTCTGTGCACTGAGCTACATCCCAATGCCTTTTTTATTTTTTATTTTGGGACAAGTTTTCATTAAGACACTAAGCTGCACAGGCTGGGTGCAAACTTTTGATCCTCCTGCCTCAGCCTCCCAGAGTGCTGGGATTAGAGGTGTGTGCCATCACACCTGGTTAAACTTGGATTTCTGCAGGTATTTATAAGTGTGTGTGTGTGTTAAAGAGTTTTATATCTATTATAAATGTATATATATTAGCATAACTTCCAGTTATATAAATACTACCAAAAAAAGTTACATCAAACTACAATGCTAATACCAGCCACAACAAGCTCTGAAAATCCTAAGCCTTTTAACACCACTGGAGCCCAAATTTCCATGAAAATTTTAAAACCATTTTCTTGGCTTTAGACTTTCCATTAATTGGGGTGATTTCTCGACTCCTTCCAAACAGTCTTGGCCCACAGTCTTCCCGAGGGGAGGGGAGACGCTGGCTTATGAAACAGACAGACCCCACTCATTTATCCAACCAATTTATCCAGGCTGATTATGTACAAACTGCATCTTGGATGGCTTCACATACAGCAGAAATGCTCTCACTCTAACAACTCAACTGAGGGTTAGGGGGTAGCTCAGTGGTAGAATCCTTGTCTAGCGTGTGTGAAGCCCTGGCTTCAATCCCTAGCGCTGCCAAAAAAGTAAAAATTAAATTGAAAAACTCAACGAAACCTACTTTATTAGGACTGCGCTAGACAGGAGACCAAATTAAACAGTCTTCCCTCCACTGACCTGCCCTAGGAGCTCCCCGCCGGCGTGTGCCTAAGTAGCACAGCCTGAAAGGCCGAGGGGCAGCCGAGGGACTCGTGGGTGACCACTTAGGGCTCAACTTGAGCAGCCTGGTCAGAGCTGCAAGGGGAGAGGAGCCCTGGGGTGACGTCGACGTCAACTTGTAATTAAAAATAAAATGTCAAAGAAACCAAGAATCACTTGGAAAGGATGAATCACCAAGGAATATTTGCATTAGTCGTAGAAGCAGGTTTTGTCAGATGTTGAAACACAAGTAAGGCTCTGAGCGCGGCTTATGAAGGCCCAGGGAAAGCCCCTTCCACACCCCTGTGCGCCTCCTCCCTTTCTCTGGCTGGGCTGTGCTCTTGAGGAAGGACCCCGAAACAGAAAGGGAGACCCGAGCCAGCAGCCCCTCTCCCCAGCATGAGGGGAGGGAGATTTTCTCCTCATAGAAAGAGAAACAGAAACTGGAGCTGACTGATGACAAAAGACCCCATGAATGGTATTTTTCTCATGAAAAGCATCATGTCCAGCCTAGTTCTGCCTCACTCTGCATGTGTGATGAGCTCCTTGGAAGCCCAATGGTCATTTGCCACGTGTCTGGGACTTTCCCACCCACACCATGTCTGGCTGTGCGCTCCCTGGCAGCCAGGCTGCGTGGGTTGGCATGCACTTCACAGCCGTGGGGCTGCGCCGCCGTGAGGACGGGATCAGGGAGACGCCTATCCCTGCCATGAGGACTGTGTGGGCCCAGAGCGGTCCACGTCTTCCAACCATGACCCACTGTGAGCAGCAGACGCTATTCTATTAGATGTCATTAAAAAAAACCTTTTCAAACCCACTTAAATGAGTCCCTGACCACTAAGGACCAAATTTGCACAATGTTAAGTAGGAAGAGTTGGGAATCAGAGAGAAGGGTCTCTAGTTTCCAGATTTTAATACTTCATCTTGAATTGCAATAAGGGTGAAACTACAAAAAAGTGACTTCACTATTTCTATGTGGGATAAGAAATTGATAGAGAAAAATATGCTGAAGCCTCTTTCCAAGGCAGAATTTTTTGAAGGAAACACCACAGCAGGTCTGTGCGCACGGGCACTGAGGCAGGCACAGTTGGACATTAGCTGGCCCAAGGGACAGAAGGGGCGGGTCCAAGACAGCAGAAATTGCATGTAAGACACAAAGGCGCCAGTGGGTAACACAGTTATAACAACATCTTAGGTCTCAGACCTGAGGCTACCTCTTCAGCACAGGGGCACCCTAAGGTCACACGTTGTGCACAGCCCTCCCAACACCCGGCCACCTGGCCGTCGAACTCCAGACAGACACACGGCATTCCTGGCTGCCACTGCCCATAGCCCAAGGACATCAGGCAAGGAAGTGTTCTTCAAAGACCCTCCTGCCTTGGGCCGGCCAGGTTTAAATGGAGAACTTGTCTCACTTGAATTTCTTCTGTGCATTCCTTACGTGATGAAATCCCCTGGGGAATCACTGACCATCTAAAAAGGACAGAGGATATTGTGCAAGTCCTAAGTAACTTCTGAGTAAAATGTCAATAAACTCCCTAATCGCGGAGTTCCTGGACCCCACGAGTAACTCCTGGGTTAAAAAGGCGTCCAAACTCGCGCTCGCCTTCTCGCTGGAAGGCGTAACCCTCTCTGTATCCACTTTACAGTGAACTCTACCTGGACTTCTGCACGCCCTGTCTTGACTGAATTCTTTATCGGGGCACAAAGAACCGAGCTCCAGGGAAGTGAGGGGCCGGGTCCTCGCAGTGGCAGGACGCGGCTTCCCGGTGACACACTACATAGAATACAGAACATTCAAAAGAAAGTAACTCTTGATTCTCTGATTCCACCTTTAGGAATCCGCACTAAAGAACTCCTGAGCCAAGTGTGAAAAAAATAAGGATTTTCACTGCAGCAAAAAAAAAAAAAAAAAAAAAAAAAAAGAAATAATCTTAATGTCTTTTGATAGCAGATTGCTAAATTGTAATTAGCCTATATTCCTAAGTTAAATATTACAAAATTGTGACAATAATTCAGTTATATGTATCTATACAGTAACATGGAAACTTTGAAGTTATATATTTGTGTATTTTAATTTTTTAACTAAATTATGTAAGTGGAAATATATTTTACTAAGAAAAAGAAGCACAAAATTGAAGCTGTCTTCACTTGAAAATTTAACTCTGACACTTTAACAACTGATGACATAAGTGGATGAAACATGAACAAGCCAAAACTTACGATGCACTTCCGGAATTCTCCTCATTCATAAGAACTGCAGTAGGAAAACACTTACAAAAGGCTGCTTATTTACATCTTTCTGACAATATACTGGGCTAGTGCTTCACAAGTTCCACGCACTTCTCACCCCGTCCCGAGAAACACGTCCCAGGGAAAAGCTGAAGGGCAGGAGCAGGGAGTCACTGGCCAGGCTGGCAGGGGACAGGGCAGATCTGACTCCACCGCCCAGGCTTCTTCTCCCTGCCTGCAAGGTGGACGGGATCTTCCTTGCAGCTTACAACACTGTTTACTGCAACCGGGCATATTTGCCCTAGGTCTCCTGGTGCTATGGCTGGGGCCAGTCCACCCTTAGTGTCAGCTGCAGGGCAGGGACACAGGGCGAAGGTAACCGTCATCCATGGTAACCATGGTAATCATCCACTCCCACCAGAGCAGAGAACTGATTCCAATGAGCCCAACCCAGGCCTTCTTCCCGGTGACCCAGAGGGAACTTTCTCTTTGCACTTTCATTACAATGCTTAATTCTTGCCCTGTCCATGTGTGGGATGTGCACCAAAGGAAGCAGCACAACCTCAAATTGCAGGTGTGCAGGAATGTGCCCCCCACATGCGGTATGGATATGCATAAGTCTCCCCAATAAAACTCTCTGCCTCCTTTTTTTGGGAGACACCATTTGGGGACCACCTGGTGTTCCCCTCATTGCCATGAGCAAACCCCCTCTTCTGCCTCTGACCTCCTGGCTGTGCAGGTCTCTGGCTCCTCTGGAGCAGGGGGCCCCAATGTGTCCCCTGCAACAGGAGCTGGACAGCCAGGCAGGGTGCTGATCTCACACAGAACCAAGGTGATCGCTGGGGAATGCAAAAGTACCAAACAATATTCATACACTGTCAAAAAAAGATCTCTTGGGGAAAAAATTCAAAGGACAGAAAGAAAATAAATTCTCTTTGAAAAGAAGTCTATAGAAAACACCAGCCAGGTGTGGTGGCACATGCTTGTAATCCCAGCACTCAGGGTGCTGAGGCAGGAGGATTGTCTCGAGTTCCAGCCCAGCCTGGCCTACATAGTGAGACCCTGTCTCAAAAGAAAAAAAAAGAAAGAAAAGAGAAGGGAAGGGAAGGGAAAGGAAGGGAAGGGAAGGGAAGGAAAAGAAAACACCATGCTGGCTGCTGATATAAGAGCATGTATGTATTTAAATCCGGAGTCTGTGTAAAATGCCACCTGACAGCCAGATGCCCACGCAGCCCACAGACTTGGGAGAAATGATGAGTGTTTGTGTTTCGATCTGCTTGTGGTGATCTTTCTGTGCAGTGAAGCTAACTAATCTAGCAGGTTAGTGAGCAGGGAGACAAACAGGTGGAAACAATGCAACAGGGAGCGTCAGTTTGGCAACGCGGGGCAGGGTTAGTTATCTTAGTAGCAGGTCACTAACTACGCACCTAGGTGAGCCCTCCTGGCGCCAGTGGCTTATTCAATTTCCAGCTAAACCAAAGAACAGCATATTAGCCCAAAGCAGCATGGTGTCAACACAGAATCGTGAAGATTTCAAAAGTGCAAATGGGAACAAGTCACTGACAGCTGTAAGTAATGATACCACTATAAACAAGTTAATAGTGCTTTAAATCCCCGAACTCTCTAATCTCTAAAACCAAATCTACCATTCCTGGGGCAACGAGCTCTACTCTGGATTCTTAATTTCTGCCAATATCTCATCCTCATACATAGCCAGTCAATAACCAATCGCTGTTGATCTTTTCTGTGCTTTGTTTCCTGTGTCTGTCCCGCCTTTCCGTGTGCACTGTCGCACCCAGCAGACCTTCACTATCTCACTCTGGGGACAGTTCCTGTCTCCCTGCTCTCCTCTTCCTCCCTCCCTGCAGACCTGTCACATTATTGCCTGATTACTTTTGTGACAAAGTTCAAGGACCTCAACTGTTTAGCACAGTGTATTACATTAAATCATCTTTTATTATAGGCACTACTACTGAGACCCAACCAAAACCCTTTACTGCAGGCAGACTGACTGTGTGAAAATGTCTTGCTCATTCCTGCCTATTCGTGTGTTTGTTCACACTTGTCCCGCATCTTGAAATGCTGTATTTCCTCCCGCAGTGATTTGCACCCACTGGCCCACAGCAGGTCTCTGACATGTGTTCTGGTCACTTCACACTTGACAGTGTCACAATCTACTACAACTTAACTCTACCTACATATTTATAATCTTCGTTAGTAAATGTAAGTGCCTAAAAAGTAGAGATGGGAGTTTTGCTTTTTGTATTTTCAAATTGGTAGGCACTAAGTATTTTTATTAACATTTACTGCCTATAAGAAGCATTTCCATATCACATTTGTGAGAATACAGGGGACTGGTTTCAGTTGTGACAGAGTAAGAGTTACTTGGGCCGGTGAGATGGCTCAGCGGCGTCAGCGCCTGCCTGGCAAGTGTGAGGGCCCGAGTTTGACTCCCGGAACCCACAAACAAAAAAAGGGGCCGGTGATATCGCTCAGCGGCACGGGCGCCTGCTGGTGCGCGAGGTCCTGAGGTCAACCCCTGGTACCCACCAAAAAAAAAAAAAAAAAGGGAATAAGAGTTACTTACTTGAGGGGGCCGGTGAGATGGCTCAGCGGCATAAGCGCCTGCCTTGCAAGCGCGAGGGCCCGAGTGCGACTCCCGGATCCCACATACGAAAAAGGGGCCGGTGATATCGCTCAGCGGCACGGGTGCCTGTTGGCGCGCGAGGTCCTGAGGTCGACCCCCCGGTACCCACAAAAAAAAAAAAAAAGAGTTACTTACTTGAACTTGCCCTTGCCATATTCTACTGTGAAACTGTTAGAAATACTTAACACTGAACTGCAGCTGTCACAGGGCTAGAAGCGCCACATTCACCCTGATTTCTTCACTGAGGACACTTTCTACACCATGACCCAAGGACGGAGACCCAAACAGCAGCAATATCAGTAGACGGGACTGACGGGACAAGATTCACACCGGGAGTAAGAACCTCGGAAACTCGTGGAAACGTCTCCTCTGGCCACTGTCCGAGACCAAGCTGTGCTGGAGCAGAGAGCCCACGAGACAGCAGATGGGGTCACAGGTACTGAAGAGAGAGCCAAGAGCTCAGAGCACCCCGAGACACACTGGACACCTTGAACACTCAGTTGTGACCTCAGAGTCAAGACCATGCAATGAGAACTAGGAAACCACCCTAAACTAAAGTAAGCGCTACTCCAAACCTGTCTCAGTAAGACCAGGTGACCCACTGGGAAATTCAATGTCCATTACAACAAAACAATATGGGGTAAAGAAGTCAGAAGGGTAAACTCTACAATGTAACATCCACATTGTACAATAAGAACTGCTGAAGCCTGTAAAGAAGCAGGAACTATGGCTAAGAAGGAAGAAAAGATACAGAAGATGGTATTAGCAACCAATGATTTTAAAACAGCTAACAGCAAGTGTGTTCAATAATGTAAAGGAAAAGATAGGCACATGAGTAAACAGATAGGGAACGGCCACAGGCTTTTTCAAAAGAACCAAATGGAAATTCTAGAACTGAAGTGAAATTTTACGAGATGGACTTCTCAGTGCACTGAATATGAAGAAAGAGATCAGTAGACCAGAAGAATGATCAACAAAACTATCCAATCTGAAGCGGAGAGGAAAGGCAGACAGAAGCCAAGACAGCTTCAGGGAACCTATGGAGATCAGTATTTCATGTGATTTAGAGTCCCAGAAAGAAAAGATGGAAGAAATGATGATCAAGACTTTTCCAAGGTTGATTTTAAAAAATCACCCCATACACCCAAGAATCTAAATGATTCCCATGTCAGATAAAAACAAATAAAATCATGTTTAGGCATATTTCAAACTGTTAAAAACAAATGATAAAAGAAAATCCCCAAAGCATCAAGGGTTAAGAAGGGATATCTATATGTGATATAACGATAGTAAGTATGGTGGCTGACATCATAAGAAACAGTAAGAGATAGAACACTATGTAAAGGCATCTTTAAAGTGATGAAAAAAATAAGATCAGCCTAGAATAGCAAGTATACTCTTTAAAAATAAAGACAAAGCCATGTGGATGGAACACACTTGTAATCCCAGCTTCCTGGGAGAATGAGGTAGGAGGACTGCAAGTTGAAGGTAGACTGTGCTACATAGTGAGGCCCTGTTTAAAAAAAAAGACAAAAAACACAGGAATGCAGCTTAGTGGTAGAGAGTTTGCCTAGAGTGTGGGAGGCTACATGTTGGATCCCCAGTTCTGCAAAAAATAAAAATGAAAACAATAAGCAAGAGCTAACTCAGCAGCAGCAGAACTGATCAAATACATTACTAAAGAAAGTCCTTCGTGCTGAAGAGAAATGATGTCTATGAAGAGGGACTGGACCTACATGAAAGAATGAAGAACATCAAAAGTGATGAAAATGTGGGTCAGCACAAGGCTGTGATTTCTTGTTTCTTAGTTTAAATAGATGACTGTTCAAGACAGTACAATATATTTTATACAGAAGTACGTATGCAGAAGTATGCTGTGTAACAATAACAGCACAGAGGGAGGGAAGAGAACACGCAGAAGCATAGAAATGTCCAGTTTCCACATTATAATAAGTGCTGTGGTATTAATTCCCTGTAGACTTGAGCAGTGTCACAACCTCCAATGTAACCATTTTAGAAAATATCCAATGAAGGAAATAAAATGGAACAAAAAGGATTAAAGGATGGCAATGAAAGGAAAAATGAATAAAGTAGGGATAGGTAAACAGATAACAGTCACCAAAGATGGGGGACTTAAGTTCAACCTATGGATAATTACATTAAATGGAATGGGCTCAGCTCATGAGAAGTAGAGATGGTGAAACAGGATTTAAAAAAAGCAAGGTCCAAAACCATGCTTTTCATAAGAATTGCACTTAACACTGAAGACACCATTTTAAAGTATAAGGATAGAAAATTATGCTAGTTATATCACGCAAATACTAAATATAAAAAGCAGGCTATGTTATCAGATAAAGTAGAACTCATAAGAAGAAATATTACCAGGGACAAAGAGGAAAATATGTAAGACTTAAAAGAAGTTAATTCATCAAGGACGAATGACGCCCTCAACGTGCACCCTCCCATTACCAGTGCTTCAAAATACAGGAAGCAAAGAACACCAGAAGAAGAGACAGACAAACGCACGGTGAGCTCAGGTTTTCAACTTTGCTCTCTCAGCACACTAATTGATATGGCAGATTCCACAAGTGTCATCCTCTGTTTCACTGCTATCACAGAATACTTGAGAGTGGGAAACTGATAAGGAACAGAAATCTCTCACAGCTCTAGAGACTGGAAGCCCGAGATCAAGGCGCCAGCATTTGCTGTGTGGCAGGGGGGACACGGTGACACTGTCCTCACTCAGAGGGAGGGGAAGGGGCAGAGACGTCCACTCCCGTCCTGCAGGGTTTGATAACCCACTGCCAGGGAGGAGGGCTCACGCCCTCACCACCTCGTGAAGGCCCCGTCTGTTACCATCACACTGGCCACTCCGCGTCAGCACCTAAACTTTGGAGGGGACACATTTTCCACCACAGCAGTAAGATTTGGGAACTACACCATCGGGCCAGTGACCCTCAGTGCACCGAACAGGCCACCAGTGACTACAGCACGGATATGTTTCTAGTGCACATGGAATATTCACAGAGAAGACCATGTGCTGGGCCACGAAGCAAGTCGCAACAAATCCCAGGGAAAGCACGTGGAGCCTGTGCTATGGACTGGACAAGTGTCCCCAAACGCCTGTATGTTAAAAGCTTGGCCCCTGGAGGGATGCGATTGTGAGTCAATGCAACTGTTAGGAGGTGCGGCCAATGGAAAGTCCTTAGGTCACAGAGGGCATGACCCCGGAGGGGACAGGGGGACGCTGGCCCTGCCAACTCTCTCTTCTCTGTGCTTCCCAGGCAGAGTGGTTTTGCTCCACTGTGTGTGGCTGCCACAATGTCCTATCCCATCGGAGGCCCACCTGGGAATGGAGGGGAACCTCCAAAGCCAGGAACTAAAGTCTTTCCCGAATTTTGTTATAGTGATGAAAAGCTGACTAATACAATACGTTACCTAAACACAAGGCAATTAAATCAGAAACTAGTAACAGAAAGACATCAATAAAATCCTCAAACATATGGGATTAAGACCAGGGAAGAAAGAGTTACTTCTTAGCATTGATAAAACACAATAAACATGACCTTATTCCCCATCTGAAAGAAATGTCTAAATTCTCACTGCACCAGACTCACGCTTACCATGGGGGACAGGGTTTTCTTGCTGAAGTGATTAAACGCATTCCTACGTGCCCCACTGGAACAAATCTTTGTCTATGGTCGTCTTTGTGATCACAGCTCAATAACATTCAGAGGATCAAAAAGATGTTTTGGACACTTTTCAATCACATTGTAATTAAGTGTCATATCGAAAGGTAGATACCATTCTAAGTAAAATTTATCTTTACTGACACTATGTAGGGCAAAATCTGCTGAGGATAAATCTGTGGAGCTGTAGATGTTCTCTAAGTATTGTAGAAAATTATACAGACTTGCATGTTTTAATTAAAGTCACTCCTGGAATGGGCCTGCCTTCCACTTCTTCATGAAAACCGACAGTGCATCTGCTGAGAGTCTGAGGTCTTTCATTCAGGCCTCAATGGAAGGAATTTCATTTACCAGCCTTTGTGTTCTGAACTTTTCTTTCTAAATTTCAGGGAAGAAGAAACCATAGCATGATGGAATTTAATTTCCATGTCTGGTCTTTGCCTTGAGTACCATTTTGAAGTATGTATATTGTCAGAATGAGGAGCAAGCAGACCTCATGGATTATGAGTTAGAGATTAGTATCCTTTTGTTCAAATATAGAGAAACCCATCCAGTTCTCTTGACTCTGAATATGACTTATTTTGATTTTCATTTTGTTTTTAGTAATCTTCAAAAAATTCATAAAATACATACTTTGTGCTTTCTGTTTTGCTTTTTTGCAGTGTTAGAGACTGAACCCACGGCCTTGTGCTTGCTAGGCAAACGCTCTGTCACTGAGCTACATCCCAGCCCTGTTCCCTTTATGTTTTAAAAGAAATGGATCTACCATGTGACCTAGCATGGCTTGATTCTCATACAGTGACAGTTGGCCTGGAGGCAAAATTATAGCTAAGAAATTATGGCGAAGATGTCCCACCACACACACAAACACACACCCCACAATGACTTGCAAGTGTCAGAATCAGGCTTGTCTGGGGACCTTCCCACCCTTGAGTCCAGCTGTGGAGCCCTTCCCAACTGACCACTCAGACAGAGAAGCCCTTTAGGACACATAGACGTCACCGTGCGGAGCGACCCAAGAGGGAGCGGACAGCTATGGCATTCCGTCCCACAACCTTCCAGCTTACAAGGGTTAATTAACTTAGAAAGAAATTTTTTAAACAAAACATTCTGTGATCTGAGCTTATGAAGATCTGGAAATCTTTCTTGTTCGACATTGTATTTCCAGCATGCAGAACTGGCGCATGAGAAAGGCTTCATCAATATTCAGGGATTACAGTTTAGAAAAAGTGGAATCAAACTTATCTTAGTTCGATTTACTCATTTCACAACGTGTATACGTATAAACAAGCATAATTGTGTGCACCATACAGTATGTAACTTGTCAACTGTACTAAGCTGGGGGGAAAAGGAAAAAAAAAATAACAAACAATTATCATTACTGTGCAAAGTAAATAAATAACAAAGGTTCCCTTGCCCCAATCTTGCTTTTTAGAGAAACGAACATTTTATAACTCATCACCTTCTCTTCTGGGTTTCGCTGGTGGTTCTATTCGCATCTCCAACTATAAGTTCACATCTTTTTCTCTGGATTTGTCAGTGCAGACCCTGCGTTCCTCTTGTAACACACGCGGATTCGACTCACACCGTTGCTGACGCCCTCTTTCCTCCTGCTCTAAGGACAGCTCCGACTGGCGAGACCAGGGCTCCGTGTAGACTTCATCAATTTAGAATTCAAGTACTGGATTTTATATTCAATTTCTGTCTCAAATTTTCCATCAATTTCTTTGGAGAAATATAACATGAGGTACTAGTTAAATATGAAAAGATGAAGCCACAGAAACATCTGGATGTCAGGAAGAAACCAGACTGGAACTAAAAATTACAGCTCCTCATCTACCAGGTAGTTCCCGGGATCACACTGATAACAAGAACAGGCTGCGTAGGTCACATCTATTTTCCTGACGCTGACTTATGTCAGTGTGGCCAGAAAACCTGAAGTCTTCTAATAAATGCAGGTGTATCAAAGACATAAGCTAGGCATGGTAGCACATGCCTGTAACCCTAGCACTGGTGAGGCTGAGGCAGGAGATGGAAGTGAGTTCAAGTTTGAGGCCAGCTTGGGCTACATGGTGAGTTCCAGGCCAGCCTGAATTACTTAGCAACACCCTGTCTCAAAAATCTAATAAAATTTTTTTTTAGAAGTAATGTTTATTTAGTCTAACCCCCCCCCTTTTTTTTTTTAATAAAGAGAAAATAAGACCCAGAGAAGTGAATTACTACTGTACCTTGCCCATTTCCACACAACACAGGAGCAGGGTTCCCTACCAACTTGTTCGGTCATTTATTCATTCAGCAAACATACAGGGTACTGTGTGTATAAAACTGAGTAAGATAAACTGCTGCCCTCAAGATGCTTCTCCTTCAGAACACTCAAGGAGCGCAGGGGAATACAGATGCGGCTGCGGAAGTCCTCCCTGAGAGAAGGGGGACCAGGGTGAGGAGGACGGTGGGGAGCCTGGGACTAAGCAGTCATGGGGTGGTGGGGGGAGGAGACGGGGTGCAAAGGGGTCCAAGTGGGAGGAGACGTGCCAGCGGGGTGTGCGGTGATCGGCTGTGGACCCTAGCTCCCGCCCCGCCTGGGTGACTCTTCGAGACCCTGTCTCGAAATAAAAAGTGATTTTAAGAAAGAGTTGAGGATGCAGCTCACTGGGACCAACAAGAAAACAAGCTGAGCACGAGGCTGGAAGGAAAGATGGGCTGGAGGTCGGAGCTGTGTGTGCGCTGGAAGACCAGGCAGAGGTAAAAGCTGGAAACCGAGGAGAAAGCGAGGGGGCCAAGGGGTGGGGACCCAGCGAGCGGCCGGGATGGCCAGGGCCCGCATCCCAGCACGCGGGGCCACAGCCCAGCAGGGCGGTACCGGCTTAGCGCGGGGAGCTGCTGGGGACAGCTGTGCAGACACGCACGGCGCGGCCGGGCTCCCGCACTTCATCAGGTGTTTGGCAAACACTGCACAGCTACCCCAAAATCATCCATCCATTTCCCCACAGGATGAAATGAGCTCTGTCAGCGACGCGGACTAACTCCTTGGCTGTTACAGCAGATTTTCTAAGAGAAACAGGATCCCTTCCCCACCCTTCACAAGAAGGAACCATAACTGCAGGGTGAACGAATGGTAACAGAATAAAAAAATGGTTGAATGATTCTGTGCGCTGGTTAAACGTCTCCAATGGGAAACTGGATAAAGACACATGTCACACACATGCTGTCATGTAGCATAAAAGCTGGGAAGTACATTTAATTGTCAGAGATCATGCTTTGTATTTTAATTTCTCAGGTGTACTGATGTTTACATAATCACAACGGACTTCTAATGTGCCTTTAGAATGTGGGGAAAATGTTGTTTTCAATGTATCACAAATAGGATACTCTGCCAAGAAATGCCTTAAAAAAAGTTCTATTCCTAGTCAGTCTCTACCTTCTCAACTATGAGACATTCAATTTCCTTTCCACCAGACTTCTGGTTCACTGTCTAGATTATTTTCTTTATATTCATGTTCAAGACAACATTCTACAGGGCTCTCCCTCTAAGCCTTTATCTATTTTTCTATTATCCTTTGTTTTGGTCAAATCTTTGCAAAGACTCTTAGGTTTGATAACACATACACCTATGCGGACGTAATACTTATATGCCTTACTATGTCCTGGCAGCATAAGAAATAAATGAATTAAATGAATAGGATAAGGACCAGCTGTATTTTGGTCCATTTTCATCCATCTCCTCCAAAAAGTATTTTCCAAACTTTCTGGTTGGTTTGAAATGGGCCTTTTCTACTTCTGAGACCTTACATTCAGTTTTCAGTTCTGATTTTAGATAAATCAGTGAGTTTACATATTCCCTTTAGAACCCTCCTAAATACCCAACACAGTAAACTAAACCTGATCTCATTTTATTCTTAACCTTCTGTATATTTTTTTCTTTTCTAATTCAGATTGCCTCCATTTTCTCCATCCTTCCATATCGTCTTCATTTCATTTTCTAAGTTGTGAAAGGGCTCAAGCCCTCTGTAGGGGATCAGACTGGAGGCTGTAAATTCTCAGGGATCCCCCCAACTGAGCCCACACCTCATTTAAATGAGAAAGGCACTAAGTCTATAAATCAAGCCTCCAGGGCCAAGCACCAACCAAGAGTCAACCCTGCAGAGTAAACCACACAGGACAGCCGTCTGACAATGTTTTTCAAATGTCAATAAAACATGAGTTAGGAATTTGTGTTAATACACCAAAAGCAGTCATTTTCTCATTCCTAAAATTTTTGTCTCAGAAGACATATTTTCTAAGGCAATTAAGTAATTTATTTTCACTGCTTAACTGAATTACAGGCGCAGGCAGAGAACAATAATCACGCAGACCGATGAGGGTCTGTCGCCACCTCTAACCATCCTTCTCTGCAACCCGGTCTATGTGAGATTTGGAGCCCGCAATAAACGAGCCATAGTTTTGCCCTCACACTGAAATATGGTGAATGTTTACTTCAAACCACATGATACCCAGTAAAAGTAATCAATTTTTGAAATAATTGTTATTTTAACAAAACAAAATTCATTGAAGCAATCATGAATTTTTAATGGCCCAGTCTTCCTCCAGTGGTGCGCTCAACTTGACATGGCGCTGTTCCTTCTTTAGTTCAAGTTAGCAAAGAGTAAATCTATCCAAGAAATGCTGGGGAGCCCCATTTATCAAAAAGATTCACATAGAAGAAAAGCCTGATTGCTTAAGTCTCTTGTGAAATATGAGTTGCCCATACATTTCTGACCAATGTAGGGAGGGTTAGGATACAGTGACAATTTTGTTTTATTTATGCTCAGGAGCTGCGGACTAAACTGACTGTGCAATGGGACGCAGCGGACTCACCCTTCACAGGGTCCTCTCTGAGGGAAGCCACAGAGGGGGCTGAGATGCTGTGGTGGATTAACTAATGGTCAACTTGTAACACCCAGCTGGGTGTGGGAGGCCCATCTGAAGATTGTTGCCAACAGCATAAAAGGAGAACTGGAGGGGAAGATGGTGCACTGTTGATTCTCCTGGAGAAGCTTGTCATTCTGGCTTTCCTGATATGAACCCGGCTGTTCTCATCGTTAGAGGGGCTTGGGACTGTACTGTCACTGAGGATGGCTGCAGTTCTTTTCAAGGGAGCTCTGGTCCTTACCTTAAGTGTCACTTCCTGGCTCCAGTGCAGACCCCTCAGCCTGCTGGTGCAGATCCTTCATCCCACTGGCACAGACTTTCTTCCACCACTGACCTTTGTGCCTTCCCAGTGCAGGTCCTTGATACAAACTTGCATGAGACATTGTCGTGGGCTCTAGGCCTCCAGCTGGAGTCATGTAAGACACTGCCACGGGCTCTGGGTCTTCAACTCGACTCATGCAGGACATTGATGTGGAATCCAGGCCCTCAGCTGGATTCTTTGGGTCTCTAGTGTGTGGATAGATCTCCTGCACTCTTCTGCATTGGACTTTTGAGTGAATATTATAAAATAATCCTATAAATTATGTGCCCTGTATTAAATTTATTCCCTTGTAAGCCCTGACTACAACAGATGTTCTGTTATTTTAACTAACAGACCTTGAGCTGTGCACATTCAGCAATGAGAGCTTTACAATGCACTTGCTCTGTGTGTAGACCCTGAATTTCTGTTGGCCATAACATAGACTTTATATGTGTGTGTATAATTTTTCAAATTAATTTTTAAACCTGGGATGTATGTTTGTGAGTGAGAGGGTGTCTGGGTCAGGGGAAGAATCGAGGGGCCCTCGAGTGGGCAGAGTGGCACTGAATAAAGGCTCTCTCTTCCCACAGGACTGGCGTGGGCTCCTGGGAAGTGACCAGGGATGCAGCATGCTACAGCATTTGCTCTTTCCTAGTCTGGATGATGTCTGTCATTTCATAAGTTGGGTCCCCAAAGAATAAATAGTCAGCTGCAGAGTTTCCAAGGTGGACTTTTAAAAAATGCTACAACTGTAAGAGAATGAACAAACCTCACCACGAGGAGGCCCAGGTGGTACAGCGTTGCAAAATCTTTAAACAGGAAAGGGAAAGGACGGTAACCCTTCTAAGTGCCTGCTTGTCCTTGAGGGTTTCTGTCTAATTGTTTTAACAGGCACAGATTTATGGGCCACAGGGTGTGAACTCTGGAGGTTGTAACCTCCGTTTGCATTTTGGTGGCAGACTTCAGTGCATGTTGGCAACCAGCGATTAGAAAGCAGTTTCCCTTTCTGGAGATCCTAATACTCAAACCACAGTTTCAGTGGAGTTTAGAGAAATTCTGACTTTGCCAAAAGTTCTGTTCTTCACTCATACATGCACCATTTATCATTTCAATTACTTTATTACCTTGCTTGACAGGTGCTGTAACACTCTGGAACTATAAGCACTTTTCCAGTTCACATGCTCCTATTTCAGAATGAAATGCTTCCTCTGGAAGGCACGAGGCACTTTTTAATAATTTACTTGTGCTAATAAACTTCAAGTGCACTTTGGATAATAAAATATCTAGGAAGCAGGAACTGGGTTTTTGGCTGCTTTCTGAACAGAAGGCAAGGTAAACTTATGCAATTTTTGTTCTCTATAGAAATGATGTCCATTTAAAAAACAAAAACAAAACAATGTGCTATCAGTCAATCATTCAACAGATATGTTTACTACGTTCCAACAAGCACAGTGCTGGGTGTCAAGACACTTCTCTTCGGTATGATATGATTAGATACTATTCCTTTTGCTACTATAGGATTTGATTCTTTCAAACGGCTTTTTCTTTTTTATTGTGTAGGTTTGCAGTACATAATACTTCATCCTGGGGAATTAGTACACGTACATATTGCATCTTGCTTGTTTTTATTTTTTATAATTTAGGGTGTTCCAAAGAATAAACCATATAGAATATTTATGTTCTTCTTCAAAGCTCAATTTTTTAAAATAGTTTAAAGAAATAGATCTATAGATAGTTTTTTCTTTTTGATGTTTTTCTTTTGTGTGTGTGTGGTAGTAGAGACTGAAGTCCAGGCCTTCACACTGAGCTTTATCCACAGCCTTTTTTATTATTTATTATTTTGACACAAGGTCTCAGTAATTTACCCAGGCTGTGCTCCAACTTGTATTCCTCCTGCCTCAGCCTCCTACAGTGTTAGGATTACAGATGTGTATGCTACCACACCCAGTTCTATAGATAGTTTAAATCTGTTGATATCTACTGAAAGCATGGGTCAGAATAAAAGCTGCTTATAACGTTTTTAGCCTAATGGTGAAAAAGAAAGGAAGTAATAAGCCAATTTGCATTGGATAATTAAACTATATACAGTACATATATCATTATTTCAATTTCAAAAACATATAATAAATTAGATGAAACTTACATTACTGATACTATAATCTATGTTAGTTACAACAGAAAACACAAGGACTGAATAATAATAGCTTTCTTTATAAAATTTAAAATACAGTACGCATGATTGATACTCAACATATTTTTGTTCATCATCTGGACCGTTGGCTTTCTATCATCTTCAGCAATCACATCTTATATGCCTTTTGTATAAAATTGTTAGGTCTCAGATTCTTTGTGGTGAAGCAATGCGATTTCATTTCACAGCTCTTCCTAAACTGTTGGTTGCTCTTCAAGGCCAGGTCTCTTGACCTCAGCTGAGCATCTCAGATGCTGGTGCGTGGATCCGCACCCAGAGTCGCCCTCCCATTGGCAGGCAGAAGCAGTCTCATCAGCACAAACGGAATGCTGTTCTTTCTTCCTTTTTATTTATTTATTTATTTTATTTTTTATTTTAATTTTTTTTTTTGTGGGTACCGGGGTCGACCTCAAGACCTTGCATGCTAGCAGGCGCCCGTGCCGCTGAGCAATATCACCGGCCCTTTTTTCATATGTGGGTTCCGGGAGTCGAACTCGAGCCCTCGCGCTTGCCAAACAGGAGTGTATGCCACTGAGCCGTCTCACCGGCCCCTTTCTTCCTTTTTGAATCTAGCAGTAAGGCACACATACTCACCAAGGGGAGAGTGCAAAGCTACAAGGGTTGGTTATGTTACCATAACTATCAACTATGCCGACTTGTATGGTTTCAAAATATTCATCCCCCATGTTTCCCAGACACGAGTGGAATCGACTCAAAGGGGTCTCTACTCCTCTAATGATGTACCTGCTGCCTCTGAAGCACTCTGGTGCAGGGCTCACGCCGGGTGCAGGAGCACACGGCAGAGTCAACTCCCAGAGCAGGAGCCGTCACTCCAGGAAGCCCACCAGCCCCCTGGGCTACAGATGCAGACGCAGGAGCAGGACACCTCAGATGTCTAACACTAAAGTTCTATTCTTCCGTCTCCTCCCTGTCTTCTTACACAACAACCCCACTGCCTTCTACAGTCCATACTGGAGACAGAGCCAACGAGCCAGCCAATCAAAGCAACTCCTGAAAGTGAGGCAGGTTCAGGAGAATTCTGCAGAGCCCTCGATTCCCACGCAGCGGCTCCTGCTAATGGGATTATCACTCAGCCTGCAGAGCAGGGGAGTACATTGATTTTCTTTCTGCATTCCACATCTACTTCCTGCTACACACACAGCAGCTTGTCTACCAATCAGTTCTCACCACCAAAAAGACGATACCTTGAACGCTTCGTCAGAAATCCACACGGCAGGGCCGGGGGTGTAGTTCAGTGGCGGAGCATGCCTGGGGCCCTAGGTTCCATCCCAGCACCGCCAAACAACAACAAAATCTATATGGCAACTCAGATAGAATTATTTCAACTTACTGTTTTAAAATGTCAACTGCTTTTCTTCCTTTTCCTGAGTTCAAAATCATTGAAGGTTCTGCAGTAACCACTTCCCCTCAGAGGTCAGGACTTTCACCTCTGCACAGGGAAATACCTCTCATAAATCAGGTAAAAGCAAGGGCGTGCAGACTGAATGATGGCCCAGGATCCATGCAGCTGCCAACTCCACTGAAAGTCAAAGTAGAAGCTTACTTCATCAATGGTCTGGAAGTCTAAAAGCACTGACCAAAACAGCCTGCAGAGATTCTAGTTTCTCATGCCAGCTTCCATTTGTTTCACTGCACAGCGATAAGAAAAACGTAAGGAACGAGCTTACTCAGTTTGAAATTCTGCCTGTTTAGACTCACTGGGCTTCCACCAACTGCAACTTGGTCACCACAGATGATCTTAAGGTTAAAAAGAAGTAAAAAAGGAAGTACAAAGATCAAAGCAGTGCTGACAGGGGCAGGACTGTTTCGGCAGTGTATACCCCAGCAGTTACCGACTGGGCACGAAGACCAGGGACACTCACTCAGCTCAAGGGGCTACCGACTGCAGAACACAAGGTACAGCCGAAATTTCAAAACTGAGCTAATACAGTGTCGAATCGCCACCAGCCGCATGGCACCAGTCGCAGAGGGTTACGCTACTTTCTTAAAGCAGTCTTTCAAACAGTTTAGAAGGGGTTGACTTTTCCCAGGGAGCAGCCTTAGTTCCAGCCCTGAATCTACATATAATGCACCTTAAGTTCTGTCTGGTTGGGCAGGGTGCAACCCAGGAAGACCTTTTATCTAAACAGGTGAGGGAGTTACAAGTCTGTGGATATGGACAGACAGCTTAAGATTTTTATGTTTCTGTTCATTACATACGGCAAAAAGAAAATGCTATTGGAAACACATCTCTTTTTATTTTCTGGCTTCCCAATCCAAAAGCTCAAAACAAAACAAAACAAACCCTCTGTTTTAAATTTTTTACATAATTTTCTAGTGGATCAAACAGCAAAAAGATTCATGTCTACAAAGCACAATATGAAAATCAGGAAAACAGCATACTTCAGGCAAAGGCTTATTTTAATTCTTTCCTTTTTGAAGCTTTAACAAATACTAATGTAGTTTAAACTACTCAAGACTTCAGTTGAGTTCTGCGAGAAAACTAGTGAAATCTTAATCCGGAGCTTTAGTACGAGAGCAAACAGTTTGAAGGAGAGTGTTTTGGTGCCCCGGCTAGTAATGTTTGGGGAATACTGCAGCTATTTCTCACTTAGAAGCTCTATAACCAAATCTTTGGGTGAAATATGGTTATCTTATAAGCTCAACATAAAGCTCCACTTAACAAAATCCATAAAAATGTCTTAAATCTCGATGACCAGATCCTGGATCCCCCGTCCTGTTTCAGTTTCGAACAGATCAATAACCCAGGGCCAACATCTCCATCTGGGTTCATTTTTTGAAGACCCCAAGACAACTTACACTCGGGGCAGACAGGCGGGGTTTGTATCATTTAGCGTTGCTTAGAGGTCACGCTGGGCGCCTGCTGCCATTGTCCACGAGTTTTATATAATCAAGTGTCCAAAAAGTGCCGGGGTGGGGGGATCTCTTGTCTCCAGTGCCAGGCCCTGGCGATCGTACCAGGCCCTGCTTAATTTTTGAACATTAAGGCGCAGGAGCCGGAGAGAGGGAGTGGGCTCCCGCGCAGGGCCAGGCCCGGCGACCCCGGGCACTCTGGCGCCCCCAGCTCCCAGCCCGGGGTGAGCCCGCCGTGCCCGGCGCCCACCTCGCCGCCCGCGGCCTGGGCCGAGCAGCCCGGGTCCCGCCCCGGTCCCGCGGCCCGGCCCGGAACGAGGAAGTGGCTGCGCCCCGCTCGGCCCGCGCGCCCTGCTCACCCTGCGGCCCGCGGTCCCGGGGTCGCGGCGGGGCTGGCGGATCGGATCCGGTCGGCTCTGCGCAGGTCTGATCGGGCCGGGCCGCAGCGGGTCTGAGCGGATCGGGTCGGATCGCGTCGGATCGGGTCGGGTCAGCGCCCCTCCATGCCGGGCGCAGGACGGGCGGGGACGCGGTGGCGAGCAGGGCGGCGCGGACCGCGGGGAAGGCAGCGCCGTCCGCAGCCGCCGAGTGGCGAAACCTCCTCTTCCTGCGGGCGGCGGCGCTGCCTCGGCCTCGCTCGCGCTCTCACTTCCTGCTGGAAATTCCCGCTGACGTCGGCCGGGCCGGGCCCGGGGGCGGGGGAAGCCCGGGGAGGGGGACCCGCGGGCAGGGGGCCGGGGTGGGGTGGGGGCGCGGGTGGGGACCCCCGGGAGGGACTGGGGTGCGTGCGGGGATCCCACGGAGGGACTGGGGCGGGGCGGGGACCTCACCTCTTCAGGCGGCCTAGTGGTTGAATGAGGTCAGCGGGTCCCAAATGGGCTTGGGGCTCCAAGCAGCCCCTATACAGTCCGCGCCACCCCTGTGTACCCCGGCCCACCGCTCCAGTTCCCCCGAATCTATGTAGATTCACCCGGAATTTCGAGGTTGCCGCGCAGCCATCCAGGAAGGGTGACAGTTGAGCGTCCAGGTGTCTGGGGAGGTCCTCAGTCCTCCGCTCCACCTCGGTTATCGGGGCACATCCAGCCAGGGCGAGTCTGGTGCACCTCAAATTCCAGGAGGAGCTCTCTGGCAGGCCCTGTCCTGTCCTGGGACAGCACCAGGGACAGGGCTCCAGCGGGAACCCTCAGCCTCTGTGCTTCCCTAGGCCCTGGCACAGGACCCCGGCCGCTTTAGCTCAGGTCGGGCTGCCCCGGGCTGAAATCTGTCTTGCGGAGCTCAGTGTGTTGCCACCGAGCCCAAGTGTAATTTGACTGGAAGCATCAGAAATTGTTAGAAGCCCCGGCGGTGTTCTGGGGGCTCGGAGCTCGGTGGCCTGTCCCGCTCTGTCCTGAGGCTGAAGGACATTGAGGTGGAGTTGGGGAAGGAACTGATCCTTTTCACTGGCTGTGGGGTGACCGGGAACTTGGGGTGGCCCAGCAGTCTGCTGTCATTTAGCTCCCTTGAAACAGCTAGGATTCAGAGGATCCTTACAGATCAAAAGCAATGACATTTTAGAATTTGTGTTATTTATGGGACATTATTAGAAATCTGCCACTATTACGCCTTAGGAAGCTGGTGTCTAATTTCTATGAAATGATGGGCCTCTCCATCCTGCCCATGGATGGATGTGGACGGAGGGCACAGCTACAGGAGCAGAGCCAGCGTCGCTCATTTTGTGAACACAAATTAAATAGTTCATTGGTGCAGAGGAGTCAATTAACTTTCAAAGTCAAAATGTCACCACAGGGTGGACTTGAAGCTGAGGGTGGGATGTTAAGTGTTAATTTCCTCTGGTCCAGGTAACAGATTGCACCAGGCAGATGGCTGAATGCTGCCTGGCCTTGTTCTGTCACAGTTCTTGAGCTACAAGTTTGAAATCATGGTGCCACAGTGGCTGTGCTTGCTCACCGCTTCAGGAAACGTCTGGAGCACCCCTTCCTGGCCTCTGGTGGTTCTGGCAGCCCTGCTGGGGCGGTGTCACCTCATCTGTGCCTCCGTTGTCACCGGTCTTCTTCCCTTGTCTTGGTATCCAGACCTGCCTCTCTTTTCTCTGATTAAGAAACTCATCATTGGATTCACAGCCCACTCTAATGTGACTTTCTCTTAACTTGATTGCACCAGCAAAAGACCCTGTTTCCAAATCAGATCGTGTTCATAGTTACCTGCCATGAGGGTTTGAATATATTTGGGGGCTGCAATTCATAGCTCTGCAGCAGATAAAACCAAGCCCACTTTGCTCTTTTTGGTTCCCCAGTTAACTTTCCCATGCCCCTGCTTTATTGTCCAGTATTTTCTCTGAACTGTATGCAAAACTACTTCAGAACCTTCTCACAGACTCACCTGCTCTAAGATATCAAAAGGCGTTGCCATTGTTTTGTTACAGAATGAAAGAAAAGCTTACAGTGGAACTTCAGGCACTGATGGTGTGAAAAGGCAGGTTGTGTTCCTTACCAAATCCTGAAACCACACGGATTACCTTTCTTGTGAAGCCGAGTTGGGAATGGTATGCAGAGAATCCTGCGGTTGGGCCCTGTAGCATGAGCACTGACCATGAGGAATTATGCAGTGTGTGTTCTAAGACCTGCACTGAGAACAGGAAAGGAGTGTATCGTGTCTCTGTAAGGGGGCCAACCTACCCTGGACTAGGAAACCAACCTCAGCGTACTTAGAAATACATCCTCCGCGCTGCAGGAGCCGGGCGAAATGGAAAGAGCTCACCACACTGGAGATCGGGCTGTAGCTGGAGCCCTGGCTCCGTCTTGAATTATCTGTGTAACTTTCACCAAGTGATAGGTGGTCTGAACAGCAACCGTTATAGCTTACAGACGACGACAGCTTGATGTGATGCGTCACATTGTGCATGTCATATATATGTCACGACGTCCATGCCATGTTATGTATATACACAATGACCACGTATGTGTTATGTTATAACCGCCCTGACTCATGGTTCTATGGACTAAAAGATTTAAAAATGCAAAAGGCCTATACAGGTGTAAGTTCTCAATTATGAGAACTTTTAAGTTAAAACCAATTGAAATTCATTTCCTCGTAATCTGGGGATGTAAATGCTGGCCCTGTGGCCACCAGAGCGTCTGATCTTCCCAACACCCTCTGCCCCTGACCCTTTGTACGGAGGATGTCTTCTGCCTCTGCTACAGTCCTCACCGCGTCCTGCCTTGCGATTGCACAAGCAGCAGGTAGCATTGCGAGAGCATGCTGCCACCTCCGTCAGTGGCGGCAAAGACAGGAGATACGGTCTCCACCCCTCACAAGCTTGGGGATGAGCCCTTATCGGGGAGCTGGGGCGCAGTGATTTGTATGACAGATTTTATCCCTAAGAGTGAAACTAACAGAGAGGAAGAGAAAGTTTCTTCCTCACCTGGAGAATCCAGAGTGTCACTCCCTTGGCCATGAAGATCCTGAATACCTATACATTTAAAGACAGACCGTCATTCACCTTGTGGCTCCCGGCAGCTCTTCTGTCACTGAGTGTTTACACACTGCCGTCACTGTCTTCGGGTGTTCACAAAGCACAGGGAGTGCAAGTGACTGCTGGGCAGTGTGTGGCCAGTGCCTTATGGGTGACACTGGAGAGGCAGGGGACGGTGGCCAGCACTGCCTGCGCCTGGCTGTCCCTTCCAGTAAACGATCATTCCTGTCCCGTCCCGAGATGCTGTGTGGCCACAGTCCACTCCTCTGTGAGGTCACTCCTGCCACACAGCAGTGTCCCGGGTCATCGGTTTCCGATACCGAGCGCGTCAAGGTGCTGGCTCCCCGGGAAGCCCTCAGTCCTGCTGGCAGTGACCACCAGCACTCGTGTTTCTGGGAGAGAAGTCCAGCGAAGGAAACCGCACTGCGTATGCTGGACGGTGGTGAGAGATGCCAGCAGAATGGACTGGAGAAAGGAAACGGCTCTTAGCACAGTTTTATGGTGCTTAAAGCAAATTCCGTAAAAATAAACATGTTCAGGAGGGTTCTAATTGTTCTTTCCTTTAAAATTAGGGGTGTGGGGATGTGGCTCAGTGGTAATGTGTGCCTAACATGCAAGAAAACACACTAAAAACCATTGCTACACACACACATACACACACACACACGCAGCTGGATCTGGGGTGTGCGATTACTAAATGGGTTTAGCACAGTTCTGGGTGTGGATAATGGAAGCCCTTCCCTGGGTGTGGATGGCACCAATCAATAGACTCATAGCTTGGATGGAATAGAAAGGGACAGACGCACTCAGGACCCACCGAAAACCAGGAAAACAGATGGTTTCGCTGAATAGCAGCCGCTGGGCGAAGCCTGCCCCACCCGCAGGTGCAGACGCTCAGGGGGAGCCTTGGTGGAGAGGCAGGATTTGAACCTAGGCCGACTTGTCCTCCACATCCAGGGGCCCGACATGCAGGTGGCGGGAGGAGTTAAGGTTGATAGAGGAAGTCCTGGAATCCCTTGTCCCAATTCTTTGAAGCAGTAAAGAAGAAGTGGATCGTTTTCCTCCTTGTTAGGATCACGAAATACTATTTTCTGCTCTCTTTACAACAAGTACCTTGGAATTAAACAACAGTTAATTATACAGCAATGTCACTGGGAAGAACAAGGACTTTTCTAACAAAATACATCTTAAGGAATTAGACTATGCAGGTCAGAAGGAGTCGCTGTTTACGGGGTCCTCGAAATCTAAGCGGAAGACGATTGGGCTTGAGCTAATGTAGCAGCCATGGGAGGCGCCATCTCTGTCATTTATGGGGATTTACTTCCTGTGGTCTCATTTCTAGTGAATGTACATAGCCTTTGGGGTAAATAGTACTCACAGATATTATTAAAAAGTATAAAAACAAAAGCTGAACATCGATAATGCAAAGTTACCTCAGAAAAGGAAAAGCGAGCCAGGCATGGTGACACACACCTGTAACCCCTGCACCTAGGAGGCTGAGGCAGGAGGATCACTGTGAGTTCAAGGCCAGCCTGGACTGGACTACATATTGAGACTCTGTCTCAAAAAACAAATAAACAAACAAAAGGAAAGAGAAAAAAACACAAATATAGGAAAATGTCTTCTTTAATGCCTTTGCTTGAAGGTGACAGCGTATTCATGCTTACCTTTCATGGCCCCACTTAGAGGCAGAGAATCTCTAACAGTTTTGCTTGTGTTTTAGGAAGAGGAAATAGGTCAGATGAATGTCTGGTTAGTATTTGCTACACATATGTTGTTATGGTTGTATCTAATGTCCCCTAAAGCCTCATGCGCTCATAGGTGTAGCTTTTCAGAGGCAGCTGGATCTGGGGTGTGCGATTACTAAATGGGTTTAGCACAGTTCTGGGTGTGGATAATGGAAGCCCTTCCCTGGGTGTGGATGGCACCAATCAATAGACTCATAGCTTGGATGGAATAGAAAGGGACAGAAAGAAGGTAAGCTCACTGCTTGCTGCCTGCCATGGACTGTTTCTCCTCTGCAATGTCCCTCTGCCATGCTGCCCTGCCTTGGAGCAGCTGACTATGGACTGAAACTCCTACAGACCTTTCCTCCTTTAACTTGTGGATGTCAGGTATTTTGTCCCAGCAATGAGAAAGTAACTAAGACATATGTAAGGTCACTAGTCTCTCAAACAGTCGTATACAGCAGGTCATCACTCATGTCTCCATGGTACATGTGGGAAGTTGGCCACTTTTCCTAAGATGTCATAACTGGGAAGTTATCGGGGAGCTAGGATTTGAACGCAGTCTCTTGGGCTGCAGTGCTCATGCTGTTAACCACTTTGCTAACCAGGTGTCCAGTGGCAGGAAATGCAGAGTGTAGAGATCTTTAGACGGTGGAGTCCACAGGACGAGTTCACACATCATGTGTGCAGTTTCAGTGAGAGGAGGACTCGGGATGGGGCTGAGGCTTTTAATCTCCAGGATCAGAATGGTAACATGGTGACAGAAGAGCATCTGTGGGGATGTGACACATTCATTTTAGACAAGTGAGGTACGATAGGCTCAGCAAGGTGTCCGTGTGGAAATGACTAATATTCAGTTGGAAATTAAAGCCTGAAACAGAGGAAGAAACATGGGGCTGGAGATGTAAACTAAGAGATGATGGTGGAGGTGGAGCAGTAGCTGTCCCAAGAGGGTTTCTCACAGGTTAGTGGCCCTGGGGAGCCAGGAGGGACAAGGGCAAGGACATCGATGTATTGCTGGAGTGATGGGAGTGGAACTGGGTGGGAAGAGTGATCGGTAAAGACTCTGAGAGTCTGTGGAAGAAGCAGGAAGTCTGGGAAGGCCGGAGGAGACAAATGTGAGGTCTCAGAGTGCTTAGCAGTCCCGATCCTGCCTTGTCTCCCAGGCGAGGAGGAGCTCAGTATGAAGTCCCATGCATGGTGACAGGGACAGAACCCAGTGAAGGGCAGAAGCCCGAAGATAAGGAACTTAGTTCTCAGGTGATGCTGAGAGCAGTGGCAGTGGTCCTAGGTCACTTCTTTCTCCAGTGCTGAGAAATCAAACCAGGGCCATGCATGCGGGGCAAGCACTCTACCAGGCTGCACCTGGCCCCCGCATGTCGTTTCTGAGCAGCTTGGCCCTGAAGGTGAAGACTGAGCCAGCTTTCAGGAGGCTGAGGAGCTGGGAGTCAGGAAATGTGAGTGGTCAACGAGAAGAATCTCACAAGGTGTGTGGGACTAGGAGAAGACGCTCATGCGGTTTGTCATCGATCTGACTAATGTTTGGGGAGGTCAGTGAGTTGACAGAGCTAGTAAGAGAAAGATGAATGAAGCAGTGAATTGCTGGGAGCAGAAAGGGTGGGGACAGAATCTCGGACATGCCCTGGAGAGGAGGAGGAGGGAAGATGCAGAAGGTGAAGCTTGGATGTGTGCACCCACCCACCGGAGGACACCCCCAGGAGAGGCTGCTGTGTCTCCAGTTCCTCCAAGGGGATGGCTGAGCCCACTGAGGTTCGCCTTCTCCTGGAGGCTGGGTGTGTTGAGGAAGGGTGCCAGGCTGGTCTCTTCCGAGGCCACCCTCCAGGGCTTGCAGCTGGGTTCTGCCCTGAGTGTCCCCATTCCTCTTCCTCCAAGGACACCCGTCAGAGTTAGGCCATCCAGGGCCTGGTGACATGATGAGGCTGTAGGGCTGAGGATGGCAGTGCATGGATTCCAGGGAGCACGGCTGAGCCGCAGCAGAGAAGGAGGTTCTGTGGGTCCGTGTGACATTGCAGGGCTCGAGAACTGACTCGGCCTGGGGGCCTGGGACATTCAGCTTCACACCTACTGCCCCACCTCCGGGGATCCCGGCCCCAGAGAAGCAGGGTGATGGGGCTCGCCACACACAGCCCACAGAGTGGCTTCCCTAGAACTGGGACCTGCGAGTGGCATCACACCAAGGCAGTTGCCGGTCACCTGTTTCATGGCAATGGGATCCTCTGTTCTGTCCTGTGATTTAATTAATATAATTTCCCCTAAGTACATATTTATCTTTTGTCTTATGAGTAACAAGCATCCATCAGCTGCACTGGCAAAAATCTTCATGGGGCAGGCGCTGCTCTTAGTTCTGTCAGGAGCCTGGAGCTCAGTTGGGCACAGAGCTATCCGGTTAAACGTTCCTTGCCTGTGTGCAACGTGATTAAAATAAGGCGTACTTTCCCCACTTACCCCATAAACCTACGCGGATCGTTTTGTCACCAAGGTCATATTTTCTCTAATAACATCATATATAAATAATTCCGGATTCAGAAGACAGGAGCACCAAAGTGAGGTGAAATAAGATTCGGTTCGGTGTACATTACATTACATTACATTATGATGGACTCTCTGGAGTTCCAGTGAAGATGAAATAACTGCGATCATGTTGTCGTCGTTGCTTCTTATTTAAAATTTCTGCTGAAATCCCCGAAATATGATGAAATCAAAGTTTGCTATTTATTCTATACATTGCTTCCAAAACAAAATATATTTTCATGTGCATGTGTAATGATTATCATTAAGAGTTATCAATCTTTATTTTACAAAGCCTCATTTTTTAGATGTGTGTGGTTACTAAAATATCTTACAAACACAATATGTGCAACAATTTCATGTGTATAGTGCCTTAAAAATATGATTAGTGAAATACTAGTTGGTATCTAACTCTGCTAATATTAGAGTGTTTGGTTAATATTAGAGCTCCTTAACTCTTTGGATTGGGTTAATTTAATGGCCACATTTATGGACTTTTGGAAGCAATACTTTTGGAGTGAATCTATAACTGGACATTTTAGTAGTGCGACCAAAACATATTTCTTCAGAAGTCACTAAAATATTTATTATTAGTCTTTTTCACAAACATGCTTGTCACCTGTGTTAGTCAGCTTTTCATCATGGTAACCACATACCTGAGAAAAACAATTTAGAGGAGGAAAGATTTATTTGCTTCATAGCTTTAGTTTTGCCCTAGATACTGGACATAGGGCTTCAGAATTTAATGTTTTCCCTGCTGTGTTTTGGTTTTACTTTGGTTCAGTTCCCTTCTTTTTCCCCATTTCTACTTTTTGGAAAGGGAATATTTAACTTGTGATATTGTATCTTGGAGTATGTAACTTGTTCTTTATCTTTATATAGGCTCACAGCTAAAAATTTGCCTCGAGTTTCAGAAAAGGCACTGGACTTGGACTTTTGAGCAATGGCGGAACCAGTAAGACTTTGGGCAGGTCACTACTGTACGTTTAGGCGGTGGCTCTGCAGAGCACTCCCCCTGGGCGCCTCCCCTGTCCTGGGCCTCCTGTTCCCCAGATTCTGTCCCCTGCCGCTTTCTTCCTGTCTCAGCCCCAAGGCCCCTGGGAGGTAACTTCTAGTGACATTTTCATGAGTCAGTCATTAGCGTTTGAATGTGGGCTGTGTAGGCAACAACCAAACACTGTGAAGGAGAGGACATAGTGTGGCCTTAGCTCTACCTCTTGGGCAAACTGCACACACTCAGTCCAGGTGAAACCCACACGTATCAGATGTTACACGCATGTGTGTGACTTGGCAAATAAAATGTAGCCATGACCGATGATGACACTTCAACCTACCTACACCCTTGTGCCTGGGAAGACAGGTGTTTATTGTTATTGAGCAGGCAGGTAAGTTTTCTCATTTAATTATTAAACTTGAGCTTGTAGTATTATTTCATGACATAATTTAAAATATTAACAAAGGAAGATTGTTACTTGTATGTATTAACTGTATTATATATTTTGCATGTGACCCAAGACAATTCCACTTCACTCAGTGTGTCCAAAGTCAAAAGGTTGAACACCCACGATGTAGACTAGGTGTCAGGAGGAGGCAGTGCCACCCTGCACAGGACAGGGCTTCCACGGGTGCCCGGCCACAAGCCCACCCAAGCAAGGATTGAGGAGCATGTTCTCAGGCCCTGCCAGGGGAGCACCAGCAGCTCAAAGGCTTCTGGGAGCAGCAGCTGTGACCCCAGAACCACCGTTCACATAAAGCCTGGCCGCAGGACTGGCAAGGTGGTGTAGGGCTCCTGGGAGGCGGCTGTGATGTTGGGGCTTTGAGAGTTAACACCAAATGAAGAACTGCACTCACCCAGAACACTTAGCACCATGAATCCTTTTTTTAAACTTCAGCAAAGACTGTTTTAGAGCATAGACAAATATAAACAAATTTCATGCCAGAAAGCAACACAAGTGGTCTCTAGTTCAGTTTCCAAGTGAGTCCTCATTCTTATCTGAAACTTCATGCGCACAGCTTTTTCTGCCTGTATTCATATCTGGTCTCTAAGTCCTGAACAACATTGCCCATTAAACTCTACTTATAGCATTATAACTTTTTTATCTTGATTTTCTAAACTTTTCCTAATTCTTTCCACAAACCAGTTCCAGAAGTTTCATAGCTACATGGCCAGGTATAGTTGCAGCAATAACCCCACTCCTCTGGTACCATTCCGTGTCTAAATTATGAATTATTGAAAAGTAACAGGTAAAATACATAACCTGGCCTTTGTAATACTGAAAAATACAAAAGTCATACTTACTGTACTGCATTGCTTCCCTGGTACAGGTTTCATATTTTGCCCTGGAGAAGAAGCTGAGCTGAGCTCTAGGAGGCGCCCCCTCTGCTGTGGAGTCTGCACCTCCGCTAACAGTGATCTCCAGAACCGCACAGATGCACAAAGGGGAATTGTTCACCAAGGCCAGAAGTCAGCTGGCACCACCGCTGAGCACTTAAATCGCACATAGCTGCAGGGTCCAAGCCTTTTCTTGGGTCTGGTTTTTAGACAGAGTTTGTTGTCTGTTTTTTCTTTTGGCCTCTTGCAGGTTTTGCAGGCATGTTCTACAGAGATTTCAGTGCTTAGGCAGCTCTGCCCTTAGGCCTTGCTGGTTGCAACCCACATGGCTCCTCTCTTGTGGCCATGACTCTTCTTGCTGCCTATGGCTTTCCTCAGCAGATGTTCCACAATGCTAGCATCTCCAACTTGCTTGGGTTTCCATTGAGCTTTGGCCTCACTCCTACAACTTCACGAATCACCATCTCAGGGGCTCCCTGGAAGGACATTGCCTGGTCTCCTAGGCCTTTCTTTGAAATCTCTGTAAATGCCTCCATGACCCAATCAGTTTTGTATTCTGCATGCCTGCAAAACCTGTACCACATGATGATGCCACAGTCTGCCACCAGCGTGAGGAACAGCCAGGTCCCCTTGGACCATGCCAGCAGCAGCCTCTGTGTGCCTGGATAGATGAACATGGGAAACACTTTGTTGTCTTATATTTGCGGCACAGGGGATTGAACCTGGGACCTTCACACTGAACTACACTCCCAATCCTTATTTTATTTTTTTATTTTGAAACAAGATCTCGCTAAATCACTAAGTTGCCTAGGCTGAGCTTGAACTCTCCATCTTCCTATCTCAGCCTCCCAGAGTGCTGGGATTACAGGTGTGCACCCCATACCTGGCTGGCAGCAAGACTTTTAAGAACCTTGTCAGGGTTTTCTGAAGGGAAAATTCATGCAACAATGCATATTTGTTGGCTATATTTTTACTGTCCAACCATTTAAAAGAACTTCAGGTTCAATATGCTTTAAAAGTACACTCACTGTGTGTAAAGGAATTTTTAAACACTTAACCTTAATAGCTAACCTTTCTGTGTTTGTGCACATAATTGTGCACTCAAGTACTTCTATCCTAGTTGGATTTTTCTTACTTAGGACATAGATGAAAATATTTGAGAAATGTTAAATTTCTTAGAATAGAGAACAATTATACATGTTTCCTTTATATAGGTATATAGGTAAACTACATACCTATTCCTTTTCAAAAACAGTTTTTACAAAGCCAATATTTTCTTTTGAAAGGAGATGTGTAACTCTTAGCAATTCATTTGTCTGCTGAAAATGAATTTTTAGAATTACAGAAACCTTCTCAGAGGTGGAAGGAACCTAAAGACCTTGAAGTCCAGCTTGTCCAGCAACTGGGCCCATGGAGAATCCCAGCAACTGATTGAGATGTCATCATTGTCACTGTGTCCTAAGCTGGTCCTTTCTGCTACTGAAAAGGTCATCATGGAAAGTCATCCTCAGATTGAGCTCATATCTATTATTTTGCAATTTGCACTGTTTCCCTCATTTCTATCCTATAGAGTAACACGGGTAACTTTACTCCCTCATTTATACAAGAGTCCTTTGACATTTAAAAATGCATATTTTACCCTTCTAAATCTCCTGGTGTTTACTGTCACTGTCTGAGTGCTGCGAATTTCACCTACGTGATGCCTTTTAAGTCTTCATAGCAATTCTATTGCCTCTGCTTTCCAGAAGAAGAAAACAAAGTCCGAGTTCACTTGGGACCCCGTGTTCCTACGTGACTGAGTGGGACTGTGAGTCTGCCACAGCAAGAGCACATGGTGCACGGTGGTGACAAGAACCCAGCCCTGGCAGCCCCGGCCTGGCTGAGCTCACTGCCCAGCAGACACACAGCGTGAGGAGTCCCGGGCTTAGCTCGAACCTGGCGATGCCCCTGAAGGCTGCGACAGTCCCGAGCACACAGAGAAAGGACGAGCCTCCTATGCTCAGGTGGTAACTGCAGGGACGGGAGAGAGCCTGGGATGGAGCCTGTGGCGCTGGGCCTGGCTGCAGGAGCCTGACGTTCTGGCTCTGTCTCTCATCCCTCGATGCCTTGCTACCCTGAGCACGCGGCCCCTGATGAGCATTAAATCTGCGCGGTCTGTGGGGTTTCTGATCCAGGAGCCTGCGTTTACCAGGACGATCCTGGAGCTGTGTGCGTGAAGGGTCCCTAGGAAGGGAAATGTTCCCAATGCCCCCCCTTTGCAGCCGGTGCAGGAGGAAGGTCCTTCGTACAGGACCATGGCCAGATGGCAGGTCCATCTCTTCCTGGGTAGGCGGGCGGGTGTGGAGAGTGGCCGTGCTGGGCGATCCGCAGTTCCAGGCAAATGGCCCCAGGTCCCCTGAGGCCGGGCCACCCTGAAGACAGGGTGAGACTGTGGGGGCTGAGCTCAGAGGCAGGGGACCCCAAGGCCACCTTCTCAAGGGAGTCTTTTCTGAACCCCAAAGTTACCTGAGACTCCCCTCTTATTATTCTCTAGTCCCTTAGCCCACCGACTTGAGTTGTACCGTGTTGTATAAATATCTACTGAGCCAGGAGTTAATTAATCTTGAATGCGAAAATATATGACCATTTCAAAACACAGTGTAATGAAGTAAATTAAAAAGTAAAGCATATTTTAAAAACATGACTGTTTGAAGCTACTCTGAATCAGTAAGGACGGGAGCCCAGTGGTGCCCTCAGGACACTAAGGTGCCTTAGGAAGGGTTGTTTATGGGGGTGTAGGCAGAGTTAGGGGGTCCAACAAGGATGTCAGAGCACCGTGGGGCTCAGAGAAGAGGAAAGGCACTGAGAGAATGGTACTGGGACGGGGAACAGAAGGGCTTTGCTGGGAGCTGGCTCTGCAGTGGTGAAACCAGCTGCTGAGAGGGACCACATGGCAGGAGGAGCGCAGGACAGTCACCTCTGTCCCCCACTGCATCTGGGCTGCTCATCAGTGAAGCCAGACAGAGGCCAGAGGCACGAGGAGGATGGAGTGGGGTGGGACAGGATCTGAGGGGCAGATGCATGGTGTCTAGGACAGGATGTGGTCCCCATAACTGTGCACGATGATGACACTCCATTCAGGCCACCGGTGTGTCATGGTGTGGACTTGCCCGGACAGGCCTCACTGATGTCTTCAACACAGCGTGGCCTCAGTCCCCAGAGACGTGGCTCCTGTCAGAGCCCCAGTGGGCGAAGATGCTGGGGAGGAAGATAGTGATGCTCTGCATGCCCCCTAAAATTCTACCCCACGTCAAACTGCTTCTGCAGAAAGTCACGTTGTTTGAGTACGTGGAAGAGGGGTTGGGAGACTTGAGGTGTGGTCACTCTGAACTGCCTTGCCCTCATGGTCAGTGCAGATCAGACCCTCCAGAGGCGCCCTGGATCTCTCAGTGCAGACACCGAAGTCCGCACAAGCCAGAACCCGGGGGGTCCTGACCTGCGAGACATGTTGGGCTGACTGTGGGCTCTGGTTTCTGCTCCTACCCTGCAACACAGAGAAGGCAGGGTCTCCTGATGTCCAGCCTGCCCACCCCGGGTGCTGCTGGGCTCTTTCCCATGCTCCATGCCCTCCCCACGGATCCATGACAATCATGCCCCTTCCTTTAGTCTCTGCTCACAGGTCACTGAGTAAAACAGCCAGTGGCCCTTCAGGCTGGGAACAGAGGCACGGTTATATCTTACTTTGTTACTGTGTCAGTGCCAGTCTTTTAAAATAATGTGACCTGGTCTTATTTGAGTACCAAACATTAACCCTTCAGAATTTCCTTTACTCTGGTTACAAGTATCTATGCTTTGTCATTGGTTTGAAGAGATTGTTCCATTAAAGCATAATTCTAGGTTAAAAGTTACTTCCCTCTTTACAAATTAAACATTTTGTTCAACTCTGGTTTTCATTGTTGCGATTAAGAAGTCAGTCTGGGGGCTGGGGTGTAGCTCAGTGGTAGAGTGTGCACTTAGCACTTACTAGGTCCTGGGTTCGACTCCCCAGTGCACCCCCCCAAAAAAAGAAACCAGTGTGTTCAACTTTCATGTGTCCTACTTGGATTTTATTGGGTTCTATATGGCTCCCTGGATTTCATGATTTGATGTATTTCAACAATTCTGAAAAGTTGCAAGTCCATTCTCTTTTGCAATTGTTGCCTTCCCCCCATTTTCTCTCTTTCTGGAATTAAATTAGGTATGTGTTAGACCTTCTCATGTTGTCTTCTGTGTCTCCTATTATCTCTTGTGTCATCATTTCTTCTTCTTTTTTTTTTTTTTGTGGGTACCAGGGGTCAAACTCAGGACCTCGCGCGCCAGTAGGTGCTTGTGCAGCTGAGCAATATCACTGGCCCTTTTTTCATATGTGGGTTCCAGGAGTCGAACTCACGACCTCGCGCTTGCTGGGCAGGCGCTTATGCTGCTGAGCTATCTCACCAGCCCTTGTGTTATCATTTCTTTGTGCTTCATTCTGAATACTTTCTTTAGGTTTATCTTCTAGTTCATCAACTCGCCTTTCAACTATATCTCATATGCTGCTTAATACATCACCTGAATTATGATAATAAATTGCTTACATTTCTCGAAACCTTATCTTTGGAAATTCTTTGAGGTGTCATGTTACCTTTTCATTGCTGTGTTGAAATACCCAAGAATAAGAACCTTCAGGAGGAAAGGCTTCTTTTGGCTCACAGTTTCAGAGGTTCCTGTCCATATCTGGCCAGCGCCATCATTTCTAGGCAGTGGTGAGTCAGGAACATCATGGCGGAAGGGCCTGGTGGAGGAAAGCAGCTCACCTCATGGCAGCCAGGAAGGAGAGAGAGACAGAGAGAGACAGAGAGAGACAGAGGGAGAGACAGACAGACAGACAGACAGACAGACAGACAGACACACACACACACATACACACACACACACACACACACACACACACACACACACACACACAGCAAAGGAACCAGGGAGAAAGGGGCCAGAAAGCAGATGTGGTCCCAGAGTTCACACCCCATGACCCACTCTCTTCAACTGGGCCCTGCCCTGGTCTCCAGTCCTTTCCAATAAGCCATCAGTTATGACCTCAGTGGATTAATACACTGATGAGTTAGAGCCCTGTGATCCAATCACCTCTGAAAGCCCCACCACTGATGTGACTTGTGGGAGACATTTAATTTTTTAATTTAATTTTTTATCATTATTAAGTTTATTGGTTGTCTTAGTTACTTTTCTCGTTGCTGAGAGAAAATACCTGACACCCAAAGTTAAGGAGGAAATGTTTATTTCACTCACGGTTTGTGGAGGTTTCAGTCCATAATCGGCTGGCTCCGAGGTAGGGTGCTGCGGCAGAGGGGCAACAGTTCACGGCGGCGGAAGACAGCAAAAACAACAACAACAGAGAGAGAGAGACAGAGGTAGACTGAAAGAGAGAGAGAGAGAGAGAGAGAGAGAGAGAGAGAGAGAGAGAGAGAGAGAGAGAAAAGCCTCTTTCTGTCCCTTATTTTGTATCCAGTCTACTGGGATTAGGGTGGTGCCAATCCAGTCAGTGGACTGACCCAGCAGTCACCCAGCCTTAATCTCAGCACCACACACTGAATCAGTCACACACTCTAGATTCAGCCACCTATGAAAAGCCTTCCCCCCATGACTGTATGAGGCTTTGGGGGACATCTAGACACAAACCATAACATTGGTACAATTTAGATATACATATTGATCACATTCATCACAGGGAATTTGTACTACACATGAAATATCTTGGTACCTCTTTTTTTCCCCATTCCCCTCCCCTCCCTTCAATCCCTCTTCCCCCTTTATTTACAAAGCTTTGTTTCCATTTTATCCTTCTTTTCTCATTTTTTTCTTTTCCCTTCTTTCCTTTCCCCCTCCTCTCTCCCTATTTATGGATATTTTAGACCTAAACCATAACATGTATATAGAATTTTTTTCTTTTTTCTTTTTTGTCTGTAGTCTGGATATACTATTAACTTGGTAATGCTTTAAATTACATTCTTTAATTGAATGATTTTGATTTTTGTATATAATGTGAGTGGTTATGAAATCGCAGGTGAAGAATTTTTCTCTTTTTACCCAATGACAAGGACAAGATGAGCAATTTATCATCTATCTCTTGTAATTTTCACTTATGAAAATAGATGAATTCCTAGCATTCATGGCAGCCAAATAACATGTTAATTTTTAAAAATACATTATATATTTCAGTTATTTCCATCAGCTATTTGATTTTAGTTACTTAGTTAAGGGGCATAACTGTCAGAAACATGAAATTATTATCCACTTTCATATGATTGTTTAAAAGTTCTAGCATCCATCATATATTTAACTTAACCTCTGAATCTTTAATTTGCTTTTTTGTTGTGAACTTACTACTTTTTTAAAAAGTTTTTATCTGCCTCTCACACCGGTTCTCTCTCAGTGGAACTCCTGCTTGAAGAATCTTCTTGTTTTCCTCTCTGGCTGGCTGTCCTTCTGGGGCAGGTTGATACTTCCCACTTCCTGCTGTGTCCACTGACCTATAATTACAGGCCAGAGAACTGGGGTCTTCGGTGCCATGCAGACCAGCGAGAGGAGCTTTCTGCAGTTGTGGGCTGGCACTGAACCACCTGGCAACCTGGCAACACGCAGCCACGCTCTGAAAGGAAGTCTCTTCCCCCGCTGGTCCTGGGTGCAGATGAGGCCTCCTGCTGACCTCCGGGCTGGGGCCCCTGCGCCTCCTGGGTGCAAGCTCCCTTGTAGCCCCTGCCCAGCTGGAGTAGGCCAGCACCGCCCCCAATGCACATGAGCACACACATGGGGCGCTTTCCTAAGGGACCTGTGCTGCCCGGGGTGTAGGGTGTGAGCCATCCAGGCCTGGGCCAGGGACCTCTTGGTAGTGGGTCCTCCAGGCTGCCCCAAACGGAAGCGTGCAGGCTTCTTCCAGAGCGTCTAAGCTAGTGACCTCAAGCACACCGTTTGCAAGCCTGCTGACCCGCCCTGACTTCGTCTTGTTGGAGAGGTGGCTGAGGGGGTTTGGGAGGAGAGGTTGGTGGACCCGGACTCAATTTCCCACCTTTCAACATGCTCTTTGAAGCACACACCCACTCTTCATGACAAGGAGGCTGAAGTTCAGGGTGCTAGACCCGCAGCTGACTGGAAATCTGGGGCACCATTATTCAAAGGAGGAGGTGTGCGAGAAGAGTAGGAAGAGTTGAGACCCCTGTACTGTAACACGCACGTTTTACACACAGTAACAATATGCAGAGACATACAAGCCAATTTCACCGATATATGTGTCGGCAGATAGATCTAACGCCCATCATATATTTAACTGTTTTACTCCATTAAATTTAAAAAAAATAAGTAATTTAATTAAATACCATAGTTCCATCCTGGTGGCATAGTATAAATTGTTAGTATGGTTCTCATATGAAAACATACTTATCTGCCATGCTTTTCACTGCAAGGTACAGAATCCTGACTCAGAATAAGTCCACCACACGGAGTGTATTAGATTCTGTAGTTGACAGTCTTCAAAGAGAACTCCAGGTTTGGGCATCGGGCGGAGGGGCTCGTCTCTCCTTTCCTGTGTCTGGCAGTGACTTCCTCATGCTGGCTCTGCTCCTGCTGAAGGATGGCTCCCAGCTGCACTGTGGACCACACACTTCTTCACACTGAGGGCGGACCGAGGGGAGTGAGGGAGAGGTTCGTTAAAACCGAAGGACTTTCCCAGAAAACCTCATTAATCTTTCATTTTCATCAGCAGAGCTGGGTCGTGCACACATTCTTTTTTAAATGGTTTCACTGAGTTATTTGAGCACACAAACTGACACGTGTTGACATATATACGTGTACACCATGAGACCATCGCCACCACGCAGTGACGGTGTTCTCAGTTTCTCGTGCCTTCTGTGGTCCCCCACTCCCTCTCCTCAGAGGAAGTGCCAAGTGGCTCTCTGCCACTTTAGTTTGCATTTTCTAGGGTTTGACATCAATGGAATCACACAGAGTGTACTCCTTTTTTGTCTGGCTTTTTCCCTTCAGCACGATTATCTTGAGATTCATCACACTCTTGTGTATATCAATAATTTCGTCCTTTTTAAACTGGAGTGGGATTCTGTGACATGGGTAAACCACACTTTTCTTATCCGTTCTCCTGTGGATGGGTACTTGGTGGGGTCCAGTTTGGGGCTATACAGTAGAGTTACTACTTGTTACCTTTGTCTGTAACTGGAGACACACACTTTGTATCCTTGTGGGAAATACCTCTGTGAGAAGTATGAAGAATTTTTTTTAAGAAACTGCAACTGTTTTCCCAAAAGGGCTATATTATTTTATGCAGGAGCTCCACCATATACTAGCAACACTTGGTATGGTCAGATTTTTAAATTTTAACCATTCTAGTTGTGTGTGTGTGTGTGTGTGTGTGTGTGTAGCTCACTGTGATTTACTTTGCTTTACTAATATCTAATGGTGATGGGCATTGTTTCATTTGCTTCTTTGCTATTGGGTGAAAAGCATGTTTAAGTATTTCATACATTTTAGGGGGTGGCTTTCTTCTTACTGGACTTTGAGTGTTCATTTATCTTCTGGAGAATATTCTTTTATCCAATATGATTTTCAAATACTTCCTTTCATTCTGCGCCTTTTCTTTTCTTCATTTGAAGACAATGCTTTTATTTTGACGAAGTGTAATCATTAGGTTATTTTTTAAAATTGCACTGTGTTTCAGTGTTGTTCCTGGGAATTCCTCACTCAGATGCACAGATTTTCTTCTATGTCTTTTTCTAGAATTTTTGTAGTTTGAGGGCTTAAATTCAGGTCTAGGGTACAGTGTGACTTAAGTTTTGCACATAGCAGTGGAAGATATTAATTGAAGTTCTTTCTTGTTTTCTTCTTTTAAAATATTGAGGCTGAGGCAGAAGGTTTGCAAGTGCAAGGCCAGCCTGGGCATCTTAGTGAGCCTCTGTCTCAAAATAAAAAATAAAATGGGATGTAGCTCAGTGCAAGAGCACTTTCCTAACATGCACAAGGCCCCGGGTCTGATTTCCAGTACCACAAACAAATACACACACACACACACACACACACACACACACACACACACACACACGAACTCTGTTTCTCTTGTGTGAGTATTGGTAGTTGATATCTTTCAAAGAATTTGCCATTTCAGCCCAGGTGTTGGATTTATGGTCTTCATATTTCCTTATTACCTATTGGAGGGATTGTGTTTTGTATTTTGATACTCCTGCACATTCACATGCAGTTGTAGGGTGAAGACAAAGAGGTTTTGTTCACCTTTTACCTAGTTTCCCACAATGTGCTGTCTTGCAAAATGCCAGTGTGAGGTTGCAGCCAGATTGCGACACGGCCACCATCACGACACAGATCATTCCCATCAGCACCAAGATTGCTGCTGCTTGCCACCAGCTACACCAACCTTTCTGTTCCTCCACCCTCCTTAGCCCTGACAGCCCCACTCTGCTCCCCACGTCTACAACTTTATTCCGGCAAGGGCATTGTGGAAGTGGGGTCACACAGGATGGAGCTTTTGGAGCTGGCCTGTCGTCCTCCTTAGTGTGACTCGTGGAGTTCCTAGGTGGCCGTGACCTGGCAGTTCACCTGCTGCACTGCTGAGCCATGCTCCATGTTCTTGGGGGGGCTCACCCTGTATGTACTGAAGGACGGCGGGCTGCTTCTCCTCTCTGGTGACTGTGGGTAAAGCTGCTGTGAATATTCTCGAGCAGCTGTCTGCAGGAACCCGGCCCTCGTTTCCTGGAGTACTTGCCCAGGAATGTTATGCCAGGGTGCACGGTGGGCACGGAGACTGCTCCATTCGTGGGCCTGGGGTCCCCTCTTTGCAGCCTGCTGTCACTGTGCTCCCTCAGTGGTCACCCAGGTGTGTGGGGACCTGTTACTGTGGTTCTAGCCGTATCCTTCGGGGCTGGTGAGGTTGCACGGACTTGCACGCGCTTGCTTGTTATAGGTTCGTCCTCCCCAGTATGTTTCAAGTTAAGGCTTGTGTCCTTTTGAGCTGGATTGTTTATTTGTTTCTACTGAGGTTGAGAGTTCTCTATGTGCTATCCATCTGAGTCCTTTATTGGCTGTGTGGTTTGCAAATACATCCTCTCAAGTAGCTTGACTTTTTATCCTTTTAACTGTCTTTTGCAGGCAAAAGTTCTAATTTTGGTGAAATCTAGTGTATCATTTTTTTTTTTTTTTCTACTTTCATGGAGCATGCTTTTGGTGTCAGCACTAAGCACTGTTGGCCTAACCCCAGACACTGAAGATTTTCTTATTGTTTTTAAAATGCCCTTAGTTTATATTTATTTTATATTTATGTCCATGAGCCATTGTAGGTCAAGATCGTTTCTTTCCTTCCTCCTTGCCTGTGGATATCCAGTTGTTCCAGTTATTGTAAAAGCTCTCTCTTTCCCTTATTGAGTTGCTTCTGTACCTTCGCTAAAAATCAGCTGGGGCTGGGCGTGGCGGCACATGACTGGAATTCCAGCCCTCAGAAAGCAGAGGCAGGAGGATCGCTGCAAGTTCAAGGCTGGCTGGGACTATATAGTGAGGCCCTATCTTAAAAACAAAAACAGGGCCGGTGAGATGGCTCAGCGGCGTAAGCACCTGCCTGGCAAGCGCAAGGGCCCGAGTTCGACTCCCGGATCCCACATACGAAAAAAGGGCCGGTGATATCGCTCAGCGGCATGGGTGCCTGCTGGCGCGCGAGGTCCTGAGGTCGACCCCCCGGTACCCACACACAAAAAAAACAAAAACAAAAAACAAAAACAAAAACATCAGCTCGGCATATTTCTGTGTATTTACTTCTAAGTTCTCTATTTGATTTCGTTGATCTATATGTCTATCCCACTGCTAATAACTACTAATCTTAGTGATAATAATAGCGCTTCAGTGTCTGAAAAAAGCAGAGATTCTTCCCACTTTAGTTTGTTTTTTTCAAAAAATTTTAAGCTACTCCAATTCCTTTGCCTTTTCAGATACATTTTTAGAATAATTTCATTCCCTTGTGTTGCTATCCTAGTTCATCTGTTTTTCCATTAGAGCTTAGAATATTTTTGTCTATATGTATTAAAAGTTCTGCTGGGATCCAGACAGGAATCGCATTAACCCTCTACATCAATTCGAGGCCATTTACTACCGTGACACTTCAAGCCCCGTGCATGGCTATCTCTCCATTTATTTAGATCTTTGATTTTATTCATCAGCATTTTGTAGTTTTGTAGATTTAGATTTGTAGCTGTTTTTTATTTTTATATTTGAGTGATTATAAACAGTATTAGATTTTAAAATTTCATGTCCAGTGCTAGCATGTAGAAATACACTTGCTTTTTAAAAAACTTCTTTGTTTTTTTTAGAGCAGACTTAGGTGCACAACTAAATTAAGAGAAAAGCACAAGATTTTCCACATCTTTGCTCCTACAGGCAAAGCCTCCCCAATATCCAGATCCTTTGCCAGAGAGGTGCACTGTGTACTATTGATAAACCTACATTAGTACTTTGTTACTACCCAAAGCTCATGGTTTCCATTAGGGTCCCCCTTACGAGTTTGAACAGTGTAGAATGACATGCCTCCAATGCACTTTAATAGTAACAGACGGAGTATTATAAAACTGCCCCCTAGGTCTTCTGTGCTTCACTAAAGTTAATTTCTGAACATACAACTTTTTGTAGATTCCTTGGGGTTTCCAGCAGGAAAAAATCATGGCATCTGCAAACAGAAAACTTTCCTCTCTATTTGTCCTTTTTGGTCTATGTGCCTTTTAAATTCATTTCCTTTTCCAGCCTGTTTGCACTGATTAGAGCTTAGAGTGCTATGTTGAGAAAGAGTGGTAGGATAGGGATCTTTGCCTCGCTCCCCAGTCTTAGAGGGAAAATATTTAATCTTTCACCAGTAATATAATGTTAACGCTAGAGATTTTTTACTAGATGCTCTGTATCAGCTTGGAAAAGTTTTCTTCTATTCCTATTTCTCTGAGACTTAAAAAAAAAAATCGAGAGTGGATATTTAACTCTGCCAAATTCTTTTGCTTTATCAATGAATATGATCATGTGGTTTTTCTTCTTCAGCTCTTACATGGTGGATTGCATTAATTGGATTTTAATATTAATGTAGTCTAGGAATCAGCCCCACTTGGTAACAGTGTGTAATTCTTTTTACATATTGCAGAATTTATTTGTGAAAACTTTTCATGCCTGTATTCATGAAAGGTATTGGCCTGGAAGTTTTTCTTTCTTTTGTACTGTCTTTGCTTTTGGTATTAGGATAATACTAGCTTTATAAAATAAATTTAAAAACATTCATTTTTCCTCCATTTCCTGGAAGAAATTGTGTAGAATTGGTGTTAATTCTTCTTTTAATACTTACTAGAATCTCCAGTAAAATTCTCTGAGTTTGAAGATATCTGTTTGGAAGTTTCAAAATTAGTAATTCCATTTTGTTAATAATTATAGGGCTCTTCAGTCTCTGATCTGAAAACCATGAAATCCACCCTGCTACAAAGCCCCAGACTTTTGAATGTCACCCTAAAGTCACAGGCAGGAAGTTCCACAGATCACTTCATGTGCTGGCATCAAACTGCAGGCATCCTAAGAAACATGGTGAAATGGCCTTCTGGCTTTGTGTGGAATGTCAGCCTCAAGTGCAGAATGGGGTACTGTCTCCAAGATATTTCACTTTGTATGTGCAAATTTTCTAAATCCCAAAATTCAAAGCGCTTCCAGTCCCCTCCCCCAACAGGCACACACTGGAGAGCGAACCCAGAGCCTTCACACTGAGCTACATCCTTAGCCCTTTACAATTTTTTATTTTGACAAAGAGCAAAATAAAAGACAGATTATAGGAGGTAGGGAGATAGATTGTTCTCAAAGGAGAAGGGGGTCAAGGGATGGGTGGGAGGAGAGAGTGAGGGAAGGGACAGGGACGAGAAAAGGACTGAAGATGTGTCCACGTGCCAACTCCACACAAGGAGTGTAAGCATTATATACTGCACTCATGTACTAATAAGCTAAAAAAAAAAACAAAAAAAAACCTTTTTCTATTTTGAGACAGAGTCTCACGCAGGCTGGACTTCAGTTTGCAGTACTGCCTCAGCATCCCCGGAGTGTTGTGTTTGCAAGCACGCGCCACCACGCCCAGCTAATCGTTTGGGTAAGGAACACTCAACCTGTGCTTATTTCCTACGGGAAACTGGGGTTGTGTTAATTTGAGTTTTTCAAGGACGTGAGCTCCCAGGCTTCTGTGTAGCCTTTACTCAATTTTCCCTTGTTCCCTTTGTTCCTCTCTGTGCTTGGCTCCTCTGGGTTACAGCTGTCAGAAGGGAAGGAGAGGTTTGAATCCATTAGGATCATTTTTCCCTCAAAAGACCTGCCGCTCTGTCAGCAGCTGTGATTCAGGACAACTCACTCCTGTCCTTCGGTGGAATATTTATTTCCAGCCTCCCTTTTAAAAACATATGGCATATTTAAGGTTGGAATTCAAACTCTTATTGCTTAAAATTTAGATATTAAAAGAAAGAAACTAGTTATAGAGGAGAGATAGAGTGAAAGAGCTGGCCTTTTAAAGTCACTTTCCCCACCTGCAAGAGACCCATCCCCTTGTCTCTTGTTCCTTCCTTCTTCGCTTAGTTTGTAATTTGCCTCACTCAGAGGAGAGATACCATGTGGTATTCAAGTTTGTGTGTCTGATTTATTTCACTCCACGTTATACTTTCCAGGTGCACCCATTTTCCTACAGATGTCTCAAATTTGTCCTACTTTATAGCTGAAAGCATCCAGGGGAGCAAGGGCAAGGGGTGAGGGGGAGGGGATAGGGAAATACCGCCTAACGACCTCGATGCACGTGGACATTGTGTGCCCTAAACAAGAACTGAGATGAACAATCTGGACAAGAATGAGGAGGGGGAAAGGGGGCTGGGGGAAGGGATTAAAGAAGGGAGCAAGCTGCATTATGTACACACACCAGCTCTCCGAGATGATTGTAAAATGCGTGTGCGGCAAACATGTACTAATAAAATAAAAAAAGAAAAAAATCATTTGTTTTATAGAAAAACGATTTATAGTTTTATAGACATGGCTAAATTTATTGTTCTTAATGACTCGATCTGGGCTTTAGCTGAAATGACATGACTAGGAAACTTTACTCCCGCACACAGTGAGTATCTTCTTATCAGCAAGTTGAAGTCCTGCTGAAGGGAGGGAGTTGGACGCAAGAAATAACTCACTTAGTGACGCGCTGCCTTGAAGACACGCACATGTCACCGCCTGTGGCGGCACCACAGAGCAGGCCTGTCTCTCTGCAGCACTCAGGCTGGACCCAAGCATCGTATCGCTCTTCCTGACCTCGTCGCATTATCAGTTGTGTCTCCCTTTCTCCCATGTGTCTTACTAGAGAGATTGGTTGGCAATTTGACAAGACTCTACTATTAACAAAAGTGCGTGAAGCTAAAACCCACGTATGGGCAGAGTTCAATCATGGTGGTGCGGATGTGTCTGCAGACTCGTAGGACCCTTCACTCTGTGCCCAAAGGCCATAGGAAGCTGCGTGGGGAAACCCTAAGTATATCGGTTTACGAGACCATGTTGTTTCTGAACTACAAACATGCACGGGGCGGGGAGGGGGGATTGAGAAATGGGTGGAGGGGGAGGGAGGGAAGGGGAAAGGGGGTGAAAAACAGGCATTAAGATGTGTTGTGTGCATGCACTAACTCCACACAAAGAGTAAACATGTACTGCTCTCATGTACTAATAAAAAAGAAAAGAAAAGAAAAAAAAAAGACCATGTTACAGATAAAATCAGTGCAGAGAAAACCATACCTTGACAAAATGTTCAATTTAAGGATAAAGAAATTCAAAATGATCTTTTAAAAAATAAAGCATGTTAATCAAGAGACAAAAATCAGGCAATCCTGAGAATTCTCCTTCATAGTAGTAAGCATCAGTTTGTAATAGAATCTTTTCTATAGACTTTCAAAAGTATAAAATTGTGATCCAAGAATTCTATGTCTACTTAAGTTTTTATTTATCTGAAAAGGCAACATAAAGATGTTCTGAGAATATCTGACAGTTCAGAAAACTCATGATCCTGGTGCTTTGTGTTAGATTTTTACTTGAAGACGTCTTTCAGTTGACTGTGAAGTTAATAAAAGTGTTCTAATAAGGGAGATACATTACAAAAGGACTTGAGGTGTTCACTGACATGTTGCTGGCTAGCACAGGTCCTTGCATCAGTGATAATGGAAATCAAAGCCGAGGCACTTGGCATGAATTTATAGGAAAAACTGTAACTTGGAAAGTAAGAGAAAATTAAGGGGGCACAGCTCTGGCCCTAACACAGGAAGGCAAGAGGAGCTGGATGCTTCATGTGGGGAGCAAAAAGGACACAGGTCTGATAGGCAGTGGCAGGAACCGGTTTGATGGGGCACTGTGGGTGCTGGGTCTGGTGATCATTTTCTCGCACTGGTCTTCTGACACCAGAGGAATTCTGTGGCTCTGCAGCCACTGGGCTCCTGAGACAGCGTCCCTGTCTGGCCATCTCAGTCCTGGAGACTCTGCTGGAATCCGAGGTGACCTGGTTTAGGGTAGTGGAGATCCTGGGTGTGGCTGAGGTCCATGGATATCTCTCATCCTGGTGTTCTCACTCTTGAAGGGAGGTGAGATAAACTGGGTAAGTTAGGGCTAATAAACCTGTTTTGCCAACTTTTAGACAGTCACTCCCCACAAGACCAGCAGCAAGTGGCTATGCAGAGCTGAGCAGGATTTAGCCCAGGGTTTCACACAGTGAAGGTCAGTTTTTGTTCTGCTCTTAGATGCCCATTGGGCACCTGAGGGCTCAGGAGAGGAGTAGCAGCTTTCAGCAAAACTTGTTGTGAGTCCCTGACTGCCTCAAGGGAAAGCACAAACCAGACTTTAAATAGCAACAGGTTAAGGGCCCAGGAGTTGGTTTGTCCTCTGCCCCTGTGGTGGTCTTTGTGTCAGAAATAGTTCAAACAGAAAACTAAGTATAAGGTCAGTGTCCTTTAGAGAAAAGAAACCAATAGGATGTGTGTGCAAATATGTACAGAAGTTATATATATTTTATTTCAAAAATTAAAATTTTTCTTTATCCCTCAAAATGAAAAATTTTTGCCAGAATATGGTTCTCTCTGCATTAGTTTTATTTGTAATATGGTAAATATTTTAAACCAGTGTACTTGGGTTTTTTTTTCCACTCAGAAAAATTGTTTGCTTACTACTTTTATATTTTATTTTGCTTCTTATTCCTACCCTGAGCACACCTCTAATTTTTTTTTTTTTTTGTGGGTACCAGGGGTCGACCTCAGGACCTCATGCACCAGCAGGTGCCCGTGCCGCTGAGCAATATCACCGGCCCTTTTTTCGTATGTGGCTTATTACTTCCTTTCTTTTTCACCATTAGGCTAAAAACGTTATAAGCAGCTTTTATTCTGACCCATGCTTTCAGTAGATATCAACAGATTTAAACTATCTATAGAACTGGGTGTGGTAGCATACACTTGGGCCCTTGCGCTTGCCAGGCAGGCACTTACGCCGCTGAGCCATCTCACCAGCCCAGTATCTCTAATTTTTAACATAGATTATTGTTACAAACCTTTTATCAACATTCAAGGCGAATTCCACCCAGGAGAGTGTTTGACCAAATGTGGGGCACCCCAGGGTCCAGTCAAGTTGATGCATAAAATTAACCACCACCCTGGGTCTAAAGAACTGTTGCAAGTTTGCTGTAAAAATAAATGCAAAGGTTAAAAATTGTCCCTAGAAGAGAAGAATGTAAAAATTATATAAAAACCAAATCATAATAATGTGGGTCTAAATATGCAGATAATGTGAATAAAGACCGCAAATCAGTGAGAAGTATGTGAACAACGAGAAAGTAAAAAAAAGATGGCTAATTTAAAACTCTTGTGAAAGTCAAGAATGGAAAAGAATTATTTTTAAACACTTAGTCTCAGCAATACCTAAAACGAAGTTGGTATCTTCCAAATCTTCAGAAGATAAAATCAAAAGTCTTGCTTAGCTCTTTGGCCCCACACCCTCCTCTTGGGGAACCACACCGTGGCTGGTGATCCAGGGGCCTCAGCTCTCCCAGTGCAGCACTGGGAAAATTTATGTAGCAGACACAGAAGGCCCTGGGTGCCTCTAGGCCAGTCCCCAGCTTTCCTGGGCTCTGCAGAGCCGCTCAGGGCTGCCCTTGGGCGTGCACCCCCAGCCTGTCCACAAGTGAGCTGAATGCACAATGCGTTTAAGGCTTTCAGCCCCTCCGGACCCTGGCTCCTTCCCTGAGGTGTAACTTCGACCCCATGCTCCTGTGTCACATGGGGAAATGCTGGGATTCCCCCCTTTTCTAGATTTCTCTACTTCCTGACTGTTTTCTCTAGGAAGTGTCCTTTATAAATTGCCCTCAGTGGATCCTTGACTTGGGGTTGGAGTTGGTGACACCACCCTGACTGGCACGTGACTGGAGCTGGCCTGGCGGAAGGGCTCTTTCTGGCCAGGGACTGGCAGAGGCTGGTGGACGATCCACACCCAGCTCTCCGTGTCTGGATTTGCTGCTGGAGAAAGGAAGCGTCTCTCTGTCCCTGTGGCTACAAAACGCAAGGGAGAGGAGCAAAAGCTGCCCGGGCCCGGTGCCACCCAGAAAAGAGGTGGCGAGGCTGGGACAGAAGGACAGTGTTGGGGACCACATCCGAACCCCAGGCCACTACTGTGCAAGCTTGTGGTTTGGAAATCCCTGCGGCGTTAACTAGTTCCCATTAACTAGCTCTTGTTATCTTAACTGGTTCTGGTTCACTAGCTCTTGTATTAAGTAGTTTCAGTTCACTAGCTCTTGTAATGAACTACGCTAATTTGAATTGGTCTTATGTTATTCACAATAAAAAGATTTCTAATGACATAGTAGTTCAGGTAGGAAAAGAACAAGGTTTCAGAGAGCTCTCATAACAAGCAGTCAGCGAACAAGCAGTCAGCGGCTCTGCGTTCTGTTACCCTATCCGTGGATTCAGCCCATGAGGGTAAAAATGTTTATAAAAATTGCATTTGTACTGAATCTGTGCTGGCTTTTTTCTTGTCGTTACTTCCTAAGTCACGAAATAAAGCATCTACGTCAATGACACTGATGTTGTAGTGTGTGTTATAAGTAGGCTGGGGGTGATGTAGACAGAGGAGGTGTCACCCTATGCCGGGGACTTCCGCACAGGGTCCTGGGATGAGTCCTCTGAAACAATCAAAGGAGAGCTGGATCCTTAGCGTGTCAGCAGCACGTGATGTTTAGGAATGAGACGGACTGTATTCCTATAAAAATGTAAGTATATTAGCTACAAAGCAGCCTCACTTCATTCTCCAAAACACTTTTAAAGAACACATTCTTTAAAATGTAGCAAATCTGGAAACTAATTACCAAAGGTTAAAGAAATACAAAGACCTGTATGGAAATTTAAAATCCTTGCACAAAAACTGCAGGGCGAAAAGCAAAGCCGCTGTTGACAAAGTGAGACTGTCGGTGTTCAGGGGTGTAAGGCGATAGCTCCTCTGTCTAATCCTCTGTCCCTCTCACCCCAGCTTCCAAGGATTCAGGCCGCTCTGTGCTCATTAGCTCAGAAGGGAGATCTGAAGTGGAAAAGAAATAATTTCTTTCTTATAACTTTTAATAAGCATACAATTTATCTTGGAAAAGCATCAGGTCTTTAGGGAAATATTGAGATAGAGAAAATATTTGGCCACGAGTAGTTTGAAAGGAATGGAAGTTTCCTCCCCTCTACCCTGAACAGAGGAACATGTCCAGGTTGGAAGGAGAGAAGGCACAGAGAAGGAGACCCCGTCCCTGCCCCCGGCCCTGTCTCATAAACCAGGCTCTGGGAAATGGCTTCTGCTGGGCGAGGAAAGCGATAGGTGCACTGGCGGGTGGTGGTCACAGAGTGGCCCAGGCACGGTGTGACCCTCTGTGCCACCGTGTCGACCTGGTGGTGTTTGAGCCCTGGACCAGTCTGGAGGCTGAGTGGCCGTGACGGGCCCAGTGCCCCACTGAGACGACCCCAGCTAAGGGAGCAGAGAGAGTCACACTGCGCTAAGTGGTTTTGGGGGCGATGGTGACTCGGAGCAGATATTAAATTGATTTGTAGAAAAATAAACTGGGCCACATTTAAGTTTGGGACTAAAATTCATGCTTGTGGAATGTGGGCCAAGGAGCTTGGGAAAGTAGAACTTCACATTTTCAGCTCCAATCCCTCAGCCCAAACTCCAGTCTTTCTTCACGGAACTGGGACTCCAATAATATTTATTTATTTAATTTTAGAAATATATCAATTTTCACTTCAAGGTTTTAGGCTTTTGCACTCAGTTTAGTCACCACATTACAATATTTATAATGTACATTGCCTCTTTCGCCTTTCTCACTCTCCTTTCTCCCAGGGCTGGGAGGACTTTCCTTTTACTAATGTGAAAACTGCCTTACAGGGCTATTTATTGTCTTGCTAAAAGTGCTATTTTTGGATGAAACAGTTGGTAATACCCTAGTTTTTCTCTCTTGAGACACATGAATTCACCTAGTCTTTTCTAAATAACTACTTGCCTTGGTTACAAAAGAAATGCAAAAAGAAAGAGAAAAGCGCATGGATAATTTGAAAATGTGAGTTGCTGTTTTACAGAAACTGTACACTGGAATGTAGAGAGATGTTTTGCCTTAAATACATGTATTTTTATATCCGACCCTTGGAGGCTCTCTCTCTGTGGCGTGGCGCGTGGAGGGGACTGGAAGCTCCATTTCTGTGGATTTGAGGAACATGCTGGGGTTCTGCTCCTGCACTGCGAGGATGGTGAAGTCAGCCAAAGCCCTCGCTGGAATGCGAGCTGAAGCTGTTCATTCAGAACTGTCCCTCCACTCGTCCCTCATGGCACCATCTTTAGTGAAAGTTACACCCCTAACTCAGCATAAAACTTTCTGAGTTTACAAAACTATTACCGGTTTAATAAAACACCTACGTTCATAGATATTCTCATGGAAACTCTGGGAGAAGTGTATTACATAAATCTAGCCTGCTTCCTAAAAAATCTCTGAAAAAAACTCTTTGTAATTTCCTTCTTGTTACAATCACAGAAGTTCTCTTCTCCCTCTAATTTATAATTACTGATGTAAGAGGTTTTGCTTGCACTTCATGTTGCCACTAAATTACGCTATCTTATTTCATCTCTTTCCTCTTCTCCAAATATTTGTGCCACCAGAAGCATTTTTTCCTTTTTTCAAACTATACAGGCCCCTAAATGTTGGCCTCATTTCTTCTTAAGCTTTCTCTAGCTGTGTGCCAGGCTGGGCCAGATAGAATCTCATGAATCAGCCATATCAAGTCATGAAATACATGTGTTCTTGTGTGCAAATTATAGTTTATTCTTATTTCTAGCAATGCAGCCTCTTTTTCTTAAAAAGAAAGAGATGTCAAGACCAAATATTTCAATATTCTCCTATATATAACAATTATATATATGGATATAGCTATGGATATTTAAAAATAACATCTTTAAAATTAAAAAAATATTCTTGGTTGAATTCTTAAATTTTCTCATCTATCGTGTAAGAATGTTGGATTATATCATGTCTGATATAAATTTCTAGATCTAAATTTCCCTTTTGAAACCTTAGCACACTAGAGTTTTATGGACTTTCTGAAAGCGGGGTAGGCCACAAACTTGCATAAGCTCTTCAGGGAAATAATATATAATAATTAGCACATCTGTTCTCTAGAATTTGAGTCATTCCAAACCAAGCGTGATTCACTGTCCATTTTTAGTTTGCTCTAGATGAGGAATTCACAAGGTGTAAAGAAACGAGATTTTACCCCAGAACAAATTCTAGTTTGTAAAGTTTTAGCACATGTTTCTAATAATAAAAATACTACTCATTAACGATGAGGTAGGATTTTATAGGTAAAGAACAGGAGGGCTTTTGATCTATATGTTTATAAGTCTGAAGCATGTTTCTCAATAGGACAAATGCAGGTTACTCTTTTTTAAAAAGTGTGGATTATTTTCAGGATTTAAAGCAGTGAATATCTTTCTGCATAGGGCTTAGATAAAGACACCAATTAATGAGAAGACAGAAGCCTTCAAAGGGGCCGCAGAGCTGGGCCAGGATAACTAGAATGATTCACAGCTTGATTGTTAATCTGAGCTCCTGCATGGCTTCCTTCCTGGTCATCCGTCTGAAGTTGCTTGTTCCTATTTCCCAGACATTTGTGCCTATTGTATTTTAATGGTTTTCCTCTGAGAAACAAAAATAGACCCCTTAGGGGTGGGCAATTTAGTAGTCGCCCTTCAACAAATCTCCTGGATTCGTGGGGATGGGTTGGGAAAAGGGCGGAAGTACGTATCCAGTTTCTCACTCTCTTCTCGGCACTGCGCCAAGCCCTTTGCAAACCTGCATGAAGTGAATTGTCTGAGAGACAATTCTCCATCCACCGTTTACTCACTGGGACCTCAATTAAAATGCAAACTCCCCGTGTAGTCCTCTCCCCATTCTCCGAGCATGGCAATAGCTTTGGTATATTCTCACTAGCTGAGATTTTAAGATTTAAAAGAACTCTGACATCAGATTAATTTCACTATCAAGTACTAGATTCTGCTATGATATTGTCCTAAGGCCTCTTCCGTCCAGACTTGGCCGCCTTCTTAGCTCAAACCCTCTGTCCAGCATCTGTGCTTTGAGTCACAGGGTTTCCTAGTGGTGACCTATGCTGCCCCCTCCTGGCATCTTCGGAAGAGGTGAAATCTGGTCAGCAAAGTCTTGGGTTTGGTTCAGCAGCTCTTTGCCCAGGTACTTGGGGTGCATAGCTTGCATTTATTCTTCCTTCTTGCTTACAAGTTTTGGAGGAACCAAAAAAGCTTGGTCATTGTTTGTCAAGTGTGCCCAGACTGATGGAATTCAAAATTTACCGATGGCTCTGTTTTACCACTTAACACAGAGCAGGAAAGTAGTTGGTGGTACTCATGGAGGAGAAAAACACTGAGCTCTTCAATAAGCACCAGCATCTTGTGTTTGCACTGTGGCTACGGGTCTGCGTCGGAGCCATGTGTTCCTCTGGGGCACTTGGTCACACTATGTTAGGTAAAGAATTTCTTGCCACATTACCGTACACATTTTCTTTAATTTTAATCAAAATGACCCTCCAACATTTGCAACAGTGTAATTGCCAAGAAACCATGCCATGAATATGAAAATGAACATTTAAAATCTTATGCTTGGTTCACACACCATAGCACAATATTAATTTGCTGGATTAAATTGCCAATTACTTTCAACAGGTAAAGAATCTGAGTTATGACACTTCTAAGAATGCTTCGTCATGAAAAACTCAACACAAGGAAGATGGTTGATCTGTTTTGAATTGCGAATGAGAAAAAACCTTTCAATCCCTGTGACCACTGATCTGGAGAGAAGGGTGAAAGGTAGATTTATCCAGGGTATTTTTGCATTAGCTATTGTGGAGTGGCTAACACTTATCAAAAGGCCTAGCACTTGTAATGTCCACTGAGTGAAGGACTAATTCCTAGGGCTTTTACTGGTAAAGATGCCTGCTTCAGATTAACTTAGGAGGTGGTATTTAAAGGCGACAGTGGATATGGCCATGGCATTAAGGAAGCAGGGGCTCTTCCCATGTTGTTGGCTGAAGCTAGGTCAGGGATCAGTTTTGTTGGCATCGCCAGGGAGCTGGACAGAGGCGCTGGAGCTCAGGTGACCCCTGACCTGGAGCCCGGACCTGCATTTCACCCACATCCCTGTAGCGCACCCATGGATTTCTGTTTTCCTAAATAAAATTATTCTATGACCAGACTTTCCTCCACTTTCTGATGGAGCCCGTGCAAAATAAGTTTTTACATCTTCGTTTCCTTCTTTCTTTTCTAACAGTTGTTCAAGCTTAGAAACTGTGTGAATTCCTCCTCCCAAACTGTGAGTCAGAGGGCTTTTTATAAGGGAAACTCCCTTTCAGGGCCATCTGATTAACATATTTCAGAATAATTAAAGCGATGACTATTCAGACACTGCTCATACACTGATTTCTTCTCTAAAAGAGCCCTCTTGGGGCGCAGGCTCAGCGCCATGCTGAGGGAAGACTTCCTGCCATGGGGTTCCGAACGCTCCCGAAAGAGAAAGTAACTGTCACAAGTCTGCTAGGGCTAAAAAAGAACAATGCCAGAAAATGTTTTTCTGGGCTCACTCCTGCACAATTTATGGAAAGCTTTGGATCAGTTACTTGTTAATTTTTATTTGCTTTGCACTTAATTGTTACTAACTCAAGTATTTTTTTTGTTAGAGGACACTATCACTGTTTTAACTTGCTTAAAGTTATTCAGATTTTTAGTATAGCCAGGTGCAGTGGACACACCTGTAATCAAAGGGCTTAGTGGCTGAGACAGGAGGATTGCCATGAGTCTGAGGGCAGCCTGGGCTCCATAGCAAGATCCTGCCTCAAAAACAAACAAAAAACAAGCAAACAAACAAATGAAAAAAGAGTTTTAGTATAGAAAAGCACTTAAAATTGTTGCTGATTATTTTCCTTTTCAATGGAGAGAAGCTAGTTGTCTGAAGTAGGTGTCTTCAGGTCAGCTAGAGCTTACAAGCAGCTTAGCCAGGCCCTTCTGCCGAGGCCAGGCCAGGGGACCATCTTGGGTTGGTGTTGAGAGAAAGGAAGTGCACAGGGGGAAACTGCACTGGCAACCCACGTGCTGCACTTAGGAATCGTTTAGAAACCGTTTGCAAGGAGGTTGTAACTGGTGGGGGAGGCTGGATCTTGGATTTCGGCAGACCCAACCTTGTGGATGCCTGGTCTGCTCAGAACTCCAGATCAATGTTTAAGGTTAGTGGTGATGGTTTTGAGCTGCTGTCAGTGGAGAGCCAGCACGGTGTTCCCAGACTGGGAGCTACTGGGGGGCGGAGGCCTCTTGCAGCTGTGCATCACACGGGTCTGGTCCAGGCTCGCCATTACCTGGTAGAGGATTTATTACAGGCGAATCCTTTCCTTTTCTCACAAGAACATGACTGGTGATGACTTAGTATTCTCCCTGGTCCCGAGTGCTCAGTGTCAGTGGAACGGGTCTGGGACTTAGACTCCGGGTGCTCGAGTGCTTGGGGTCCAGGCACCCCGATGTGCTTCCCACTCGATTCTCACAGTGCCCTGTGACACAGCAGCCGACACTGACTGCGCAGGACCATGTGCTAAGTCTGTTCTTCATCAACTGTCTGATGATTTTACCAACCACTTGGCAATTTGAAAATGGACGCTATTGGTATGATTTTCATTGGAAGATGAAGAAACTGAGGCCCAAGAAGATGAAGCTGCTCCAGGTAACAGCATGGAGAATCAAGCTAGATTCTTTTTTTTTTTTTTTTTGTGGGTACTGGGGGTCGACCTCAGGACCTTGTGCTCCAGCAGGCGCCCGTGCCGCTGAGCGATATCACCGTCCCTTCTTTCATATGTGGGATCCGGGAGTCGAACTCAGGCCCTCGTGCTTGCCAGGCAGGCACTTATGCCGCTGAGCCATCTCACCGGCCCTCAAGCTAGATTCTGAGCTGGAGGATTTGTGTCCAGTATCCATTCTCTGCACCACTGTAATTGAGCTGCTCCTCAGCTTTCCGTGTTGTGGGTGAGGAAGTTAAGATAGACAAGGATTTCCCACAACCACCCTTGCAGAGCAGGTGCTGAGTTCTTTCACCATAACACAGGTCTCTACATCACACTGTGACCCTGGGGCAGAGATTTCCAAGAGGACCAGTGTGTGTCTCCTTTGCCAAAAGTCAAGAGGACGCATCACCAGAGGCACAGTACACACGAAGCGAGCTCCCTGGGGCTCTAAGAGTGTCCTTTCGGGATGGGCAGTCCTGTTCCTGGTGGCTCTGATCCACCCACGTTAAAGAGAACGCGTGAAGACCTGGGGAAGTCCGGCAGTTACCAGGAAGAGGAGCCTGCTGCGCTGGGTAAGGACGCCTTAGGGAAGGGTCACTGCAGCCTGGGGACACAGGAGCCTGTGACAACTGTGCATTACCCTGACATCTGAGAATTGTAAAGTGCAGATCTGAGTTTTTAAGAACATTTTTATTAGTCCATGTTTGCTGTATGTAATGATTATATTCCAAAAGTTTCATTTCCATGTTTTCGCTTCTTTTTTCATCATTTTTTTTTCTTTTCCCTTCCTTCCTTTTGTAAATAAGGAGGGGAAGGGGAGTTGAAGGGAACATAGGGAAATGGGAAAAAAAAATCGAGTTGTGTCATACAGGTACAAATTCCCTATCATGAATATGATCTTTATTTGTACCTAAAATGTACCAATAAATGTAACTAATTAAAAAAAGACAAAAAGACAAAAATAAAAAGGAAAAAAAGGAAAAAAGATTATATTCCTCATTGGGAGGTGGTAAATGTGCATTAACACATCTCAATTCTTTTTATGTCCCTTTCCTCTCCCTTCCCTCCATCTCTTGGTCCCCTTTCCTTTTGCAAAAGATCTTAAACAACCCCAAGGTATCACCAAAGCTTAAATAATTAAAGTTTTTAGAGGTCAGTGTGAATAAAGTTTTAGCCATTGGATGAACGGAAGTGGAAATCTCTAGACCAGTGGGAAGGAGTGATTTGTGTCCAACATCCACGGGGCTGTTTCTGAGGGCTCAGGTGAGGCGATGGATACATCTCCGGATGAGTCACTGAGGGAACTGTGGCTTTGCTGCTTGTTTCTTCTTGAGATTGATACCCAAGTGCTTGGCGTTTGGAATCGGATGGATATAAGTTTAAGTCTTAGCCCTGCTCTTTCTCTGTTACGTGGTTGTGGTCAAATTTTTCACTTCTGGGTTTCTCAGTTTCTTCACTGTACAGTGGGATACCAGTGATCCTTGCATCACAGGTTGGGAGAAAATTAGTTGGATTAATTTAGAATGGAATTAAATTAGTGGCATTTAAGCACACAAAGGGTTAATACAGAGACCATTGTGATTAACCACTGGGGACCCATGGGGTGGCCCTGGCTGCCCCCACCTGCTGCCCAGGTCAGGAGGCAATGCGGAGACTTGGTGCAGAAGAGCGGGGATCACCTTTCTCCTGTGCTTGGGAATGTCCCCAAGGAGTCTGCTGGGGACACGGGAGGGCTGTGTGGTGTGGACTGCATTGCACTTTCCCCCAAGCGTTGGCCTTTTCTGAGAGCAGAGTGAGACGTTGCCCCTAGGGGGGTCAGAGCGCCGATCACCCCAACCTCTGTGCTCCTTCAGCTCCGCCACATCTCAGGCACCAGGGAGGGAGCTGAAGTGAGGTGGGGAGTGGCCCAGCTCCTGCAGAAACCCCGCACACCCTGCTGTGGCTGAGACGCTCCCTGCTCCCCCCTGAGTCGGAAAGAAAGACCACGCAGAGTGTGACATCCAGGACACAAATTCTGCTGTGACCAGTGGTGGTCTAGGGTTTAATGGAATAAGAAGAGTGCGTGGAAAGCAAGTTCCAGTGGCTGCCAGGCAGCAGGCCCGGCTCCAGAGGCACCGCGGAGGCCTCTGTGCTTAACAAGAAGAGCGGTCAGTGCTGGTGTGAAACAGAGCCGGGTGGCTCTGCTCAGATTTGCTCTTCTAAAACGACTGGAGGACTTCAGACATTCACATATATTAAGAATCAGTCGGGCCAGCGAGATGGCTCAGCGGCGTAAGCACCTGCCCGGCAAGCGCGAGGGCCCGAGTTCGACTCCCGGTACCCACATAAAGGGAAAAAAGGGCCGGTGATATCGCTCAGCGGCACGGGCTCCTGCTGGCGCGTGAGGTACTGAGTTCGACTCCCGGTACCCACACACAAAAAAAAGAATCGGTCAAGAGAAAATTCTTAAAAATTGAAGGAACAGTAGGGGAGATGGATGTGAGCAAAATATACACATTGCAGCTCCCCTCAAATGGGAAATGAGGGAGGACTGGGGACAGATGTGGGGTGAAAATGATCAATATATGTTATGTGTACATATGAATCTGCCAAGATGAAATACATTAACCTGTACAACTGACAAAAAGAGGGAAAGAAAAAAAGAAACAGCAATTGAAATTGGACAAAAACCCCTGGACAGGTATGGCAGGTTCACGTCTTTCAAAGAGCCACTGCTACTGCGCAGCATGCACGGGAATCCGTTTGTCGGATGATGCTCTCCCACTTCTGACAAAGATCGCTTCCCGACCTCAGTCGCACTCTCCCGAGCCCTCCTTGTGCCACTGCTCAGAGCCCCCAGCCCAGGTTAGCGAGAGGCCCCGCCCGCACTGCGTCCCTGCCTGTGTTTGAGGAGTTCCTGTCCCACACCTTTGATGTGAGTCCCGCTGGGTCAGGTTAGCAAGGCCCCTCCACCCTCGGCTCCCATTCCTAGGCTGTGAGGCCCCATGTGTCCTCCTGGTTTCAGAACACTCCTTCTCTCTTGTTGCAAGAATCTTGAAGAAAGTCTTTACTATTCTAACAAGTGTCAGGATAAGTTCCCTTTAAAAGGAGAGAGAGCCTTAGATATTTAACAGTGGGGAGTTGAATTAAAACCCTGATGTAAAGTCACCACGCTGGCACTAATAAGACACAGGGCCCAGCATTCCTTGAAGATGGCGTCCACACTGGACACAGAGCCTTGGACCTGGAGCTCAGAGGGGACTGGGAGTCCCTGGGGCCTAAGGACATCGTCCCCTTACCCATCACAGATGTGTGCCCTGCAGGTCAGGGCAGCCCCAGCTGCTGCTCACGGTTTCACCATGGTCCCTATCCCTCCTACACCGGGACACCTCTGTCCTGAGATGATTTCTAGTGACTGAATGCTGCACGCCAAGCTCGTTCCTGATGCAGCAGCGGGGCCCTGGCTGCAGAGTGTGGGGTCCCCTGTGCTCTTGTTTCCTGCTGGCTGGGGTCCCATGCTGCTTGTCCCTGTGTCCTGGGAGTAACTGGGTCTGACCAGGGATGGCCAGTGGGATCCCGCGGGGTCTGCGCTGGGGAGCGGTTTCCACTCAGGGCCCCGGGGAAGCTGTGCTTCCCACCCAAGGCACATGGCTCTGTTCGGCGTTCTTTGGTTGTGCTCTGTGCCAAGACCCCTAGGACCATCCCTGAGGTGTCAGAGCCCAGCGGGGAGGAGGCTGGGATCCGTGATGTAAGTTCTTGACTGCGGCTGGTTTCCATTGCCCAGCAGTTTAACAGCAGCCTGCTGGCAACATCCCCTCATCCCTGAGTGCTGTACCACGGGGCTTGGTCAAGTGGGTTCCCTGAGGAGCAATCATCTTCCTCCCAGGCTGCTCCAAACCTGGAGAGAGACTCAGTGGTGCCATTGCCTGTAAGGCTGCTGTCCTAGTGCTATGAGCTGTGACCGCAGTGCCAAGACTCCAGGGTAGTTATTGGTGTCTAGCGTTTGGAGCAGAGGCGAGTTTGGGGGGCAGTGTGCTGGAGCAGCATCTCTGCCATAGCTCGGGGCTCCTGGCACGTAGCCTAGGGCAGAGGCCCAGGTACAGGACGTTTCCTGGAACAGGAGCTCCAGAAGCTGAAGTACAGAGCACCAGGACGGAGGTGAGGAAGGCAAATAAGGATACTTATTAAGTTTTACAAATGAGTTACCCTCCTGCTGAGGTTGGGTAGTAAGATGGAAACCTCAAATCACAGAGCAGGAAACAAGTCTGGCACTGCCAGGGCCCTCACAGGGCCAAGGGCAAATCCCGCACGGTGAAGTGGAGTAGACAGGACACCGCCCAGATCTTGGCCTCGAGCCCAGCAAACATCTGGACTGAGGTGCACTGAGTCTGGGGCTTGAGCCCGAAGAACATCTGCCCTGAGATGCGCCGTGGATGCGAGCCCTGCACCCCCAGGTTCATCATTGGACTGGCCTATTTCCTTATTGCGTGCGCCAGCTGGAGCCATGCTTCTGCCATTTCCAACTGTATGGTCACAAAAGTGGGGTGCACCAGGCATCTCATTAAGCGTGGCCCCCAACACCCAAGGGTGCCTGGCATACACAGGTTGGGGTGAAGGAAGGACCTGGATATTTAACTGACATGGGTAATACTGACCCTGTCTAGTCTTAAGGTGGGAGAAAAGAAATAAAGATAGGTAGAAAGGGGACAAGGAGAATCACAAATTTTAAATAACACTTTTAAGAAAAACTGCAGCTTAGGGACATGAAAGTGACTCAAACCCTTTCCCCTTTTAGGAAACTTGCTTCAAAAAATTCTTGCAGGTCTGAAAGACACAGCCTGCAACATGGGGTTGGGCGTGCAGCGCAGTGTGGAACTCCTGCCCGGCTGTGCGCAGCCCTGGGTGTGACCCTGGTATGGGGTGGGTGTGCGTGCAGGGGACAGAGGATGCAAGTGGGCTAAACTTCATCCTGAGGAGAAGAAAAGCAGGTGACAAGTTGCAAGAAAATTTAATGAAGTACATTTATTCAGGGAAAAATGGGAGGTTCCATGACAGAGCTAACGTTATTTAAAGATATCCTATCAGAAGTTTATCTCCTGAGACAGTTTTTTCTCTTTTGACTCTGATAGTGCTAAAAGGTTAATAAAGGTATAGTAACACCTGCTGGTTTAGACAGTACCTAATAGAATGAAAATATTTTTTCCCCGCTTTTTATTTATAAGGGCAGAATAATCTCTATGTAAAAGGAAAACACAGAAAGAGACAATGCCATGGTATGGATAATGTTTTATCTTTTTTAGACCTAAAAGAGTTAATGTGAACAATATTGATACTATTGATTAGAAATTAATAAGTTGTTTATTTTGTATCCTACTTCACCCCTGATAGTATGGCTGTTACGGCTTCCCTATTAATTAAAAACCTTCCTGAAAGAGCATTTACAAAGTGGGAAATTCAGGAAGGCCTCAGTTTGATCCAGCTCTCTGTATTGCTTATATTTGTCTTGTTGAATGAGCATTTAAAGCAAATTTGGTGTGAAATCTTGCAACTATATGTAATCTTCCGATTTATCTGGGATAGTTTTACTATTGGCAAGAAACTCATAGAACTTGCAAGTGCTGCTGGGCATGGTGGCTCACACCTATAATTCTAGCACTTTGGAAGGCTGAGGCAGGAAGATTAAACATTTGAGCCCAAGCTGGCAACCCTGTCTCAAGTATAAAAGTGGCTGGGAATGTAGCTCAGTGGGAAGGCCCCAAGCTCATTCCTCAGCACTGAAAAGTAAAACAGAACAGAACAACAACAAAAAACTTGCAAATGTTATTTAAATATATATTTTTAGAACCCAACATTTAGAAAAACAGAATGCAGATAAACAAAAAAGAAAATATTATTAACAACAGCAACAAATTTTAAAATCCTACTAATATTTCAGGGACCACAGAACATCTGAAGAAAGCTATAAATTCTATTTTCTCTTCAGGACTAAAATCCTGATATTTTTGCTAAGCAAAAACATCAGCAATGAATAATTTTCAATCTTTAATTATACTTTTCCCCCTTAGACTAGTAACAGGAATTAAAAATAATTCTTGGTAGCCAAAAATTCCAAACTCTGAATCACAAAAAATTGAAAAAATACAATTTGCCCTGGCTGCCTTTCAGTAGGATTCAGTGGCCAGGAGCAGTTCAGCCGATGGGGAGAGCACTGTGTGATCGTGCTAGGGGACAGGGTCGGGCCTGTCTACATTTATGACGGTGCCAGCTCTCCGCTAGCTGTGACAACCGGGCCCATGTGCAGTCTGTCCCCAGGCTGGGGGACAGGCGCTGTCGGACTCCGGACACCTTGTCCTGTCCTGGCAAATTCTCCTTTCAATCACCTTGCTATTGAGGACAATTATTAAAGTTGAAAACCATACACCACAAAGAAATGCTATGATTCTTCATGCGAATTTGAGGACAGGACATTTTACATGAATGAATCGTGTAAAAATATTTTGTCTCCTATGCAGTAACACTTTACTATAGGATTAGGTTAGGTATCTGTTCAGAATGGGAAAAAGCAACCTTAAAATCCAAAACCACCCAATTTGTGGCAAGCTCTCCCTCTCTCCCTCTGCCCCTCATGCTCCCTTGCCCTCCCTCCCTGCCCTCACCATTTCTGTTTCTTGGCCTCTTTTTCTTTCTTCTTTTTTCTTTTAAAGATGATCTCAGCCTGGAACAAACATTCTTGCGAAACCAGCTGGGAATTTTGCCAAGCGTAGTATGTGCATGTCAGCTGCTTTCTGGAAAATGATTGAACAGGGTGACACTGTCTGTCCTTTTAATTAGTCCCAAGGAGTGGCTCCTAAGTGTTTCATCAGGCAGCATTTCCTACACCCGCGGTGGCTTTTTGTTTTCTGAAATGCTGATTAAGCAGAAGGATGACTTTGGACATTCCGTGTAAGTGAACACAGTAATTGTTATCGTGGTTAAACTAGAACTCTCAGAGCAGTACACAAGGGGCTTCAGGCCCTGCAGCCTGGGATGGGGGAAGATTTGGATCACCCAAAGGAAATGCTCAACAAATTCTGCATATGTGGGAAGGCCACTTTCTGGGAGGTCATGCCCTGCCTGGGGACTCACCTGTCATAGCCTTCTCAGGTCTGGCCCATCCTCTAGGGCCAGTTGGATTCCCAGGACACTTGCGTGTGTGTGTGTGTGTGTGTGTGTGCGCGTGCTGAGTTCAAGAAGTATCTATTCCAAGACCTGAAAGTAAGACTCACTTTGTGGAATTGTCTCAGAAATTCCCAAAGCTGAAAAGAAGAGGTCTATATTAGTGTAGAGTTGGCAACGGAAGCCTAATTCCCTCTTCCCACAGTTGCTCCCCAACCTCACTGCAGGGCAAAGTAAAGATGAGAACAGGAAGTGTCCGTCTGGAAAAGAAGTGGCTCCGAGGTCACCCTGCTGGGAGCCGCAGGAACGGGGGCTGTGGCGGCCTCTGCACCTGTGTGCAAAGCGTTTGTGGCCTCTGTGTGGCTGAAAGGCCACACCTGGGGGCAGGGCTGTCGTGGTGCATGCAGCCAGTCCTCCTGGGAGATGGTGCCTGTCGCCTGGACATGGAGCTTCATCCCAGGGGTCACAGTAGTGCTGTGAGCTGTGTCTTCTCTGTCAGGAAGAGTGTCACCGTGCTTACCTTCAGTGTTTACTGAATGCCACCACCCTACCCTTCTTCTGCTTCATCCCCCATCCCTTCGCATGGATGCAAAGTCCAGCAGGAGCAAGGGTCAGGTCACTCTCTCTGCCCTGGGGCGCAGACTCTTAGCAGACAGGTGACTTGCATATGCACCCTGCTGGAGCTAGCGTGACTCTACTTCCCCGGAGATCTCTGCACTTATTTTTCTTGATTTATCAGGTCTTGTTTAAGCCTCTAGCGCTCTCATAACCTGAGTGTTAGTCTTGAAGGAAGGGTCTGTGTCTAGAGTGGTCTAGAGAGTGGGCATCTCCCACTCTATTTCAAGCCAGCGGGCAGTGGCCGGCGTCGGAAGTGAGACCCTGAAGGGGAAGTTAGTTTGTCACCAAGAGAAGGGCGTCGTGCCCTGCTGACTGGTGTGTGCTACAATCCCTGGACAATTCTGGAAGACGTGGATTTGATGTAGATTAGGGAGGAGATGCATTTTATAAGGGAGAAGAAGTGCATTTTGTGGCGCTGGCTGCAGCAAGGAAGTCTCTTTGCTGTGCCTTGCACTTGCACTGTTATGTCAGGGTGGGATAGTTTCTTCCACACGACCAGATGAGCCAGGACGCGTCCTTAGCCTCAGCGAGAGGAGAAGGAGATGGATGTTCGTCATTGCCACTACCCACGTCTTCTCCAGTCATGACAACAGGGTGCAAGCGAGCAAGCTCATCGGTCTCATTTCTCATTGGCTTTTGGGCCCCCAACCCGTTACTTAGTGAAGTCTTGTTAACGAGTAAGTTTTTATGGGGAGTCGGCACAGCTGGGTTTTATTGTAGTAGTCACACAACTTTCAGGGAGGCTGAGGAAACCCGTGAGATCTGTTGTCTGCTGATAAAGGAAACGGAGCAATTTAATATTCTGCTCCAGTGGAGAACTAAGTGATGACCCAAAGTATGGAAAATGACTCTTTTTATATGACTGCCCTCTGCTGCAAAGCACATTGTAAGAAAAGATAGTAAATTTCCTCTACTTTCGGACAAGGTTACAGCTATTCTATTTTTGCTTCCAGCTGCTAAGGCTCCCAAAGCCCCTTTAAAAGGAAATCTATTGCCATCTAGTGTCAAAGCCCCAGAATAACCGAATTGCTGTGTTTAGTAGCACTGCAGTATTTATAAAAGTGCTATGACCGCTGGGTGGCGCTATGGACAGCTGTACTCACCGGGACAGCTAAGAGCCTGGTAAATGTGGCAAATACAGTTTTCCTTCTCGGGTTCATACGTTTTTCTGAGAAAACACGATATTCTCTAAGATACCCAACCGTAGATTTTGGAACTGGTGTTTAACTCTCACAGGCGACCAGAAACTTAAAATACCTTTAGATATTTATTCTGATTTTCTCAGTTTTAAACAAACTAGTTGACTCGTTTGTCTTTTCAGACTCCTCTCCTTTACCCATAGAGCTCTAATCCACACCAATCCCAACGTGAGAAAAAGGGTTTAAAACATTCGCACAAACACCCAGGGCAAATGCACATCTTTCCCATGTAATCCAAAAGAAGAAACAAAGGTGACCCAGACTAGACCATCTTACGCCGGGGCTCATTGTGTCTAGAAAGTGCTGGGGGTGGGGAGAGAACTTCCGTTTTATGGACCAAGGATAGAGGGAAAAATGAACCTAGTCACAAGAATGTTTGTTTCCCAGGTCGATTCATTACAAAGGGACACACAGTTTCGGTCCAAAACAAGGAATGCTGCTTATGGATGCATTTGTAACTTCTCATGTGAGCATGCTTCAGGGTTCGTTTTGGTTTTTGGTGCCATCAGATTTGGCAATTGTAACAACAGGAAGGGAAGCATACTGGAGATTGAATTCAGGGCCTTGCATTGTGCCATCTCCCCAGCTCTGTTTTTATTTTTATATTTTATTTTGAGAAAAGGTCCAGCTAAATTGCTAAATTGCCTAGGCTGGCTTTGAACTTGTGATCCTCCTGCCTCTGCCTCTCAGAATGCTGGGATTACAGACTTTTGTTAACACATCTGGTTTAATAAGGAGATTCTTCTTTTTTTTTTTTTTTGTGGGTACTGGGGGTCAAACTCAGGACCTCGTGCGCCAGCAGGCGCCCGTGCCACTGAGCGATATCACCGGCCCTTTCTTCATATGTGGGTACCAGGAGTCGAACTTAGGACCTCACGCTTGCCAGGCAGGCACTTATGCCACTGAGCTATCTCACCGGCAATAAGGAGATTCTTGAAGAAACTGCTCTGATCAACTGATTCCTTATGGTTCTGCAAGGAAGGGTAGAGCATGTCAATGAAAACATAACAACTGTTTAGAAAACGGTACACCAAGTACATCAACACCTCCAAAGAATTCTCAGCAGTTATACCACAAACCATATTCTATACTTCTTTCTGTCTATCATCTATCGATACAACATGCCCACCCATCATGCCTACTATAGTTTTTTGAAGTTTTTATTGTGCATGTAATATATTTTTGGTGAAGATGTAATTATAGTGATTCCATCTAAATACTGTCACTTGTGAAACAGGAAGCTACTCTCCAAAATAATTCCCTGGTGTGTTCTGGTCCCTGTGTGATCAAGATCCTGAAGGCTTGTGAGCAATGAGTCCCCAAGGCTCCTGCTGCAGGGCACCAGAGTTTCCCATGCTTTGACTGCACTTCCATACCACCGGCTCTGTTCCAAATCTTCGTCATTCTCCTCCGCCTGCCTGGCTCTCCCATGTTCTCCCAGGGCCCTGCTTCTGCTCTGTTGGGAGAGCCGGGTACCAATCTCCCCGGCCCTTCCTGGAGCCCTGGGTTCCCCGTGCCCCAAATGTTGCTTCCTCCATTGGTCTCCCCTCTGCTCATAGTTCCTGCCTTAATCCTTCTATTGGTTCTGATCCTGAGGCCAGAAACCCAAATCCTCCCCCATTCTTAAAAAAACAGACAAAACAACAACTAAACCTCTCTGGCCTAGCTGGGGAACTGGAGCCTGCCTGGCATGTGAGGCTCTAGGTTTGGTCCCCAGCAGTAGAAAACAAAAACAAAACAAAAAGCAAGCAAACCCCAAACCCCAGACACAGTAAACAAAGCCCAGCCCTTTCTGGACCCGCAGTTGCCCTCCGTCTGTCGTTCTGTCTTCTCCCTCCCTTTTCTACCCCGAGTCGCCTCTACTTCTTCATCCCTCTCCTACTCCTCACCGTGCTACATCCCACTTCCTTCCCCCACCCCAGCTTGTCGTGATCTGTGAGAGTTCCCCGTGACTATCAACTCTATTTCACTGGACCTATTTGCCAAGTTTGAGAGAACTGGGCCGGTCTCCTTGAAACTGTTCAGCATTCTCTTTATAGCTTTCTGGGAATCCTTTCTTGGTCTTCTCTTATGCTGCTCATTTCTTAAATGTTGATTTTTCCCTGTTTGCCATATTTCCCTTTTTGATTTTGTACATTAAGAACTGCTTAGGGGCCAGGTGTGGTTGCACATATGCCTGTAATCCCAGCACTCAGGAGGCTGAGGCAGGAGGATCACAGTGAGTTCAAGGCCAGCCTAGACTCCAAAAAAGAAAAGGAAGAATTGTTTAGGGACCCACAGACTTCCTTGAAACTGTGCAGAACTTGGGGTGTTGGGGTATGTGCAACAGTCAAATGAGAAAGTCCATGCAGTCCATGCTGAAACTACTCTCAGTGCTGTTAATTTTTCTTTGAAAGGTTAGTAATCACCAGCTCTGTGGTCTTCCAAGATGAACTTAACAATAAGTTGCTCTCCTGGGAAATACACAGTGAATGCATGCTAAGGGAAAGTGTAAATTTCTCACATTATCTTCAGGTAGGAATATATCTCCACATTACACATAAAGAAACTGAGGCAGAGAGGGTCGGAGCTGTGGCTGAGATGTAGCCAGTAGGCTGTTGCAGGGTGAACTCCCTCTGTGATACTGATAGTCTCAAGTCTGTGTCACTGGAGCGTCAGAGCCGTGGGTCGCTCAGGGAGTCATCCCCATGGTGACTCTTGTCTCCCAAGCTCAGCGGCTCCGACACCGAGCCTGTTGGCTTCTTTCCCCAACCTGCTCTCCTTTGTTTCCCTCTCAGGGCCCACGCTCTGCGAAGCACCTTGGTGAACTCCCTCCCTCTCCTATGTATGGCCGGTTTTCCATGCTATTGAGTTTCAACCCAAATAATTACTGTGTCGTGTCAGGTACAACCCTCCTGTCACCTGGTCTTATGCACCAGTGCCCTCACTGTCTAAACCCTTTGCAAACGCAGTGCTTCCCAGTGACAGATGGGCCAGAAGGCCACCACGACCTGACTCTGCATTTCTCCACGGTGCTAGCCCTGCCACCCTACAAGGGAAACATGGCCCTCAGCCTTGATGCACACCCGGCTTGATCCACCGACATAAACCTGAACTACTGAGAGGGCTGTGTAGACTCCGTACTCTCTAACGAGCCCCTGTCAATATTATTTCTCTCACCTTGACTTCTGATAAAAGGCAGGAAGTGACTGTTAGGCATTTTATTATCTGCCAAATGTCTCCCAGCAATTATTTGTATTACAAGTTAAGTGTGTATATCTCTAACGTTCTTATACTTCCAAAAGTATGTATTTAAAAAATCAACTGAGCAAGGAGGAGATAGAGTCCCCTTATGAGAACATAGCCTTCACGTTGTGTCGCCTTTGGCCCGCCACTGTGCAGCGGGGCCCCAGCGCATAGATTTTTCTCAGAGGACAATTCTGGACCTGCGCCGGGATGAGGCTGATCAATCATCGAGGTTCCAAAGGTCTGCACCGTTGACCTTGCTTTAACAGGCTTACCCTGGAAGAGTTTCAAAGGGGAAAAATCGTAGGGACCTCTCTGTGAGGTGTCTGCATTTGAGAGCTCCCAAGGGCGCCGTCGGGGAGTTGAGTGGAACGCACCTTGTGCTAACTGAACAACTGAACTACGGCTGGGAATGGGGATGTGGGATCGAGGGAACGCGAGGGTCGTCTCCCAGCTGTGAGCTTGCATGTAGAGATCGATGGCCTTACGCAAACCCTGCTGGGTCAGACGGCAGCTCGACTGCGTGCTGAGCCCAGGACGATCAGAGTGTCCTTTTAGTCTTTTTGCAGGGGGAATTATCCATGAGTTATAAAGTTGAGACTGGCTTCTTTCAGTTTCTGATCCCAGTGAGATTGCTGTAATTAGGTATTTCTTTATGAATTACTGATAACCAAAAGTGGTAGGATTTTCCACACAACTATGCAAGAAAGCTGGATAATCAGCGAGAGTGCAGAGGCCTTCTGAGTGTGTGCACACGCACTGTAGGTCAACTCCAGATGAGAGGCTCTGAGGGATGAGCCTGCCGGTGAGGAGCCGCCACCCAACGTGGCCCCCTGTCCCCATCCTGTGCCACTCTGCTGAGATCGCCACTCCTGACCCGCATGGCACTGCGCGATGGACGGGCAGAACTTACCGAGGAAAGGTGCTCCAGAAGGGAGCAAGTGCCCGTTCTGAGGCATTTTAAGAACAAAGACAGCAACTTTCCCTTTCAGTTCTCTTCAAAATTTGCAAGAGTAATGTCAACTCCACGCAATAAATGAAATCATAAAAAGAAAAATAAAGGAAAGAATGATCTCTTAATCATTTTCTCACCTCCCTTTCCCCTTCCGCTCCCATTTCCTGGGTGCTCATACTGAGCGCCGGCAGCAGTGCCCTCCTTACACACCAATGCGACTGTGGTGCTATTTTTATAAAAACGAGGTCTCACCTGCCCCAGGCGATGGCTTTCCGGTCCTATTCCCTGCGGGCCGGTCCGTGTTTTCTTCTCCTACTGTCACTTACTGTCCCCTGCCAGGATGCAGCCTGGCCACTCTGAACGTCCTGCTTCGAGGTGGCCTCTGTGGATCTGAAGAGCAAACCAGGTGGCTACACTGGTCCCGCATCCTCTCTATGTTCCTGTCACACAAACTGCCGCGGGCTGTGTGGCTTCTGATAGCAGGAACTTATTGCTCAAGTTCCCAGGTCCAGGGCCTGGGGCTCAGTCTGTTCTCTGGTCACCGATGCCATTCCCTCCCCGTGTCCTCAGCTGGGGGAAGGACAGAGGGAGCCCTCTTGGCTCCCGGAAGAGCACTCATTCCACTGTAGCCATGTAAATAGGGCAAGTGGATCAACCGGCCGATCACCAACCCAGGGCCCCAGCCTTAGGTACTTTCCATGCCATCACACTGCAAGGCAGGATGTCAGCCAAGGAGTTTGAGGGAGGAGCGCACATTCAGTCCAAAGCATTTTGTCAGCAAAAAAGATACAGTTGGATGTGGTGATGCACATCTGCAATCCCAGCTCCTCAGGAGGCTAAGGCAGGAGGATTTCAAGCTTGAGGCCACTTAGGCAACTTAGGGAGACCCTGTCTCAAAATAAAATTAAAAAGGCTGGGGATACAGTTCCATGCTGGAGCACTTGCTTAGCACACGTAAGGCTCTGACTTCAGTCTTCAGCACACACAGAAAGATAGCACCTATCCTAGAAACTGAGAAAAAGTCAAGGCTTTATGAGTGCTTTTGTCTTCAATTAGTTAATTAACTAATTAATCAAATTGGTTGAAATACTAATGTTTCATTTAACATATTTTTTGTTCTTTGTCTTTTGAGATAGGATCTTGATAAGTAGCCCAGGCTGGTCTTGCACCCATGATTCTCCTGCTTCAGCTTCCCAAATGCTGGGGTTACAGGTGTGTGCCACCAAGCCTGGCCCTAACATGTTTTTAATATGAGTTTGTATATTTTTAGCTTGTTTCAATTCCCTGAAATATCTAGGGTGGCTTAGAAAAATTCCTTTATATAAAGCGTGAAGAAAGTGGGGCAAAAGAGAAAGGAAGCTGAGAACAAAGCTCAGCAGAGGCGCTGTCAGTGCCGAAGGATGCTTGGAGAAAGGGACCTGTGTCCCCCAGGTGCCAGCTTCATCTGCCCAGTGCCCTGCCCACTGTGAGGGTCCGTCAGAGCCCTGGCCTTGCAGGCAGCACCTTCTCTCCCTCGTGGATGCCACGTGGCGGCTGTGAGCATTGTGGAGCGAGGGCCGGTGAGGGCTGTGCAAAGGGCCTGTGGAGAGGGCTCTGGAGCTCCACACATGGCTGGGTGACTCTGATGGCTAGAGTTGCAGCAGCACCGCTCCCCTCTCTGGACCCTACTGGGCTGGCGGGGCTGTTGCAGAGAGCCCGCACGTGTCCTCACAGTGTGGCAGGCTCAGGGCAGCCAGAGGCCTAGAGACGAGCAATGGACCTTTAGTGACTTCAACTTCAAGGTCACATGAAGGCTCCTCAGTCCCCGATTGGCCACCCAGATTCAAGGGAGCAGCAGACGGGCTTCACCTCATTGTTACTATCAGTGGTTCTGTTTGTGATACATAATAACCAGGTCTTGGGGACCTGGTTCCTACGCATAGCGCATCTTAGTCGTTTTCACTTCTGTGCCCGTGCCCTGGCCCGCGCCCTCTCCCCCTTCCCCACCCCCTTCTGCCCCCGCAGCCTCTGCCTCCCTGCTTCTTATCTGGAGGCCGTGATGATCAGACACAGAAGGTTAAATATCACATGGTTTCTTTTATATGGGAAGCCGAAAGCATAAATAATTTATAGAGGAAAATGAAAGAGCTTCTTCACTCGATAGGAGGAAAATTAAAGAATCCGTGTTCCCTGCACATGGGGAAATATTTATCTGAGCCGCTTGTATTTGCACTGCATCAAAGAGGAATACTGGCCGGTGGCACTGCTGGCGAAACAGGCCGTCGTTTTGCATAAGAGGTTCTCTTTTAAAAAGGAGGCTGACTCTGCCCTGAGCCTCAGCAGGCTGGACCAGGCCACTGGAGATTATCTGTGTCAACAGACTGTCACCTTCAGAGAAGACCTTGTTCAGATCACAGAAGGAATTTGTAACTGGTAATTTATGCAGCTAGCACTCTTACTCAGCCCTTCTACAGTCAGAAACCTTCCTATGACTGACCGCCAAGTTCAGTCAATGCCCTAAAAAACAAACAAACAAACAAAAAAAACGCCAAGGAAATCCTGCCCCAGCTGCTGGGTGCTGTGTGTGATTTGGACTCCGTGGGTACTGCGGATCCTCCACCGAGTCTGCCTTCTTAGCGCCGCCAGCAGAGCGCAGGCCTGCGTGAGCATTTACCACACCCGAGGGTTCTCAGAGCAGCGAGTGTGCGGATGGAGTAAGACACTGGCCAAGTGCTGGGCATGGTGTCAGGTGCTCAGGATGGAAAGATGAAAAGACAAGGTGGCTTTCTTCAAAGAATTCAGGGTCCGAGCAGTGCTGCAGGCATGTGGACAGAGAAACAGCAACACAGCTATTATTTGTAAAAAAAAATATGCGTGTTATCTCAGAGGAGATCTTGGGGTTCACCCAGAGTAACACCTTTAACCACTTCTCTGTCCACACTTGAACCTGTCAACTGCATCTCCTATCTTGCTTTTCAAGGTGTCTCTTTGGCTTCAGACCCAGTCTTTCCCTCTGCCTAGGGTTTTGTTGCTCTTTGTTGAGTGGGATTTCTTCTTCTTTCCCTAACACTCTCCCTCCTATTGGTATTCAGTCTTGGTCCTATTTCTTGTCTCTGTGCTGAGAGGTCTGAGAGCAAGAGATTCGCTCATTAAAAATCCATCCACTGAACAAGGCTTAGATGCTGGCAAAATGTCAGATGCTGGAAGCGGAGAGGGCCAGTTAGCTACAGCGGCTGTCACAGCAGGAGCCCCAGGGATTTTGGAATTACGCCTCCATCTACTCCAGTGTCTGGTGGTCTGAATCTTGAGGAAACTAGGGAAAACTTTCTTAGCAAGGTGACATTTGGTCTTGTTTTTAAAGCAAAGTGTAGAAGTTTTACAGGCTGAGGTGGAGGCAGAGAGGAAAGATCAGATGTTTTATACAGAGGGTTCGACACATACAAGAAGGGTATGGCCAGCCTGGGGCAGGAAGAGAAATCTATCTAGTAATGTGGTGCAGCCCTGCAGATGGTAAAACTTGAGTGGGTTTGGGTCCTGGTGGGAAGGGCCCCTAATGAAGTTTGGACGAAATCCTGTAAGTGAGGGAGAGTCAGCAGACACTGGTGACCAGAGTTGTGACAACACGCCATCTGTTGATCTATCTGAAGAAAACCCAGGAGGATGAGTGAGAGAAAGCAAGTGGAGACAGGGGTGGGGGCACTCACAATCTTGGGGGGCCGATGAGAGCCAAGGGAAGAGCTGGAAGAGAGGGTAGAGGGTGAGGCCAGTACTGAGACAGAGTTGAGGTGGAAGCAAGAGCTCGAGACCCGGCCTGGCAGGCCCAGGGTCCAAGACGCAGAAGACGGGGAGGCAGCGCTGCGTGGAAGTGAGATGGATCTGAGTTTATTTCAGACGTGGACCCCATGTGGGGACCAGTGGGGCACACAGTCTGAACCTGAAAAGGTAGAGGATGGGCTGAGACCCACTTTTTGTGGTCATAAAAAAGGCAAATGAAGAGATATTTAAGAAAAGAAGAGGAAAGATCAACATTGTTGTGGAAGCAGCACCAGCCAGCGTTACCCTCCTGGAGGGGACGAAGGGCCACATACCTGAGGGGTGGGATGTTTGGGGACAGGGACTCCGCTGGCCTTTGTGCCACAGGGGATGTGTTGTGTGGCCTTGTCAGCCAGGAGCCAGAACATTCTTCAGGTTGGTCTCACTCCCGGGGACACTGGAGCCTTGTTACAGAAGTTGGAAAACACATGAGATACAATCTTCGCGTCTTGGGAGACATGATCACATGTTGACTTTAGCTTAAACTGGTTTTTCAATTTCTGTTCCTGAATTTTGAGCCCACTGGGTCGGTTTAGGTAAGCATCACTATTTGACAAGAAGCCTCAGTGTGAAAGGTGTTTCTGACAGACATGTTATGCAATTTCTTACTAGAACACGTTTCAAGTTTGTCCAGTGACTCCCTCTCCAAGAAAGCTCTAAGAATCATCTCCTTTCTCACCAGACACAAGTAGGCAAGCTGACCTGGAGAAAGAAGACTTCTGTTGAAATGTTGTTTTCATAGCTTATTCATTCATTAAGTGGGTGGCAATATTAATTATAAATGCCCTGTGGTTAGAGATGAGTTGCTGAATTCGCATAGCTCCTTGTGAGAAGTGTTGGTACAAAGGACTGTGCCGAGTGTCAGGGCTTCGTGACACTGGCTGTGGTGGTAAGTGAGACCGATGTTGTCCGGGGCCCTGGAAGGATAACATCCAACACTGGATTTTCTAGCAGGGTGAGAGCACTTATTGTAGGTCAGAGAGAGTCTTGTGGCCAGGGGACCTGGCACGAATGATTACATGGGCAGAAAGTCACCATAAAACCCAACCCAACCCAACCCAACTCATGTTCTACCTAGAGAAGGTGATGCTGGCAAAGGCCTTAAGGAATTCACTTTCAAGATTACATCATTGCATTCTCTCATTGGTTTTTTTTTTTTATGGCTGTGAATTTTATTTATTTTTTTATTAAGTTTATTGGTACATTTAGACATGCACAATGATCACTTCATCACAGGGAATTTATACCTGTACATGATGTATCTTGATTCCTCTTTTTTTCCCATTCCCTTCCACTCCTTTCAACCCCTCTTTCCCTCCTTATTTACAAAGATTTGTTTCCATTTTATCCTTTTTTTCACTTTTTCTTTCTTCTAAGTGATAAGATCTGTGTGATGATTCTTTCCTTCTCTTTTAAAGGTAAGTGCTAATCAACAGTGTAACTGAAACCCTTTGTTTGGCTTATAAATGAAAGTGCTCCATCATCTGCATTTAACTAAGCTTTCTTTCAGATCATAGTCTCTGCTGGGAAATACAGAAATCATGGACAGCCACTGGCTGTGTCTACCCAACTAGTTGGGAACAATCGTTTGTTTTCCTAGCTGATCATGACTTTGTTGAGGGCAGGAAATGCTAGCTTTTCATTCATCCATCCAACCATCCTCCATTCATTGTCTGTCCACCACCCACCTCTCCCTTCCCTGCTGAACACTGGACTATCTGAATGTATGAGGCACCGTGATGGGCTTGGGGATGGATGGGACATACCCTTTCTCCCTAAGGAGCTCACCATCCAGGAAGGGCAGTGGCTGCACGTACAAATCACTTAGGGACTTGGATTCCAGCAATTCTAATCTTATCATGCTACAGTCTGACCTGTGCATTGGTGTGGTTTTCTTTTTTTTTTAGCTTCCAAGTTTGTTCTAGTGGCAAACAGATTGAGAGCCATGGAGTTAGCCTGGTAGACCTACATCATATGAAGTTTTATAACGAGAAAAAACACAATTTTGTTGGTGCACAGAAGAAAATATAGCTATATACTCCCCCGCCCCCTTTATTTCTCATAGCATCTAGCACATAACATAGGGTCATAAATATACTAAATTGAACATTTCTTTACTAAATCAATTTATTACTATTAGGCTTCATCGCCTCCTCAATAGCATTAGATGATATTCTGTATTGCACTAAAATTAAACAATTTTTTATTCATTAATTCACTTTTTTGTGGTCTGAGGATTGAACCCAGGGCCTTTTCATTGAGTTACATCCCCAGCCCTTTTTATTTTGAGACGGGGTCTCTCTAAGTCACTAAATTGCCCAGGTTGGGCTTGAACTTGCAATCCTCTTGCTTCTGCCACCCATAGTGCCGGGATCACAGCCACCACACCCGGCTTGGGTCTATTTTTTTAAAAAAGAAATAATGAATTTAATTGTTGCCCTGTCTAGCTTTATAGCTTTTGATTCTTGATTTTATTTGATAAAATCTATTTCACCTTTTAATGGACAACATTTTTCTTGTGGTATTTAAATACATTTCATATATATGCAATCCTTTTTTTTTTTACTTTGAAAAACTTGACTTTTTTCTTATCAACTTTTCCTACTTAGGTCAGATAATTTTATAAATTACAACACATGAAAATTATCCATTTTAATGTACTTCGTATATCTAAAATTATAATTGCAACTCCTGTCAAATGTGCATGAAACTGTTAAACAGTAAACTTCTGACCTGGAGGGAGAAAAGCTACCTTTGGCAATGTGGTGGCTCTGTTTCTGGTCACCAGGGATCCACTGTCGCTCAGAAGCCGATCTGGAAATGACCTCTAAGGGCCCTATCCCCCTGCAGTAAGCTCGAGATTGGGGGCACAGGCTGACCGAGGAGCATGGATCGGAGACAGCAGTCTCGTGCTGAGCGAAGTCACCTTTAGGGGAACACAGAATTAATAGCAGACCCTTCGTAGTTAATCAGAAGCAGCCGAACTCTTTGGAAATCCTCCTGATAAAACAGAGCTCTGTGGCGAACTGCGGGCAGTGCGAAGAGGTGTTCGTCAGAGCGTGGCGCTGGGCGGCAGCATCTGGGCACAGACTACGCTTTCTCAGGTCCCACAGCACCCTGTGCCCATGTGACTGACTGGGTTACAAGGACGGGAGTGGGTGGCACACAGCTTAGCTTCTGCCCTTCACAGCAATGCCCTCCTCTGCTCTTTCTTCCCCCTACTGACTGGAATGAGCTGCCTGGGTCCAGGGGCTTGTGGAGAAAGTTAGAAGGAGCCAGGGACTGAGCAGGGCAGGGGACACTGCACTGCCCAGACCTCCACAGAGAGAGGAGCAGGCCAGCAGGCTGGAGCCACTCCCATGCGGAGCCCCCGTCACGCACCGCCGGGACCCAGCCTCACACGCTGTCCCTTGCGTCTCTCCAGCACCTCCTGAGCTCCACAGAATTCCCTGAGCTTGCAGTTTGGTTTTCTTTTTCCTTTACCCTTCTGCTTTCTGTGCCTGAGCAGATGTTCTTTGTGAGCCAGGCAAACTCCTACTCATCTCCAAGACTCAGACGAAGTGTCTACACTTTCTGAGGGGTCTTCCTTGATACCCTCACGTAGGATGACGATCTCACCCCTCACTGGACTCTGTCCTTGTGCCCACAAGAACAATTCCATCTCTACTTCACTGAGTAGCAACTATGTGCCATGCATTCTACTTTAAATCTATTTTACACACAATGGCACATTTAATCTTACAATGAATAAATAGGGTGTGTGCTAAACTTATTATATAGATGAGGATGTCCAGGCTTGGTGTGGGAGATGAGGTAATTTCCCCCCAATTCCTAAGATATGGTAAACAGAAGAACAGGAATTCAAACACAGATCAACCTGGCTCTAGTTAGTTATGTGTTCTAACCTACTCTGGCTTCCTAGGGCTTCGCACTTATTCGCTACGTGTGCATCTTGTCCAGTTATGTGACAGATTCTTCACATCTAGCTTGTTGAGGGAACTCCATAGATTCCAGTTAAATAAATGAGTTACCACTCAGTTCTCCTCACCAAAGTTATGGTTGAACTCTAGAAACATATGCCAGGTGCAGGGCCAGGACATGCACTCTATTTTGGGCTTTGAGTTTTCTTCAGCTCATGGACCTGTAATTGATGTGATTCTACACATCTCGGCTGGCTTTTGTCGCTGTCCGTGTATTGGTCTCTCTCTAGGAAAGAGAACCCCACCGGCTGGGTGGCTTAAGTAACAGAAATTCACTTTCTCAGAGTTCAAGGGCTAGAAGTCTGAGATCACGGTGCCCATAGGGTTGGTTTTTGGTGAGGTGGCTGTCCTTGGCTGGCTCCTCACTGTGTTGTCATCCACAAGCCACCACCCCTACTGTCACTCCCAGTAAGGACGCCACTCCCATTGGATGGGGACTTGTCCTTGGGAGGCGCAGGGTTCAGCACTGGCCTGCAACACACAGCATAGCAGTGCTCTGAGAGGGCAGCACATAGCCAAGCACCAGGGTCAGGTCACAGCTCCACAACAGACAAAGAGCAGCAGGCCCGAGCTGAGGGCCACGGCGTCTGAAGACTGTGGCAGAATTTCAGCCCTGCTCTCGACCTTGGGGTGACTTTGGGCATGTTGCCAACTTTTTTCTCCTGCTTTTAAGTATTTATTTCTCTGGGGTGAGGACATCAGGTACCTGTTCAATCAAGAAAGCCATCCTTACACGTCCCCAGCAATGCTAGCAGCTGCCGAGTGACACTGAGACTCTTCTGGCTTTGCCATGGGGATGTTTATGTGGCTTCCATTTTGAACAGTACCCATTCCCTTGGTGTCCACAGTGCCACTCTTTTTGTAGATTCGCCTGTGTGGCTGAGGAATAACCCTGTGTTTTCCAGAAGGCCTAGAGATCTCATAGCGACTCCTCTCCTCTGTCCCATTGTGTCCATCATTTTGGAGAATTACTGGAAGACAGAGGATTATTGATTCCCTCTTCTCCCAGGTGAAGATGGTAAAATACCAGCTTACAGAGATCGCTGTGCAAGCAACAATAAACACAAAGCGCATAAAGTGTTACTGCTTGGTACACAGTAACGTGCAGTGCATTTTACCCTAACATCCTAACATGACGTTTATCTTTTCCCTTTAATGGAAGTCCCTCGCTGCTTCCAGCCTGTTCTATCTCCGTGGTCGGCCTCACACTTCCTGGCCTTGGCCTTCCTGACCCCCACCTGGTTTCTTGGTTCTACCCAACCTGGAGCCTCCAGGTTGCCAAGTTTCTCACACATCTTTTCTGATGCTAGAGAAAAACTTTGTTACTCACTTTGGCTTCTTCCTAATTTACTTTTTCTGTCTTCGTCATATTCTTTCAGGCATATTTTTGTGATAGGCAAAACATTACTTTCATTTTTCACTAATCGTGGATAAGTCACTCTTTCAATGTATTTAGCTGTAAAATGTCACATCAGCTTTCACTGGGTTTGGTAGGGGACGCAACAGCCCTGAGAGACTAGTGTGGTCCTGGCTTTTCCGAGTGTCGAGGGTACACTTCTGGGATGGCCAAGGATGTACTTCCAGGGCATTCATGGGAGAGCACTGTTGAGAACCAATGTTCTCTGTCCTTCAGATTTCATGGTGTAAATAACTAACCCTTAGCAATAGCTCCGCTCAGCTGGTCCTGCCACCTTGCCCTAGCAGAATTTTCCCTCTGCTGCTTTCTGTTTCCTGCCACAGCCACACTTCCCAAAGGAAGGCCCTTGTGGCCACAGCCTTCCCACAAGGTTCCCACTCCACCCTCCAGCTTGGGCTTCAGCCGCAGAACCCCCAACCCCCTCCTGCCTTCCTCTCCCCAGCGCTGCTGCCTCTGGCCTCGGTTTGCTCTCCTTGCGAGATGCTCCACAGACTCCCCTGCCCTTCCCATGCCCCATAGCCACACAGCAAAGCTCTGAGCATTCATTTCCAAAGTCAGCTTCATTGAGGTACAATTAATCCATAATGACATTTACCAGTTTCAAGTATAGATGTCATTCATGACTTCACAGTCACGTAACCTTCACCACAATTGGTATACAAAACTGTATCCGGATGACTTCCCCGTCCCCACTTCCCCATCCCCTCCCCTCTGCGGCTCCTGTCCACCCTGATCTGCCTCTGTCCCCATGGTTTTCTCTTGTGTGGATTTCAGCTCTGTAGGACGCATCTTGTCACCCTCCACGCCCAGCGCCTTCCGCAGAGCACAGTGTGGTCCCAGCGCATTGGTGGAGCTGCACGCGGTGACAGCTGTGCGCTCCCGAGGTGTGTGCTGGGCTGTTCCTGCGACTGATCCAGAGCTCCAAGGCCTCACACGTCCTCTCATTCCTCCCGAGGCCCAGCTCTACCTCACACAGCCAGATAACCTTGGTTGAAATGAGCCTTTGTTTTCTGCCAGCTGTAGTTACTTGTCTCTGAGTGTTTCCCCTCTGAGATTTTGATGGCCTTAAAGCAGAAATTGGGCTTATTCGCCTCACTTTCTGCAATGCCTCACTGAAGCTGGCTGACTGGACAGACGCCCTTCCCGGCTGCACGAGGTGAGGTTTGGGACGCAGCGGCGTCTTGGTGGACTTCTGCCCCACTGCCCCAGAACACCACCACGATCTTCTGACCCAGTTAAGAGGGAAGTACTGGACTATGACTGGCAACTGGGGAGAGTGGACTTTCCAAGAAGACAAAGCATTTCTTTTTTTTGCACTTGGGGCTGAACGAAGTAAATTAACCACCTCTGATTCATTCCAGCCTCCCAGGTCCTGAGGAATGTGAAAAGGGCGTGTGCATTGTGCAACACTGGCTCCGCAGGCCGAGTAAGCCAAGGATTCTGTGGGCTGCACGGCTCTGAACTTGGTCTGGGCCTTTTTGGTAAACACTGGATACATTTCCCAACACCGAGATGGCCAGCAGTGGAGCAAAACACCTGGGAGGAAAGCAGCCGTTCAGGAAAGGCCCGGAAAGCACTCTATCCATAAATGCTGTGTGCGCAGAGCTGAGCTGGAATGCCTGATCACGAGTGGGGTGCAGGTTCATCTTCTCACCCACACGAATTTTTTCACTGGAGGATGTTTACCTTTGCCCACATCCAAGGACAGTTTTAAACTCGGAATGCGGGCGGTTTGTGAGTGCTGGGGAAGTTCGTACACTGGTGATGAGAGCCAACTTTTTTAGCCATGGTTGGGGACAAGCTTCGGCTGAGGCATCCCTGGGAGACAGGCAAGATGGTGTGTGCTGTCCTTTCCAGCACCTCGTTTGAGCAACCTCACCTGTAGGGACACAGCAGACACAGGGTATCTGTCGAGGTGACTGAGTGTTGAAAAAAGCTCTGGACGAGTGTATTTCCCATCAGGGAGGAGCGTGGCCTCAGTTTACGTTCTCTCACGCCTCAGTTTCCCTCTCTGAAGTGGAGACACAATGATGGCCATGTCCCGTAGTGCTGTGACTGGGACACCCACTCAGTGTCTTGGTCTTTTGACCTCCCTTCCGACGGTGGCCGTGGAGGGGGGAGGCAAGAGGAGGTTCCCCTGCCCATTTGCAGTTGGAGCGAGCAGGCCCAGGCCAGGCTAACCCGGGCCTGTGGACTCAGCAGCCTGTCCTTGTCCTACTGCAAGGGCTCAGCGTCATGGCCCTGCCTCCCTGTGCTGTAAGGAAGACCAGTGCCACTGTCGGCAGTTGGCAACAGCATGATGATCTCCTCACCCTCTACCTCTAGCACCAGCGCCCTCCCCATATCACAGTTATTTCCAGCTCCAAAATGCGTGTGTGCGTGTGTGTGCCTTTGTGTACGTATAGGTGTACATGTGTGCTTGTGTGTGCACATGTGTGTACCTGTGTGCATGTGTTCCTTTGCACTTGTGTGTTCGAATGTTCGTGGTGGGGGGTGTTCTTAATAAGATGCTCATGTTGGTGCAGTGCCACAACCACTCATCACAAAAAGGATATCCAGCTTGGGTTTTTTTTAAAGTCCATCTATTTAGGGAAAACAGTTCTTTTCAAATCGTTCTTTGGCACTTCTAAGAGGCAAGTGTAAGAGGAGGGGTTGAGGCCAGGGGGTCAAATAGGCTGCAGGGTGAACTGGAAGAAGTGCGGGGAGGCTCGAGGAGGCTGGGTCAGTGCAGCTGGGGACAGAGGCATCCTCTAAACACTGGGGGCTTCAGGCAGAGCCTCCTGGGCAGCAGGCTCCTCCCTGAGGAGGGCGCCATCTGAGTGCGGTGATGGCGGGACTCCCTGGCCAGCTGGGCCACTGTCAGGGTCTGCATCTTTTCCCCTGGGGCTTTGCCAGGCCCCTCCAGGCCAGCGTGGCAACCCGGGATCTGTGTGGATGGTGTTCTCTTTCAGAAGGACTTTGCAGCCACCTTCTACCTGGTAGGAAAAAAGAGTCGAGAGGCTAAGACAGGAGGGCCGGTGAGGGCCGGTGAGGCCGTTGAGAGTTGCATGCTCTTCGAGTGTGGCCAGGTTCCAAGCCGGGGTCAGACTCCAGTCCTCCTGATGGGTTTCGGTGAAACTCCTGCCCTTCCTCCTGCTCCCAGCAGTAGGCTGCACCTGTCCCCATGTTGTCCACAGCAAGAGGAACCCATGTGAGACAGAGATGGCCACAGGGACAGCTTGTTGGCACCACGTCCGTCATGTGTACCCAACCCTGCTGATCAAGGAGCGAGCAGTGTCCACAGCACCTTTCTCCCACGCTGCTCCACACCACAGAAACAAAACAAGTGACACATGAGGACAGAACCAAGTCCACGTCAGCTCCTCAGCAACTGAGCCAGCAGGCCGAGCGGGAGTGGCCGTGGTCAGAGTGGTCACTGTGTGGCTGTTTTCATTTCCAGGGTGGCCCAGACATGCTGTGCCATTAAACAAGGACCAAATCTAGGGATTCTGCAACAGAGCGCTAATTACAGAGCAAATCCCTGTGACCTGGGCAGGCCAAGCCGAAAGGGCCCACAGCAGGGGAACAGGCCAGGGTCTGGGTTCCCTGTGACCTTTGCCACAGGAGCCTGCTGCAAAAGAGTCATTTCCACAAGTGCCTGCCTGACAGTAGCTGAGGTGTCTGTCGCTCTAGAGTTCCTCGGGTATTTGCGTCTTGGTGTCAGTTTTGTATCTGATAGCTATAGCTTCTAGTTTTCCAGTTTAGCATTCTGGGGTGTGTGCATTTATGTGGAAGGAGAGAGAGAGAGAGAGAGAGAGAGAGGGAGGGAGGAGAGAGAGAGAGAGAGAGAGAGAGAGAGAGAGAGAGAGAGAGAGAGAGAGAGAAAGAGATCCTTATTTTCTTCTTTATATACTTACCTTTATTTTTTTTTTTTTTCTCTTTATGTGGGTACCGGGAGTTGACCTCAGGACCTTGCGCTTGCCAGCAAGCGCTTGTGCCGCTGAGCGATATCACCAGCCCTTTTTTTCCTTTATGTGGGTGCTGGGAGTTGAACTCAGGACCTCGCGCTTGCCAGGCAGGTGCTTACACCACTGAGGCATCTCACCGGCCCTACCTTTATTTTCTTTATTTGTTATCATAACCATATACGAGGCAGCCAACTTATGGAATAGTTTGATATATTCTGATTTTTAAAAAATAATATATTTTAAAGACTGCATGCTAATTTGCTATGATTATTTGAGGGGAAAATATAAAAAAAATTTACTTACAATTTATCTCCTTAGTATTTCAATGATAAAATATGGACTTTAAGGGGAGCTAGATTACATGTAGGTGATATTTATTGAATATCTAGGATGTGTAGAACAGTATTAATTAGCCATTTACTGCTCACAATAATCCCTGGAAGGAGAGAAACTTTTATTCCCATTTTATTTTTATTTTTATTTTTTATCCCTGCTTTAGAGGTTAAGAAATTATTAGAAGCTTGTTGGCCAAGGTTGATGGTAGAGGTGGTGGATTTCCTACCGAAGTTTAACTGAGGCTCTGAGTAAGCCGCGCTGCTCCTCCACACAAAGCTAGGGTTTGCTAAACACCACATGATAGCTATGGTAGAGACAGAGAGAAAGAGAGAGCTAATTACTCAAAATAATTCTCTCCCTCACATCTGGTTAGTTCTGTCTCTCTGGAGAACTGTAATGCAATGGTATATAACTCTCTTTTTGTAAAACTTGGACCTGACTTCCTAAAATGGAGTGGCTAACGTCTCTGCCTCTGTCCTGAGCCTCAGGAAAGAATTTCCCAGCGTGCAGTGGGAGAGGAGGAAGTCAGAAGAGCTCGGGAGACTGCCTTTCCAAGTCAGCTGCTTGTCATGAAACTCTGGTAAACGGATCAACATCCTAGGGGAATGAGACGGGACAGCAGGACGCGAGTGTGACCAGCAGAAGGTAAAGAGTTGGGGGACACCGTTTTTGGTAGAAGTTGTATGAGTTGGGAGGTTTTTTTAAAGGTCAGGAACTGTGCTAGTTAGTAGGACTTTTTGTTGGTTCCTCTGCTTAATTTTTGTTGCTCTAGTACCTGGTTCTCCTCTGAATATACCGCTCACAGCCTGGCCCAGTGTCTCCGAGCTGGCTGGGTGCTGGTCTTCTCTTCCTTTGAACACACAGTCCATACGATCCCTTCCTCTCCAGCTCTTCCGCTGCTTTTCTATGCTCTGTCCTTTGAAATTCTTCCTTCAGCGTCCCTATGGCAATTTTATTTAAAATACTATAGCTCTTCTCACTGTCAGATCTAACAATATCAGAAATATTGTAGTTGTTTCACAATAAAAGATACATGTGTTGAAGGAAAGTGATACTTTTATCTCTAGGAGTCTCACACTCAGCATTCTGCCAGCTGGGACCTGCAGTTTCAATACGAGTCACCAAAGGAGCTCGGGTAACCTCGCAGGGTATCTGCCCTGGGTACCCCAGGGTTCTTCACGGGTGCCCCAGGGAAAGTTGCAGATCCACCATGGGGAAGCCAAGGCCCTGTAACATGAACTTCTGCCTGCAGAATTAATCTCCACTTGTATTTTCCTTCCTGCTAGCGTCCCTAGGGATTGTGCTCCTACCCCGCGCCTTCTCCATCAGCCTCTTACTGAGGTTTGGATGCCACAATAAAATGCAAATCAGTTGCAAAGTGAAATTCCCAGTGTTGCCAAAAGTGGAGGATTGCAGTGATTGTGGACACAACGCTGAAGAACTTGACTCTTGCAAACGAACATCAGCCACAATGAACACGACAGAGAACAATGGAAGGTGACAGAAATCTACCAAGCTGAGGAAGTCATCAGGACGTCAGAAAAGCCTGTTTCAGATCTCACAGGATTCAGACGCAGTTTCAGACCTCAGTTTTCTGAGGGAAACTTGATAAGCCTGGGGCCTCCTCAAGGACAGCAAGGTGCACACTGCGCTGCTCAGGGCCGTGAATCTGCACTGTGCTCTCGGGATGCTGTCAGGAAAATGCTACAAGAAACACTTCAAATCCAATAACACTTGGTTCACATTTACCTCCTTTCCCCTCTTCTTTTGTTTGAGCTCAGTTGGAGAAGTTTAAGTGAACGACGCTGGCATGCCGTCATCTTTTCTCAGTAAGTCCCTCTTGCCTGTCTGTCTATAATCAGTTTTCCCGAATTCCGTTCAAACCCCCCATCTCAGAGAAACACCGTTAATACATACTGATTGCGTGTCCCCTGATGCCACCCTTTGATCCTTGGCTCTTGATGCAGGCCCCACTTGAAAGGGTTCTGAATATTGGTGTGTGTGGTCCATGCTCGCCATCCCAGCTCTCTGGGAGGCCGAGGTAGGAGGATTGCAGGTTTGAGCCCAGCCTGGGTAATTTTGTGACTTAGGGAGATCCTGTCTCACGTAAAAAATAAAAAAAGGCCCAGGAAACTAAAAGGACTCAGAATTTCACACGAATTTGTCTAATGATATGGGGTGCCCCTGTCACTCAGCGTCAGGTGCTCAGGGCTGGCGAGCATAGTCTGTCCCTCAGCAGTCCCTCTCTGGAGTGACACCATCGTCCCCCCCGGGAAGTCCTGCTTGAGTCTGTAGCCCATGTCACCCTTACCCAAGGGCCCTGCAGGGCGGCCTTGTCCCCTGAGTGAGAAGGGCTCAGCCGTGCAGAATCACTGGTGAGGAGGACACAAAAGGCAAGCCCAACGCCACAGATCCCAGCTAAACGGAGTGTTGCTTCTATCCGTGAGTGCTTTTTGATTTCTTTTGCCCATTTCTCACTTCTCTTTGTGTGCTAACTGTGCACCAACTGCGACTCGAGACCGACTGCGAGCTTACACGCTCCTGCGGCCGCTGCTCGCCACAGCTGTCACTAACTCACTCCTGGGGCAGGTGCGGTACGTGCTGGAATCCTCAGTCTTTTTCCTGTGGGATTTTCTTCTTTCGCTCTGGTTCTACTCCTTGGGGGATTTGTTATGTGGGTAGTTAGTTAACATGTCCATGGGGACATCAACTAGCTGTCTCAAAGTGGGTACTGGGAAGATCGTAGAGCTCAGGAAATTCACAGAAGAACAAGAACTTCAGGAAAGTGTACGGCGTGCCAACTTGGGTACCTTGTCATACCGGGGTCGATGAGTCAGGGAGGGCAGACCTCAGGGTGCGGGCAGGTTGGAGTATCCCAGGGAGGATGACAAACAGCCACAGTGAGCAGCCCTGAGTGAAGAACGTCAGGTGGAAGTGGCACAGGCATAGACACTTTTGAGGTCAAACCCCAGAGGAGGCCAAGGTCACCAGAAGACTGGGAGGACAGCAGAGAGCTGGGAAGGGTACCAGTGGCCCGGGGTCTCACAGGCGGACACTGGGGGCTTGTGTCTTATTCTGATCATTTTCCATGAATGAGCACACTTGCCCCCATCCAACATTTATTACAGTCATTTAAAACGTACAACAAAGTTGCAAGCATTTCATGGTAACACTTGCACCCTCCAATGGGCTCTACACTGACGTTTTCCCAAACTTGCTTCACCACCAGTGTGTTCATTTGTCTGCCCCGCTCATCACCCATTACTCTTCCAGGTGTTTGACGTATCTCAAAGGAACACGGTGACCCCAGCATGTTTCCTCCTGGGTTACTCAGCATGTATATTGTTCACTGGAGTTCTCTGTATTTTGATGAAAAGTTTACATATGGTGAAATACAAAAGTTGCTCAATTTTCAAACCTGCATGCCGAGAGAGCCCAAGTTTCCATATTCGCTGTTGGATGGCGGCTCCCTCCTCCTCGCACTTCCTCGCACAGGTGCCTGGGGTGGAAGCTCCGTACGTGTGCTCAGCCAGCTCGGGTCCTTTTGAGCGAGGTGTTTTCCACTGTGTGTAATATTCTGGAAATTCGTGCACGTATCAGTAATTTGTTCTTTTTTATTGTGGTGGAGGATTCTGTTATCTAAGTGCACTGTGGTTAATCTGCTCTTTTGATGGACATTCGGGCTGTCTGCAGTTTGGGGCAATTATGAAGGAAATTGTGAAGATCAGTAATGGTTAGATCGTTTTGTAAACATACACTTTCATTTCTCCTGGGTCTGTATTTGGGAGTAGACTTGATGATAATACTTCATTTTATGAGAACCTAGGAGATCTTTCCCAGAAGTGCTCATACCATTCTTATTTGATTTTTAAAAGCAATCATTTTGATTTCAGTGCAGAGAGGATTGGAAGGGTTCAGGAATTAAAACCAAGAAATTGCCGGTGGTGGTGGCATGTGACTAGGAACCCAGCACTCTGAGAGACTGCGGCAGGGGGATCACAAGTTTGAGTCCTATCTGGGCAACTTAGCGACTTAGCAATACCCTGCCTCAAAAAGGAGGGCAGGGAGCTGGGGCTATAACTCAGTGCAAAGGTCCTATGTCCACTCTCTAGTACCAGGGGAAAAAAAAAGAATAAAAAAAGGAAAAAGCCAACAAAGAAGTCAAGATACTGTCACTGTTGTGGCATACAGCTAGAACCTGTTTTAAGTTTTAGCCAGAATCTTTGTAAAGTATTTGGGCAATGTGAATTGCTAGCACGGCTGATACCTGACCGGGGTGGAGCAAATCAGTTTCTGTGGTGTTCTCAGGAGGTATGGGAGGAATTTCACACCCAAGTCCTGTTTCCAGGAAAGAGCCCTTGGTGACGTGAATGGGCATTTCACAGCCAGGCACTCAAGGGGCAGCGCGCGGGCTGCTCCTGTGTGTTCCGGCCAGCGAGGCAGTGCCAAGGAAAGCTGTATTCGGTTTTGTTTTCAGTCACAAAGATTTATATTATAAAATAAAATACAGATTTAGAAAAAAGCACACGAAAGACTTGTATCGCTCTGAAATACTAGAAATCAAACACTTTCAACACCCCGCGCCCCCCCCCCCCCGCCAGGGCCCAAGACACAGCTGCACCAGCCCTGGAGCCCTGAGAGCTGCCCGCCGCACTGCTCGTTCTCTCATGGGGAGCTGTGCTGTCTTCCCTTGAGGCTGCACTGACCGCAAGAGCATACATTCTGGCCGCTGTTGCCTGCTACACAATTTCGATCTGCCTGTCACATTGACAGCGTAGGCTCATCTTCACCATCTGCCCTACGGTCCACTTGTTGAGGACCTGCGCCGTTTCCCATAAAGCCTCCTGTAGCCTGGGCCTTTGTTCTCTTTCTGGTTGCAGCCTTGTGGTGAAGTTCATCGTGCTCGGTTGTCCTGTGTATTTCCTGAGAATTGGATCCCGGGCCTGATCTGACTCAGGTTTGAGTCCCTTGATCCATGAGGGAGTGCAGGTGTCTATCACCTCGATTCGTGAACACACCGAGGATTGCAAAAGCGTGATGTTCCAATTCTGCCATTCAGCTTTCAGTTATTAGCTGAACTATCTTTATAAAGAAGATTCTTCCTTCACCCATGTAGTTACCTAGTGGTGCGGTTTATGTAGGAAAGGCGAGATAAATATTTGCTTCTAGCCCTTTGTTTTTGAGATAATCAATTGTTCTGTAACACCCTCTGAAAGTGGTCAATTATATGTATATATTTAAATATATATAGTTTACATTTTAAAGTTTATATTTAGTGTATATAGAATATATTTAAAGTATACATAGTATTTAAAATGTATAAAGTATTTAAAGTACATATATATGTGTGTGTGTGTGTGTATATATATATATATATATATATATATATATATATATATGTATCTTTAAGAAAGAATGAAAAGAATTTGGAAAAGATTTTAAAAAATTCTCTTACCTGGAATGCTAGCAATTGTACTAGCATTCAAAAGAAATGGCTATTTTGTCCAGTTATAGAGTAGTAGCGTGTGTGCGTGTGTGGGTGTGTACATGTGCATGTGTGTGTGTTTGTACCAAAGCAGGCATAAACCACCACGACAGCAAAGTTCATAGTGACTGCTCTCTGGCCGGCGTAGCCAGCATATCAGTAGTTGTTCTATGAACCAGATGAATTCCTGCTGCTTGTCTTCGCTATGCTGAAACACACCATCTTACATCACTGCCTTTATGGGGGTCTTCCTTGGTTTCCAAATTCTTTAGCCCCATAATTTCATAAGATAAAGGAAACTTCAAAATCAAAGTTACCCAATTATGCATCTATGAAGATCTAAGGTGGCCCAGATTCATATCACCTCACTTTCTTTCTTTCATTCGGGAAGTGGGGTAACTTCCTTTCAACAGGTAAAGAGAAGTGAGCCAGTCCACATGGATCCACAGCTGTGGTCTGGGGTGTGGCTGTGCACCCCAGGCTGGCGAGCCCTGTGCCTTCCTCTCTGGAGGGGACACACATCCTGCTCTTTCGAAGATGACTGAGTGAACACAGCATGTTTTTCCTTCCAAGCTTCGGACAGAATGGGACATGGCCATGCCTGAAGAATCCTGTCCCCAGGGCTTTTCCGTGTGGTTCTCACCTAAGCCCAGTGGACAGGTGAGTAGAGATTTGAAGTAATTGCTCCCAGGCCCCTTGTCATAATAATAATGGGGCATTAGGACTCTGCGGTCTTCTGACCCCACTTCGCAAATACCTCTCATTTCCTTGGTCAGGAAGCTGTCTAGTAGCTGCTTGTATAATTGCTAGCGTTTCAGGTGAGGGCATTGTAAAAAAAATCCTGTCTAAACTCCTCCCTAACCCACACCTTAATGAAAGAAACACAACAAAACAACTAGGTTCTTAGCAATATTAGGAAGTGCTTTCTGTCAGTAATCTCGGAGTTGTGTATCCAAGTTCAACACTGAAGTTCTTTGCCATTTTAGAGTTAAAATTATTCTTATCTCAACTTTTGACCTTGTTTTGATCATATACTAATTATTTTCCAAGTGATGTCCCTCCTTAGTGAAGTGAATGTATAAAGAGGACAGATGAATTAAGCGTAATTTCCATTTAATGTAGAAGAATAATTAATGTTGCGTTGGGAAGTCCTGGCTCCTGTAGGCTCTGATTAGGAGTTGAGTTGACTCCGCCATTTCCTAAGGTCTGAAGTTGGAGGCCTTGGGCTTCTTTACTGCCTAGCTGCCACTGGTGAGTACATGGATTGACCCAACTTACGCAGCTCCCCGTGTTCCTTGCACCTGCTCTGTGCAACCCAAAAAGGTGACTAGAATTATGTCTCCATCTCTGAGGGACACGCAACTGGAAACATTGTTACCCAAAGTGTGGGCCATGGACCAGGGACAGCCCACAACTGTTTCCCACTCAGTCCATAATTAAATAAGTACAGCCATGAGAACAACTTTTAGGGCAGATTATAGCAATTAAACAGAATAATTTTATGTGTACTTATTCATTCTGCTAGTAATTGGTTTTTATTGTATTTTCTAAAAGTATTGGCCTGAGGCTGACAGGAAATCGAAAGACAACTGGTTCCACACCACTGGTAGTTTGAGAGGTGCAGACTATGGGCAAAAGTCGGACAAGCCCAGGCCACCAGAAGGCCCAACTCATCGCTGAGGGTTTGCCATCAAAATTAATTTCTGATTTAAGTATTTTCGTACTTAATATCATGGTAAATGGTTTGATTTTTCTCTTTTTAATTGAGGTGTAATTCACACTCCTTTAGTTGCAGACAGATGAGAGAAATGGCATCTAATGTTGTGATGCGGACAGGTATTAAGTGCATATTCCAGATTAGTGAGGCGAGAGGATACTGCGTGTCCCACAGCATCAAACAGGCCACCTAAAGAATGGACGTCTGAGGTGATGGGTGGCCAATCACCCTGACCCCCATTGCTCATTGTGCCCATTTACTGAAATGTCACACTAAACCCCATAAATACATAATTATTATGTGCCAATTAAAAATTAAAAACACAAAATAATAACTATTAACTCACTTTTCAAATTTAGAAAATAAAATTTGATGGAAAATAAAACATAAATTGCATAGCATTTCTTTGAATTTAGGGTGGATTTTCACCTGTACAGTCATAGTGACGCCAGCCTCCGTGGTCACCCGAGAGAGATGTCATTAACATAGGGTCACTCTCGACCTTCCTTGTCCGCACTGTAGGAGGTGGTAGAAACCAGAGAGGTGTTTTCTGTTAAGAAGCCTATGAGCTCCGTGGAAAAGGAAGAAAGAGTGTGGAAGATGAAACACGGAAACATGAAGGCGTAAGGACAGGGCCCGGGGATGTTGAAGCAGTGAGGGGAGGAGTGGGCTTCCCAGGAAGTCGTGTGGGGGAGAGGGGGCAGGGCCTGGAAGGACAGTGGCATCAGAGTGGGCCCAGCCTGGCTGCAGGTGGGGACAGTGGGTGCCAGAGAGCAGCGTATGGGGTGCAGAGCGGAGGAGGGTACCCCGGCCGGGCAACTGCAGAGCAAAAGCTTGGAATGGAATGAGTTTTTCATGAGGCCTGGCTTCCTACATTTAAAGGATTTTCCTTATTTTAAGATTATGCTCTTACTTTTTGGTGCTAAAATGTCCTTTCCTGTTTGTGGAATGTTGTAGAGAGAGAGTGCGTGTGTGTGTGTGTGCATACGTGCGTGTGAACACACGTGCATCTATTTTAGTGCTAACCCAGAAGAGGAAAAGTAGAAAACCCTGTCTTCTCCCTTGGACCTTTCTTTTTTCTGTTTGTGAAGTTAAAGGCATCTGGGAGCCACTGTCTGACACAGTCATTGGAAGGTCGAAACAGTAGAGTTCAACTTAGACCATTTCTTTAAAAAAATCAATGTGTTTATTGGAGAGCATTTTAGGTGGACAGAAGCAGGTGGCCAGCATGAGGGTTTCCATCCCCTCCTTATGGTCCCCTGGGTTCCTAGCGGAACACTGGTGGGGTGTGGTCGCTGAGGACCCCTCAGTGTGCTGCTCTTTACGGACATGCACAGCTCACATCAGGTTTGCTCTTGTACATTGTGGTTGTGACAACTTACAATGCCAGGCAGCTGCCACTCCAGTGTCCCACACAGGGGCTTCGCTGCCTGAGACTCCTCTGCCCCACCCACTCAGTGCCCCCCTCTCCTCCTCGTCATGGCCTCTGAGTTTCACACTGCCACTTGAGTTTCATCTTTCCCAGAACACTGTGCTTCGCAGCTGGAGCCGTGCAGTCAGAGCCTCTCAGACCGGCGTCTTTCAGGTGGTGATGTGCAGGTGAGGTTCCACCATGTCTTCCCTGTGTCTTGAGAGCTCATTTCTTTTAATCTCCTTTTGTCTATTGATGGACGTCTTGGTTGGATCCAACTTTTGGCAATTATGAACAAAGCTATATCTCAGCTTATATTTTGCATTTAAAAATACATACTACAAAGCCTGGCATGGTGGCGCACTCCTGTAATCCCAGAACTCAGGAGGCTGAGGCAGGAGGATTGCTGCAAGTTCAAGGTCAGCCTGGGCTACAAAGTGAGTTCAAGGCCAGACTGAACTGCACAGTGAAACCCTATCTCAAAAAGACAAAAAATAAAAACCAAAAAACCAACCCCCCCAAACATAATATAAAATCCATTTGCTACTAACAGTATATTCATTATGAAATTTTAGAAGGAACAGGAACTCTAAAAAAGAAAATAAACAATATTGTTAATTCTCCCTAAAAGTAACGTTAGTGATTATTAGTCTATCTCTATATTCTCTTTCCCCCAGATCTAGATCTGTGTCTGGAAGCTATGGCTATGTCCCTGTATGCCTATTATTATCTGTTTTTACAAACTTGGGAAACATACTGGATACATAGCTTTGAATCCTAGCTCTGTTCCATTGACATGTCCATGTACGTATTTCCAGATATTTAGACTTTGTTTTGAGAATGTGGTATTTAGTAACCACATGGTGACTCACTGTGTGAATGTTTTGCAAATGACCTGTCCCTGTTCCCTCATTCTGATCTTACTGAAACACAAACTCCAGGAAGGCCAGGGTTTTAGGCAGTTTTGTGCATTGACAATCTCTCGGTACATAGCAGAGACTCTGGCAGCCACTTCAAAAATATTTGTTCAATAAATGAAAGGATTGTATTTGTAAAATTTGTATGATTTTGTGGGTAGGACTTACTTGTGGTGAAAGTTACTTCCTTCTAACAAGAGGGCTGAAGTAACTTCGGTTTTGGGCACAGAGTTTAGGGACCGATTTCTTTTCTTTTTTTTTTGTGGGTACCGGGGCTCGACCTCAGGACCTCGCGTGCCAGCAGGTGCCCGTGTCGCTGAGCGATATCACCGGCCCTTTTTTCATATGTGGGTACCGGGAGTCGAACTCGGGCCCTCGCGCTTGCCAGGCAGGCGCTTACGCCGCTGAGCCATCTCACCGGCCCAGGGACCGATTTCTGTTCCTGCTTTCTTACATGGTGAGCAGTGATGTTGTCTCTATGGCCATCACAGCAGGCTGTGTGCTGTGGTTGGGTGTGGTTTGTGTCCTTCAAGGGTCTGTGTGTAGGATGCTTGATCACCAGGGTGTGAAGTAAGTGATGGGGGCACTGTGAGGAGGCCCCATGGGAAGAGATTAGGTCATGGGGTCCCTGCTCTTGGGAGGCTGATGTCCTTCCTGTGGGCTCTGGGTTGTTCTTGTGTGGGGGGCATTGTAACAGACTCTACCTGCTCTCTGGCTTCCTGTCTTGCTGGGTCATTTCCCCCTGCAGCGTGTGGCCCCACTGTGGTGCCATCTGCCATAGTACTAAACAGCCAGGGGCTCTTACCAGAGTCCAGGCAATATGCTCTGGACTTTCCCCTCCAGAACTGTGAGCCAGATAAACCTTTCTTTACAAAGTATACAGGCACAGGTCTTTCCTTCTAGTAGAAGAAAATGACTGATTCAGCATGTACCTTGAGGGTTGTGTTGGTCATCTTTCCATCACTGTGACAAAGTACCAGGGAAAAACACCCTAAAGGAGGACAGGTTTATTTTGGCTCACAGTTCCTGAGATTCCAGTCCATGGTTGGCCAGCTCCATTGCTTTAGGCCTGAGGTGAAGCAGAAAAACATGGCGGAAGGGTGTGGGGAGGAGAGCTGCTCACTTCATGGCAGCCAGGAAGCAGAGAAAGAAGGAGAGAACCAAAGAGGAAGTAGAAGGGCTGAGGACCAGAAGCAGTCTCCAGGGTCATGCCTATTGTCTACTCCTGCCACCATACTCACCTCCTGTTTCCGCCACCTCCCAATACCACTGTCAAACTGTGATTGTGACTGAGTTAGTGGATTAATCCACTAAAGCCAGGCATCTCTGTAGGGCCCAGCTCTGCATGCTGCCGCACAGAGATCAAGCCCTCCACACAGGAGGCACTAGGGACACCTCACACTTCAACCACTGTGACTTGGTGGCGATGACACCTGCTGAGAGGGTCCTGGCTCTCATGTGCTTTCCTAGTGACCTGGAGGATCTTGGATGAGAAGCACAGCTGAGAGCAGCTGAGGAGTTTCCTCAAGGGTGCGTCTCACCTCCACGTGCTTCCTCCGCACGTCCCAGAGCAGTCTCTCCTCCTCGGCTGACCTGCCCCTGCCCGACTCCATCCCAGACGGCATTGGTGGGCGTCCAGCAACTTGGAAGGATGGGGCGGTGGTGATAACACGCAGTGTAGATGGTGATAGCAGGGAAGGGCAGTTCCACAGGAAATCCTGGTGAGAATCTCAAGATTAGCAAAAGGCAGGCCAGCAGGAAAACCCAAGAGTCTTGTGATTTTAGAGTGAGGACCTGGAGTGGAGGCGGGAAAGTCAGCAGGGAGCTCACTGAGTTAGAGCTGGGGCGGGTGGTCTCACTTCTCCGCCATCTTGAGTGCTGGTCCCACTTAGCACCTAGTGTCCCATTGGCCGAGGTCATAAATGAAAGCAATCTCCCCGAAAAGTCATTGAAATATTCATTAACTTATGGTGTTGGCTTAATTTTTCCATTGAAAAAGTTTGCTTTGTATTATAAATTTTAAAAATTGTTTGCTAGGTAACAGATTTAAAAAAATTTGAGTGGGGTATGTGTATCTACCCTTACATGGTGATAAAGGTAATCATTTCCGAAGATGGCTTTTTGTCCCAGATGTTTATAGCTTTTCTATTTATTATTTCTGTTTTGCTCTCTTTCTATATGATTGGAAAGTTGCTTGTTGTTAAAAATGTTTAGTAACATTATTTAGTATTTTTTCTCATGTTCATTATTCCCCCAATATTTATTGACTACCTATGATATATGAAGTACTTCAGACACAATGGGAAATGGGAACCTTAACAAATTATAACCCAGTGGATAACACAAACAAATGTCGACAGATAATGAAAGTACAGCACAGTGCCTCTTGCGGGGAAGCTACGTCTGCGTTGTGAAGATCTCGAACATGGTAGAAAGGAGCAGGCTTGGTGGTACACAGGAGGATCACAGTTTGAGCCCAGCACAGGCAACTTAGTCTAGAAATAGATAAATAAAATAGATGAATGAGTGAATGAATAAATGAATGAATAAACAGGACTGGGGATATATCTCAGCGCAAAGGCCCTGGGTTCAATCCCTGGCATTGAAAAGAAAGGAAGGAAGAAAGAAAGAAAAGAAAAGAAAACTCAGTTTATCCTGTTCAATTTCTGCTGCCTTTCAGAGCTCCCACTGAGCAGGAATCTTTATTGGCTGTGTGTATTTGTGTAATATCTCCAGTCTCGCCCTCCTCATTTGTAAATTGCCTTAACATGCAGGAGGATGCTGTTACTCTCGTTTCATGTAATTAGGATGATAATCTTAAGTGTTATGAGATTATGAGGTGGGGCTGGTGATGCGGGTGCCCCCAGAGATTAGGCTGATAGGAAGTCAGAAGTTTTGATCTCAGTTTGCACTTTATCCTCGTCTACTTTGATGTGACAGGAAGATGCTTGGGTCTCACAGCTTTTCACTGCCAAATCTGCGAGACAAAAGTTAAACATTTTTTCTAATACATAGGATGAATAGGAAGATTAACATCTGTTCAGAGACATAAAAATTGTATAAGCTTTGAAGCCATCATGGCTTACTTTGGGATAAAATATTACTCTTAAGGTATGCTTGGAAACCCATAAAAACTTGTCTGTTAGAGCCTTCAAATTCTTGAAAAGTTATAAAAAATCCTTGCAGAACTTGTAGCACCCACCACTGAAGAGTGCTTAAATCCGGATGGAAATTTCCTGTGCTACATGTAACTAGTGATCTGAAGGAAACCCCTCTGCTCGACGTGGACGGAGCTGAGCTTCCGGTAGGGGAGAAAGGCGACAGCTGCATCGAGAAGTAAACATACAATGTTACCATGAAGAAACCATGGCACAGCGAGTCACCTCCCTGAGTCAGCGTCTGGGGAGTGAACATCTCGGCCGGAGGGACAGTGTTGGAGGTGGGGTCCAGCATGGCAGGTGCAGGGCAGCGCAGGATATCTGCTCTCTAAAAGAGGCAAGGGCTGGGGTGGCTGGAGAAGGTGTTAGGTCCAGGGACTTCTGAGAGGCAAGGGACTATGTCTGGAATGGAGGGGCAACTACAGATGTGTTGGTGTCCCAGGATTTCTGTGACAAAGTGCCATAAACTGGGTGGGTTAGAACAGCAGAAACATACTGTCCCACAATGGGTTGTTGAAGGGACTGTGACCCTCGGGGGAACCCTTTCTGGCCCTCTGGGGGGTTGCAGGCAAGCGTGGGTGTCCCTGGGCTTGCAGTTACATCTCTCCAGCTTCTTGTTCACTGCTACCCAGTGTTGTCCCTGAGCCTCCGTCTTCTTCTGGTGTCTTCTTGTGACACCCCATACTGGATGAGGACCCTGTCCTCACTGATCCCATCTGCAATGACCCTATTTTCAAACAAGGTCCCTTCTGACTTTTTTGGGGTTAAAACTTCAACATATCCTCCTCTTGGGGACACAGTTTCACCCATAACAAATACAACTTGATAGAGACCACGGGTGAAAGACACTTGGAGGAGAATGTGTTTGCTCTTGGGAAGGATCTAGAATGGATGGAGGTGAAACTGATGATAGGGAAGAGACAGAAGGGCTGACTGTGGGAGCAGAGCAGAGACCTGGGGACCCAAGAAAGGATGGTTCCCTCGTACCAGTCTGGGAAAACAGCTTGGAAAATAAGTTTGCAATAATGGGAAAGAGGGTAGAGTTTAAGGATTCAGATAGGGTAGGCTGTTGATTTGATGATAGGGAGAGAAATGTCTGAGCATTTGCAGTTGTGTCCCAGAACTGTTTCAGCCAGTGGCAGGTGGGCCGGACGTGTGACAATGGTCTCTTAAGACACTGTGGCCGTTCTAGTGTGTCCTAGTACTCTCTGTGATGCTCACAGAGTGACAAACCATCTAATGATGCGTGTCTCGGAACAACGCTTCCCACTGATGAGTGGTGCGTGACTGTGTGTTCTCAGTTCTCCTTTGAACTGCAGACCACTGTCACGATGATCACCTCCATTCCTTAGGGCGCGTGTCTGCATTGGAAAAAGAAAGAAAGTGTGGTGTATACACACACACTTTTGTGCATTTTACATTCACCGAGCATCTGTTATGAGCCTTTAAGCTAGATATTATATATGCATTATGAGTAGCTCTTTCAATTCAACCGTATTTCCTCTTTTTCTGTATTTTTATGGTGCGTAAGTATCACATACGTCCACACAGTAGTCCAGGGCCAAGGAAGAGCACATGGTCCTGTGAACAGGTGCTTTGAAGGCTTTCATGCAGCCAGTTTCAAAGGTGAGAAGAATAAGACTTAACAATTTTGGGGTCTGGGAGTGTAGCCCAGTGGTAAACCAAGTGCTCTGCAGGCTCAAGGCCCTGGATTCAATCCCCAGAACTTCAGAAAATATTTCGATGTACTTGGGATACTGATTAAAAGTCAATTAGGACACGGAAGCATAATTGTTTTAACATTTTAAAATACTTGCAGGTAGAAATGCTCTGTGAGCGAGCGTACTGCCACTTGCCGTGACGAGCTTCAAGCGCTGATCAAACGTGGGGCTCACTGTCCTTCACCCTGGGCATCCTGGCCAGCAGCCAGGCGGCTCTGAGGTTTGTTTCATTCTCAAACGCAGATCAGGTGTTAGTATGTAGTGGTCTTTACCACCCTTGTCAATATTTACATCAAAAGACGATTACAAATTAGAAATATATATTGCTTGTGATTTTGAATGAGTGAATATTTAAAAAGATTTTTCCTTTCTGAATTTCATCTGTCTTCGATTTCAATTCACTCCCAGTATTTAAGGTTATAGACTATTGGCAAAATGTTCTTGTCTGATTAAGGCGATCCAGTCATTTTCCAAATGTTCACAGGCTACAATTGAACTGTCCGATAACAATGGCGCAAAAGTTTTTTTGGGCAAAGTGACATCTAGGAAGTTTTTTTTGAGGAAAGTGACATCTTCCTAGGACTTAGGAAGTGGTGGCATCTGGGTGATTCGGGGAGAAACTGTCCACTGTGGGCTTGGACCAGACCCGCCCACCTAGCAAGCTGCCCAGAGTGGCTATGGCATCACACTAACCGTGGGCTAAGTGATAATTAGAGATGTCATTAGGCTTAGAGTCATAAACACTGAATTCTAAAGTGTCAGCAGAGACACCAATGGGTACAAAATAACAGCCATAAAAGTGTTCTCTATCTCAAAGCCCAGATCTGGTTGCGGTGCACCTGCCCCACTTTTAGTTCAGCCCCTGCCCTCGGGGCGGGAGCTGTGCGGCGGTGCGCGCCTCCTCCTCTTCTACCCCAGCCCTCGTTCTGTCTGGGCTCTCAGCTCTTTCTGGTGAGAGTGAGACCTTACACACCCCTCCCAAGATAAAAGCGGAAAAGGACGCAAAGCCCATCAGCTTCTAATCTCTGCCCTGAACTCTCTGGATGACAGATTCATTTTAGCTCTGAGTTCGTTCTAAGATTTTTCAGTCTTCTTGAAAAATTCAAATTCTCGAATCACTAAATCATGAAGAACAAGACAGGCAAAATTATACATTGTAAAGATTGAAAACTTTAACAGAATCTTGGCAGGAGCTTGGTTTGATTAATGCTCCTGGATTAAACAGGAAGAAAGATTTTGGAAAAGTTATGAGTTATTCCTATTTTAGATATTTCAGATCAAATATTCTGGGGGATTTTGTTTCAGACTAAGGATTTAGATTCTACTTAGCTATTTTAATAGTTAACTAGTGACACTTTAGATTAAAACTCTCTGAACTAATGACTATTCCTGTGTAACAGTTTGGATGATAACTCTGCAAGTGGGTAGCTACCCAGCACTATTTTATTACATCTTTCTCATTTGGATTTTTAAGTTTTAGTTGAAATTCTCCTTTTTACATGTGGGAGGATGCAGTTGCAGGTGGAAAATTTTATGGAGCACAAAAGTTCTGGCCTTGGGGGACGTTTTTCCCCTGGTAAAAATAGAGTTTGCAGATTCGGTTCTTGTCCTTACAGCAGCAGGATGAAAGTTCGAATGTATAATAAACCCTTGTGTTAGTTTGGAAATTACAATATGGACACATGATTGCATTTTTAATAATAAAACTAACTGGGATTTGTCAAAGGAAACAAAAATGTAATTTAATAAATGAAACATTTTACCAAAACTCATGCCACTCTCCTTGCTTCTTTCTTCTTCCTTGCAAATTGACAAATGATAGATAATAAAAATTGAAAAAGAAGCCATGCAAGGGGCCGGGGATATAGCTCAGTGGCACAGCGCCTGCCTGGCAAGTGCAAGGTTGTGAGTTCAATTCCTGGTACTGGAAAAAAATAAAAAAGGAATCCATCCAAACTCCTTATTTTCCTGGAATTAACTCCATTGAAGCAAGCCGTCTTTCTTTTGGATAGGAGAAGTCTAGGCAGTAGGCGAATGGGGCTTTGGAAGAAAGCAGTTCTCTATTGTTGCTTGTTATTAACCTTAAAAAAAATTATGGTGCTCTTATCTGAGTAAATATTTTGACTTCTTTTTCCTCTTCTAATTTAGTTTCCAAACTGGAGAGGGAGAGACATTTTCACTTTTGAGAAAGAGAACACACGTCTGGGGTCATCTGAACTGAGGGTTAGACTGTGGGCTCCCTGGAGGACCCCGAGCTCATCAGTCCTGCATGGGCTCCAGGGACTGTGCCTCACAGAGCCTTCTGAGACAAGGCTGGAATGGACACCACGGGCACCACAAATCTCACTCTCCCGGCCTCAGATTTGGTGTCCGAGGAAAGGTTCTCGAGTTCCAAAGGCCAGCTGAGCCTCTCTGTCCTTCTTAAGGTAACAGGATATGATAATTTAGGATTGCAAACTTTCTATGCATTCAGACCATTATCTTCCCCTGTAACATCTATCCTGCTTTTATTTCATTTTTGTGTGAATCATATTATATCCCTAGTACATACATGAAGACTCATATAAAAATGATCAGCTGGACATGGTGGCACATACCTGTAATTCCAGCACTCAGGAGGCTGAGGCAGGAAGATCACTGTGAGTTTGAGGCCCTGAGTTCAAGGTCAGCCTGAACTACACTGCAAGAAAGGAGAGAGAGAGAGAGACAGAGAGAGAGAGAGAATCATATTTAAATGTAAAACCACAGGTAACCAATCTTGGGTTTTCTTTATACATCCCCAAAATAATTTGCCTTCTCCTGAAGCATACCGAACAAGAAATAGAACAAGAAAGCACTAAGTTTTCTGATAAAATTACAAATTACACTCAGTTAAAAAAAATAAGCAGTGTTTTCTGCAGTGAGCTTTCTGGACCCGCAGGAAGAAATTCCTGAGCTTGGGAGCCGCAGCCCCGGCTTGTCTGCTATTGTCCTGTGTGAGCAGGTGGGCAGCTGGTGTCACACACTGCAAGTCGCCCTCAGAAGGACCTCTTGATCTGGTCTGGCCAGTTGGAAGTCTTAGTTTTTTAGTTTTGTAGCTAACATGATGCTTTCATTTGTTTTCTCTCAGTCACCTCGCAACATTTTCCTGAGATACGGAGTAGCCGAGGAGGTCGATCCAGGGAGGCTGCGGTACTGCTCCATCGCGGTGCACAGTGAAGCAGAGTCTTCCGTGCTTTCGTTGCCTTCTCCAGCGCTGGGCAGATGGCATCGAGAGCGTGGTCCGCGATGTCCCCACAGGACAGGGAGCTCTGTTACTTCACCATCAGCCCGAGGCAAAGGCTCTGTCACAGCAGCAGCAGAGTTGTTCTGCATCAAGAGCGCGGGATGAAGAAATCTTGGGACAACATCTGAGGTGGTGTTGGTCAAGGAGTCTGAAGCCCATTCAAGCGTATGAGAGAACACTTGCCCGTGTGCCTTTTGAATTTCCAAGAGTTCCACTTAAATTCTTAAGGTAAAATTAGGTAAGCCAGTGTTACTATTGGCCTATATGTATATATATATATATATATATATATATATATATATATATATATATTATATATGAAAAAAAAGAAAAAATTGCAAATAGTGCTAGTGCCTAAGTCAGTTACCACTTACCACTTTTAATTCTTAGTCTTTAATATTTTGGTGTGAACAGAGGTGCTGGGGTTAGGAGATTTGGAGGGAGACAAGGCAAGGGAAGGGAAGAGGTCGTGGGTCCCATGCACTAAGGAGCTGAGAGCCCAGAGGAGAAAAGAGCTCCTTGTCATGGTTCCTGTTGCCATAAACTCTCCTTTAAAGAGGGTAAGAACAGAGCTTATTCTGGCCCGATATCGATGACCAGTGATATCAATGCCCAAGGAACGTGGGTTCAGGTTGCGCTGAGTGATGTGCTCCTGGCCATGGTCATGCATACTTGGCGCAGAATTGACACCTTGCTTCAGGAGTTTTGGCACTCACCGTGGGGCCCAGGGGTGATTCTTTTTCCCTGAAGGAGCTTCGTGGATCAGTGCCAGGTTCCTGCATGGACCCTTGGTGCCCATCCAGGACAGCTCTAGGTGTCTTCCCAGGTGCCAGGCCTCCCCCGGCATTGGACCGTGGTCCTTCGGTGTCTTCTGAGATGCTTGGGTTTTTCTATCTGTTCATTTCTGGGTGCTGGGATGGAACCCAGGGCTTCACACATGCTAGATAGGTCTCTCCCTTGGAGCAGCGGCCCCAGCAGCTGCCTGTTGGTATTGGGATATTTTTTGCTGTTTCAGAACATTTGTCAGAACATTTGTTTGCTCACATTGTATTTTCTTTTTCAGCCGTACCTCCATTATTTAAAAATTCGTTTTTGGTTTTTCATCTCTTTTGGCTTTTTACCACCTTGGCTTTTTAGTATAGAAATTCTATGATCATTCGATTGTAAAGATCCCCAAGATAAGAAATATTGGTTTAGGGCCAGTGAGATGGCTCAGCGGCGTAAACGCCTGCCTGGCAAGCGCGAGGGCCCGAGTTCAACTCCCGGAACCCACATACGATAAAAGGGCTGGTGATATCGCTCAGTGGCACGGGCGCCTGCTGTCGTGCGAGGTCCTGAGGTTGACCCCCCGTACCCACAAAAAAAAAAGAAATGTTGGTTTACTGCCCCCTGAAAGGGTACAGTTAAGTAACAAATCATTGCATGGTCTGGCGGGGGAATGCCCCATAGTGCTGTGATATTGTAGGGAAAGTCCCCAGTAACACACTGCATGCCTGGGTCAAGGGACGTTTAGTGGCCCATCTGGGGACTCACACATAGGGAGTGAGGGGTGACCACCCATGTCTGACCTCTACCCTGCTCCTAAAATGCCAGGATCTACCATAGACACCATGGAGGAACCTTGGGGAAGCTACAGGAGCCCGGCAAAGGGTGGAGCCCATTGAGTACCAGAGAAGGTGGTGCAGGCTGGGAGAAGGGACGATGCCTCCATGACAATGGGGAATGGAAGCTCAAGGTGGGAGGACGTAATAGGGAGAAACTACGATTTGGTACTCCAGTGGTTTTATATTTGAGAGTTATGGGCCTCAACTTCCAAGTACCTGGAAAAATGGGGGAATTTAACCAAGGATGGCTTTAGCTTTATGTTCCCTCTGTGGGGACATTTGATGTCCCTACACTAGTTTTCTTGCACAGTGAACTAGAAGCCTGGGACAATAAAACAAGGAAGAAAAAGGAACAAAAGAGAAAAGGAGGAGGGGGAGGAGGAGGAAGAAAAGGAAGAAGGGGAGGGGGAGAGGGACAGGAGGAGCCCCTGGGGGAGGTCTGGTCTGGTCTGGTCTGGTCTGACTTTCATTGTGAAGAGCCTAAGCTCTGTTTAGCTGCAGCATAAGGAAAGTAAGAATATCTTTCCAACCAGCTGTGTCCAAAATTTGAAGCAAGAAGAAACGTGACTTCCATCCCCACATGCAGCCTGTCGAGCTGCACTCTGCAAAACCAGGCGGTGTTCAGCTACGGCTCCTGAAGAGGAGAAGGTGATTTTCACTTGCAATACTACCTGGCCCCAGGATTCTTTGGAAACAGGAGAGAAATGTCCTTGGATCATCCTGGACACAGTGCTGGGCAGAATTTCATTGAAACCCATCAAGGGAAACTGCCAAGCTCCCAGAAAAGGCTTCCGCAGTCTCCTGTGGCAATGCCGCTCTTGTTTGGCTGGATCAGTCCTGCACTCTTCAGGGTGATCAAGCTCATCCTGACAGCTGTGCTTTTCCTGGGTGAATTCGCTTTCACTCTACATGTCAAGGGGTGTGTGTGTGTGTGTGTGTGTGTGTATGTGTGTGTTGGTACTGGGGATCAAACGCAGGGGCTGTGTAGCACTGAGCTACAGCTTTTTTAGGTTGTTCTTAAATTTTATTTTATTCTTAAATTTTGAGACAGGGCCTCATTAATTTGCCCAGGCTGGTCCTGAACTTGTGACCCTCTTGCCTCAGCTTCCCTAGGAGCTGGGGTTATAGGCACGCACCACTGTGCAGGTTTAATACTTTGTTTGGTCAGCAGGCCACATTACAATTCCTGTGAACATCTTTAGGATAATTCTTAAGCTGCAACGATAAGGTTAACACACGAAGATCTTAGCTCTCTTTCTCCCCCTTCTCTCTTGCACTCCTTTTTCTCCTATCTTTTGTTATTCCAGGTTGCTTAGAAATTTATTTCCATCCAGTCCTTGCAGATATCTGAGAATTAACTCCCTGACTCATTAGAGACTTAATAATAATAATGATAATAATAAAAATAAAGTGGCTTTTCAAAATTATGCAAGCTGCCATAGTACCTGATTCATGTGAAAATTTTGGGCCGTAGCCTTGGTGAGGTTTGCAAATGAAAATCTTGAAATTTAGCCACATGAACTTTAACTCGTTCCATTTTGTCACAAATGTAATTTGGATTCAATGATCATTTCGTGAACTGATCAATTTATATTCCTATATTTCTAGCTTATAATTTGTTGGCAAAATAGAGATGCCTTTAAAAACTGTCAGCTTTCTCCGTCATGTGCTGGATGTGGGGCTCTGGGTGGCGACTGGATGATAGGGAGCGATGCCCATGGGTTGATCCCTCCACTGGCCAGTGTGTAGCTGCCTGGCTGCTAGGAGGGGGGGTCTGCTCAGAAGGAGCAGTCGCTGGCGGGTGACCCAAAGGGTTGCTCCTCCTCCCTGCCTCCTCTTTGCTGTTCTGCTTCCTTGCCACCATGACCTGAGCAGCTTTCCCCTGCCTGGACCCTTCTATCAATGCGCTGGCCACTCAAGGGCTGAGACTTCTAAAACAGGAGCCAAGACGACCCTCTCCCACTCTGAGCTGCAGGTGTCAGGTGTTTTGTCCCAGGAACAAGGAAAGTGACTGAGACACTCACGCTGTGAGGTATCCAGGGGCTGGGAGCGGACTTTCTCTCATGCCTCAACTTTCCCATGAGGAATTCAGACCATTGTTGAGAACAGGTACATGTGGTAAATATAAACGGGATAAACAATGGTAAGCTAATTCCTCATAGCTTCAAAAATCTTTGTCAGTAACCTAAAAGTTTAAGTTATGCTATACTAAATCAAGTAACGTTCATCAGATGTCTAGATCATTTCTAAGTAAGTTAAAATGCCGAAACCTCGTTTACTAAGCATACATTTAAAGTCTATACGCTTTGGTAATTTTGCTTGTATATTTTACGAAGTGGGGACAAGGCTAAATCCATTGCAACACATTTCCACTCTTCAGTTATGTTGTGAGCCAAGACGGTGGCATGTGCTGGTGGTCCTTGGTTCTGGAGGCTGAGGGGCAGGATTGCTTGAGCCCAGGAGTCCAAAAAGGAAAACAACTTTGCATTGTGAGAAAGCACACATTCCCCCACCCTTTTTGTGGTATTGGGGACTGAACCAAGGCCTTCACACTAACTAGATCCCCAGCCCTCTTTTTCATCTTTTACTCTGAGGCAGTGTCTTGCTAAGTTGCCTGGGCAGGACTCAAACTTTTAATCTTCCTGCTTCAACCTCCCAAGTGCTGTAATTACAGATGTGCGCCATGGTGCCTAGCAGAAAATCACGCATCTCTAAAAATTACTAGTCTACCTAAAGTGCCTAAGAATTGGTAACCAAAACTAAAAATAGTAAGGGAAGCAACTCTGTATGGGAGGAACACAAGATACATTTTATACAGACAGTTACAGAGTGCAATAAGGTTTTGGGGAAAAAAGAAGGTAAAGTTTTGTCCTAAAAGTGACTATGGTTCCAAAGTAGGAAAGAGAAGTAGAGTAGAGAACTGAGTTTGGATGAATTGTGAAAGATTTGAAAAAGCTGTAAAAGAGGTGTTACGGTTTGGGTCTAGATGTCCCCCAAAACCTCATGCTGTCATAGGTGGAACATTTCAGAGGTGGCTGGATCTAGAGTGTGTGATACTAGGATTAAGGGTGTGTGATTGCCAAATCGATCCACGGATTGGTGTGGCACCGCCCCTATCCTAGAAGCTTAGATAGAATATAAAGGGGGCAGAAAGACGCTGTTAAGATCTCTTTTTGCTTTGCTACCTTCTGTCTGCCATGAACTGTTCTCCTCTGCAAAGCTGCTCTAGCCAATTATGGCTGAAACCTCTACAAACTGTGAGCTACACAAACCTTCCCTCCTTTAACTTTGGGCATCAAGTATTTTGTCTCAGCTATGAGCAAAGTAACAAAGACAAGGGGCTTAGAAGGAATGAATAAAAAATATCAGGCAAACTAAAGAGGAGTCCCCTGAACACAGGGGTGGCAGAGAGCCTACACGTGAATCCACAGAATGGTGAGTTTGCAGGTAGCTACGGGACAGTGGCCATGAGTCTCACTGCAGGAGCCAGGGCCAGTGCTCTGTGGATGCTCTACAGGAAGCAGCAATTACAGCAGGTGACAGATGGAACTTTAACCGGAGACATCACACGTGAAGTGCCCACAGTCCCCAGTGAAATGATGCTTTAAGGTGCCTCGTAGTAGAGTTACCCAGTATGGGAATGAATGAGGCCACAGCTGCACTCCACCAGTGGGCTGTAGATGGGCAGCACTGCAAGACATCTACCGGGGTCTCATTTCCCTTTCCCACTGTGACCTAGAAGTAATATTGGGCTATGGCCATACAATCTGTGAAATCCAAATTTCTCACGAGGCTGCCTTGTGTCTCTGCTTCCATGGCTGACAGTATTTGGGATATGGGAAGGGATAATTTCTTTGGGATGGAATTCGTAGTTATGTTTTATTGCCTGACTTCTATAATGAGGTTAACTGTTTCGTTTCCAGAACTGGAATGTAACATAATAAAAAACAACAGAATGGCTGAAATTATTAGTGATGTATGAGGGTCAGAATAATTTGCGTATTGAAAACCGGTCTTTCTTGGATTCAGCACTGGCCTCTACATGAGGTTATAGCCGTGGAGCCAAATTGGCCAGAAGACAAAGGAGACTTGGAAGATGATGATGAGTTACTTTAAATATTCCAGACATCAAGTAAATATTTCATGAAGTGCAGATGAGCGCAGGTGGTGGGACACAGCAGGTCGTGGTTGGTGGGTGCCTGCTTCCGCCGCCTGTCCCTGCTCCTTGGCCACCGTGTGTGCTTGGTCATGGCGGCTGCAGGATTAACTCCCCTGCCGTGCGTGGCGTGCAAATGCCACATCACTCACAGAACACAGAGGAAGAGAAGGATCAGGTCTCAGCCAGCATGGCCAGCGCTTGGACAGGGCCCAGTGGTTCCTCCTGACAAGGGAAGGATGTGTGCCTGTCACTTGACCTTGCTCCTGCAGGGCCTAGAGCAGCCTGACCAGGCAGTGGGCCAGGCCCTCATCTGCACCTGCAGTGTGGCGCCTGGCCCAAGGGGGACCGCGGGCTGATTTTTCTCCAAAAAGGCACATGTGACTGCAGATCCAGCAGGCTGATGGCTTGAGTAAGAACGTTGCGATTGTGGGAGCCAATGATCTGGGCTCTCTCAGTGCTTTGACAGAGCTTTACTTTCAACCTCTGCACTGTCGTTGGGTGGAGCCCTGGGAATGGATCATGAAGGTCAGCTGGTCTCAAGTGTCCAGCACCCAAGAACTAAGACTTCCGTAAGAAGCCATGGGTGGTGCTACATGCCAGTCATCCCAGCACTCTGGGAGGCTGAGGCAGGAGGGTGGAAAGTTTAGCAATTTAGCTACTTAGCAAGACTCTGTCCTGCCCAAAAAAGAAAAAGAAAAGGAATTGGGGATGCAGCTCAGTGCAGAGGCTCTGGGTTCAATCTCCAGTACTGAATGATGATGATGATGATAATAATACAAGGGGCACATTTCAGAGAAAGGTGTTATTCTCCCTCTTTGAATCTTCTGTTCTTGTTCTTGATTTTAGGAGGAAACATTCAAACAGCCTGGTGCATATTTTCCTAAACGTTAGTAAGTATAAGTATGTACGTGCACATAGAGTTGTTTTTTTTTTTTTAATATGGGTACCGGGAGTCGACCTCAGGACCTGGCGCTTGCCAGCAAGCACTTATGCTGCTGAGCCTTCTCATCGGCCCCACATAGAGTTTTTGTTTTGTTTTACAACATTCTGCCCTCTTACATTTTCATTAAATTGTTCAATACCTGTCCATTTTAGTACATAAAATTATTCCCCAAATTGTAGGAATGTCTTAGACCATTCATAAGATTATAAATCACAGAAACCATGGAGAGATAATACTGAGTAATCTGAGCTGAGTGGGAACAGAAGCATCAGGGATGTTGGTCCTTAAGGAAAGAAAGCCAGGGCTGTGGTGCATGCCTATAATCCCAGTGACCTGGGAGGCTGAGGCAGGAGGATCACAGGTCTCAGTATCCCCTCACCCTTGAAAGAGAGACAGAGAAAGAGACAGTGAGACAGAGAGAGAGAGAAAGAGAGAGAGAGAGAGGGAGAGAGAGAGAGAGAGACAGCGTGAAAGGAAGGAGTGGAAGAGGAAGAGAAAGAGAAAGAGGAGGAGGAGGAGGAGCAGCAGCAACAGCAGCCAGGGAGGCAGAGGTTAGTATAATTTCCAGTTTTAGTTAATCAAGCTAAATTGATTCACAGTTGTATCCTAAGGGCACAAGCTGAATATCCCTAAAACCATAAACTCTAATGCAAAATGCTAAAATCCTAAAACCTAAAAAGTTTTGACTGTTGGCATCCATGGAAAATTCCACACCGCACACAAATTTATTAAGAATATTGTAAAGTCACCTTCTGGCAATGTGTTAAAGGTGCATATGAAACACAATCGAGCTTTGTGTTTAGAGCCGAGTCCCCTCCCCAGGAAATGTCACAGCATGCAAATGTCCTAAAATGGGAAGCAATCCCAAACCGGAAGCATTTCTGGTCTGGGGCATTTTAGACTTGGAGTATCCACCTGTGCAACCCAAAGGACAGTCACTGGCACTTGCTTTGTGGGTGAAATGGAAGAGAGGCCAGGGGTTGTCCCTGGGCTAAATAGGTCACTTGACCAGTCACTTGACCCTGGGGTTGTGTTTCCTATTCAGGGAACAACTGGATTAGACTTGATGCTATCTGTGGTTCTATTTCTGATTAGTGCTTTAATTTCCTAGAAAAGCCCCCTCATGAATCTTGCTGGGTAAAACACTCTTTGTTCTGGGATACTCCTGATGGGTCTCCCCTCATTCCCACTGGCCGCCACTATGCCTGTCACCCAGCTTGCATTACCCAATGTCCTAACTTCTGAGAACACTGCGGCCGACCAAGGGTTTTCCATCCTTTATCACATCTGGCTTTCACAGTTTCTTGGTGATGAAGCCGAAACTGAGCAGAGGTTACCTTGACCCTTACTTTACAGACTGAGGGAGAAATCCAGAGAGGCCTGCAGGGACCTGTTCCTACGCATGTGGTCTTGGCACTGGTGGCCAAGTAGACGGAGGTGATCAGGGTAGAGCCACTGGCTTGCCCTTATTCAAGAACCTGAGCTGTGGTATATTTGTAATAACGAGGACTAACTATGATTCAATACTGGCAGTACAACAAAAAAGAAGCTTAAACTTGGGGAGGGGATTTGCTTTGAGCGGAAGATGCTCGCAGGTGTTTGTTCTGTGTCCAGTGGGACCTGGAGGATATCCTGACTCTTCCTTATCACACCCGATGTTCCAGAGCTCCAGGTACAAGTGCTCTGTCACTGTCCCGTCTGGTCTTCCAGGCGTCCCAGGCTTTTTAGTTAGCATTCTCCTTCCTGGAATGTGTGTCTCCTCACTTCTGCCAAACTGTTACCTGCTCTTCAAATTCAGGGTCTCCTAGCCCATGAATTATGTGCTCGCTATCATCTGCAGTTACAGAGCTCCTTTCTCACCACTGCTGTGCGTGTGTGTGCGTGTGTGTGTGCATGTTGAATCCAGGGCCTCCTGCATGTTCAGCTCTACCTTGACCTTTAAAATCTGCATCGCTGCAATAGCTTCACATTTCTATGACCTGCACTCCCAGCTTTTTAGAGGTAAAACAGGGGTCCCAATATAGTCTTGGATTCTCAGGCAGTAGATACGGCACTGTGAATGCTGAAAAGATGGATTAATGAGGACATTCATTTCACTGGAATTTATAAAAGTAGCAGTTTAGCACAATTTTAATTTTACTTTCACTGTAATTTGTTGCTGGAACTTTTTCCTTAACACTCAGTCTTTCATTTTTAAAAATTTGAAGCAGTTACAATGTTACACAAAGTTATAAGCAGTTACAATACTATACAATAGTTACAAGAAGTTACAATGTTACGCAAAAGTTGCAAGCATAGGAAAAAGACTTTTACCCTGTGAGTTGCTATCTGACCCCATTCTCCTGGAATAAATTCATCTGTATTTCCTACATCTTTGGCCAGGCCCATTTCCTTGCTTTCAAGCACAAGGAGCTATTCCTGGTTCATCTTGTTCTTTGCCTATCTGCTCCTGGAGTCAGCCTTTATCCTGAGGAGCTCTGGTTTTATTTCTTGAAGAATCACACTTGGAAGCCAAGCTCAGCGCCTTAGTTACTATGTTCCCTGCTGCTAGCATGTTCTTTCCAGGCCTGCAGTGAGGAGGCTGGGAATTATGTACGACTGTCTATATCTCCGTGTTTCTCCATGGAGACTATTCATTGACACTGATGTCACTAATTTCAGCTAAAGACAGCAAGGTTCAGTCTTGCTTTCTCTCTTTACATTTCCAATTTCATTTTTTGACTGTGAGAAAATTGGCTGCTACAACCCACAATATACGTATTTATTCAACCAATCCCCTTGTGTCTTAGTTACTTTCTCTTTGCTGGACAAAATAGCTGGCACCCACAACTTGAAGGAGGAGAGGTTTATTCTGGTTCACAGTTTTAGTCCACAGTTCGCTGCCTCCCAAGCAGGGCAGCATGGCGGAGGGGCTTGACAGAGGAGAAACAGCTCCTGGCATGGCGGCAGGAAGCAGAGAGAAACAAGGAGGAGGAGGGAGATAGACCTTTCCAGGCCATGCCCCCAGTGACCAGCTCCTCCTACCAGACTTCACCTCCCCGCATCATACCCAGCCGTGAACCCCATCAGTGCATTAATCTAGAATCACGCACCCATGAGTCAATCACCCCCCAAAACCCCACCAAATGAGTGCATGAGGCTTTGGGGGACATCTAGATATAAACCATAGCACCTCGTGTACAGTTGTTATGCTTTGGATCTAGAATGCCCCCCAAATCTCCTGTTCAGAGGTGGGACTTTTGGGGGATGCACTGTGCTCATGAGCAGATTCATCCTTGATGAGTTAATGGCTGATGTGCTATTCCCAAGTGGGGTCTGGTGGGAACAAGCAGGTTGCTGAAGGCTGACCTGGAAGCTTGCATCCTTGTCCCCACCTCCTTCCTCTCTCTCTACTTTTGGCCACCATGAGCTGATCAGCTTTGCTCCACCAGGCCCTTCCACCATGATGTCCCTGCCCTGGAGCCTACAACCATGGACTGAACCTTCCTTAAGCTGTGGACATTGACATGGGGTATTTTGCCCCAAAGATGGGAAAGCTGACCCATACCATAATTAATCTAGTTCTGTTCTCCCATTCCCTGTTCTTCCCTTACCCTTCCTGTGTCTTGGTTTCCCCTTTCCACAGGTTACTGCTCCTTACTCTCCACCCCAGAGGCATCACTGTCCCTCTGTGTCCATCAGCATCACCTGCTTGACCCCAACTTCCTGTGCTAGTTGTCTCTATCTCCATGGACTCCCTCCACTCCACTTGGGCTCCAGCAGCCACCCCAGGCCACCTCTCTTCCAAGTAGGCTCTGCTGAGAAGGATGCGCCCCTCATCCTGCCTGAACGCTAGAAGACCCCACGGGGCACACACATGCCTACCTGTGAGGACATCCTCCATGGCCTGTATCGTTCCCCAATCCACGACCCTGCGAGACTTCAGCTGGCTGCTCCGTCCCCTCCTGCTGGGGTCTCTCTGCTGCAGCTGCAGCTCCAGGACCCACTCTGGGCCACTAGGCCTTGAGCTGTGCTCCACCCGAGAGCTCTAAGGATGGGAAGGGAAAGGGCAGGACAGAGGTTGGGTCTTCAGAGTCCTTACTGGTCCTGCCCAGGGACACATGTGCCCAAACAAGTTTAAAAGACAGAAATTCATTCCTCATTTGTCACTTTCACAAAGGAGTTGGGCTCAGAAAAACTTGGAGATATTAAAGAAAAATAAGATTTGAAGTCTATTGTCCTTTCCACTGGAGAATTAGACTTCACTTCTCAGGCCTTGTGTTTCTTCCTGATAGAAGAGTTGGACATTCGGGAATACAAAGGCGGGGCTGGGCTCTTGCTGCTCTGACTCCACTGTCTCGGTTTACAGATGAGGGCACTGGACTTGGTGAGGTTCCTGAGCTGGAAATGGAAAAGGCAGCTTCCAAAACCCTGCCTGTGCCCATGCACCCACTTTCTTCATTATTACTGAGACCATTTGAACTTTAGGGCAAATTCCCCAGAAAAAGAGTTGGCACCTTGTACCCTCTTTTTGAGGCGGCAGATTTCTTCAGCCGTGCTGGTGTTGAGAGGGTGCCCCATACGAGGCCCCCAGATAACCCGAATAGTACTTGGGTGCTTTTAGCTTATTAGGGCAGAAGATCTAGAAATCAGCCTCACTTCGCTGGTAGCTGGTAACGCGACATTTTATAAATACTAATCGCGTGCTTGTATTAACTGTACATGGAAAAGTTGTCAAGCAGGCTGTTACCCATTTTACTGTTCATCTTGTAGGGTGGATGGATTAGAGAAATATGAGTGACATGAATGACTGAGAAATCATATTTTCAAAAAAATCCAGGCTGGTGAGATGGCTCAGCGGCATAAGCGCCTGCCTGGCAAGCGTGAGGGTGCGAGTTCGACTCCCGGAACCCACATACGAAAAAGGGCCGGTGATATCGCTCAGCGGCACGGGCGCCTGCTGGCGCGGGAGGTCCTGAGGTCGACCCCCGGTACCCACAAAAAAAAAAAAAAATCCATGATATGAAACTTGCATTATTGAAAACCCATTACCTCTGTTGAAAAAAATCCAACACGTCAACGTATCACTTTGTAACCAGCAAAGTTGGTTGTGGAGAAGCTGGGAATGAACAGCTTATGGGGTATAGAGGAGCTTTTTATTTATTTTTATTTTAGTTTTGTTCAGTTTAGTTGTTTTATTTTGTTTTTTGAGACAGGGTCTCACTTTATACTGCAGGCTGACCTTGAACTCACTCTGTAGCTCAGGCTGGTCTTGAATTTGTGGTGATCCTCCTGCTTCAGCCTCCCAAGTGCTGGGGTTACAGACCTGTGCCCCCACGCTGACTAGAGGCGCCTTTTAAACATTCATTAATTCCTAAAGGAAACCTTGCGCCACAAGGCCAAATGGAAAAACAGACAATAAACTGTATTTCATAACCCAAAAAAAGGCTTGGACCCTGCACCTACGCGTGATTTAAGTGCTCAGCGGCGGCACCGGCTGACTTCTGGCTTTGGTGGCCTTTGCGCATCCGTGGGATTCTGGAGATCACTGTTAGCAGAAGTGCGGACTGCACACCGGAGAGGGGCGCATCCTGGGGCTCAGCGCAGTTCCTCCTTCAGGAGGGGTCCGGTGACCACCCAGGGTCTGTCCTGGGTCCCTTCAGGCTGGGCGGGTCATTACCGCGCATTTAGGGGGTGGCTCTGCAGAGCGCTCTCCGCCCTCCCCCCGCCGGGCGCCTCCTCTGTCCTGGGCCTCATGTCCCTCACATTCTGTCCCCCGTCGCCTTCTTCCCGTCTCAGCCCCAAGGCCCCAGGGAGGTGAGGTCCTTTTGTCCCGCTGACTTGCTCTGGGCTCGGTGTCCCTTTCTAGGTGTGTGGTTGGGGGGCTGCGCAGCCCGGGACTTCCTGGGTAGCCGACGGCGAATCCCAGTTTCACTTTGTGCTTGGCAGACACAACCTTTGTCCCCAAACACCGCCTTGGCATCGCACAAGCTCGCTGGGCTCACACCCGAGCCAGCGCGTCGTGACCCTCATCCGAACAAACAAACCGCCTGTGATCTGCGGATGTTCCGCCGGCGCAGGAAGGGCCCTGTCCGCCCTGCACACTCCTGACTCGGCTTCCTCTTTCTCCCGAGGGTCAGAAGTGCGACCAAAGCAATTCCTGTCGGTCTCCGAGACCATGCGGGGCTGCCGCCTCCAGTCCAGGACGCCGACAGCACCGAGGTAACCATGATCGCTACACTACGGGGCGAGCGCCGGCATAGGGGTGGCAGCGGGGCGCGGGAGGCGCGGGGCGCCAGGCTGGGCGGGGTCGAGTGCGGGGCGGGGACAGGACCGTGCCTTATCTGCACGTCTGGGCGGACCGGCTCCCCGCGGGCAGGGGCCCAGAAAGAGCAGAGGACAGGGACGCAGGGGCAGTATTGCCTCGGTACACAGAGGGACGCGGAGGCGGAGCGGGCCGGAGAGGTGCGGGGCCGGGAGCTCCAACCTGCCCCGCCGGAGGAGCGACCAGGAGAGGGAGGGAGGCAGGGAGGGAGGCAGGGAGGGAGGTCCCTGCCTCCGGCACGGGGTGGAACCCGGGACCTCGCATCGAGCTCCGTCCCTAACCCCTCTGCATTTTTCGTTTTGAGAAAGGTCTCTCTCGGTAGCCCGGGCTGGAACTTGCGACCCTCCTGCCTCAGCCTCCCACAGTGCTGGGAGGACAGGCATGCGCCGCCGGTGGTGGAGCCGCTCCGACCGGGGGCCCCACGTGTCCACCTCGGCGGGGACAGAGGGGGCGGATCCGGGTCCGCGCGGCTGGGGCAGCAGGCGCAGTGGCCCCGGCCTCACCGCGCCCGTCCCCTCCCGCAGGCTCCGCGCCAGGCCGGGTCCGCGCCGCCGATCGCCCTGCGCCACCCCGAGGCCCCGCGCGGCGCCGCGCTAGCCGGACCCAACCCGGCCCCGGACTCGACCCGACCCACCATACCCGACCCAGACCCGGACCCGGACCCGGACCCGCCCCTCCCGGCCATGGCTGCAGCGGCCGCGCTGCTGCTTCTGGCGGCGCCCGGGCTCGGCGCGCAGGGCCCCACGCGGGCCTTCAGCGAGGACGTGCTCAGCACCTTCGGCGCCAACCTCAGCCTCTCGGCCGCGCAGCTCGGGCTGCTGTTCGGGGAGCTGGGCGCGGGCCACGGCGTCCACGCGGGAGCCACGGGACCCGGCGCGCTGCACTTCAACCAGGTACGCGGGGCGCGCGGGTGCGCCGGGGATCCGGCGCGTGCACGACCCACCACGCGCGTACACGGCTGGGACTTGCGCGTGCATAGCTCCACCGTGCGTTTGCCCGTTGAGATGTCTGCTCTTGCAGGGCTCCGGCACGCACGTGGACGCCTGGACTCCTGCGCGTGCACAGCGCCGTCCAGGCGGGGAGGTGAGGGACGAGAGTCCCCGCTGGACCCGGCTGGTGACCCAGGGCGGATCTGGCAGCCAGACCTGCAGCTTTCCTCATAATGAGCTCGTGGTTATAAGGTGTTACAGCAAAGTTTCTGAAGTAGTTGAGAGCCGGAAGCTGCCCCAAGAGATGCTTTTGCGAGATGCTTTTGGTGTGCTTACACAGAAAAAGCAGGAAGGTGTACACACCCGTGCCTCCCGCATTATCAGCTGCCCGGCGGTGTGACCCCTGCCTTCCACAGTCATCGGGCTCCGGTGTGCACTTCCTGAGGCAGTTAGCGTTGAAGGGCCTGTGGGACAGATCGGGAAACCAGGGACGCCTGGAGACCAAGCTCCCGGCTTCCTTGGTGGCTGGCTGGGCTCGAAGAGTTAGTTTCTTATCTGTCAGGTCCAGTAATTGACCCTAAAATTCATTGAAAGTGGAAACTACATCTGGCAGTGCATACACACAGTGCCTCTAGTCATTTGACATCCTTGGGTTTCAGGACGCCTGGGGCTCCCAGGAGTAGTTCAGAGGCCACCTGTTGGTTGCAGAGCGCTTGCCTGGAGAGCAGATGGAGGGGGCCCTGGTCGCCTCCCAGAACTCGAGAGGGCAGGAGGCTCCACTAAATCAAGACCTTCGTTTCCCCTCTAATCCCGCTCTTGATGTCGAACAGCAGAGTACAATATTTCCACACTGTTTGTCACTTTTGGGCAATGGTCGTCCATTAGCAAAGTTTTTTTTTTGTGGTTCAAGACTTTTGGGAAACTGCAAACTACAGGTGTTCTCCGGTGACTCTGACCTCAGATTTCAGGCAGGGAAACGTTAATTGGGTGCAGTCCTGGAGAATACCATTATGAGGAAGTTGGTGTTCTTTTTGTTATCAATACCAATTAAGATAGAGCAGTCTAGAAGTTGAACTTTATGTGTCTTGGGCTCTTTGACCTAGAATGTTTTTGTGGTCCCCGTATGCATGTATTTTAGTAAACTGTCTCTGTCCCAGATCTGGCATGCTATTTAGTGTATCTGGTTTAATGTCTGTGGCATGATATGTTGGAAAGGCTGATATGCCCATATATTTTACTGATCTTTTAGAAAATAATGCAAATAACTTCCTAGGTATTTTCCTCATGAGTTGTGTTGCCCTCCTTAAAAGGAGCTGACCACTGCTCTAGGCGGGGGGATTGTAGGCTTGGGAGGAGGCTGCGACTGGACTTCACCTGCCTATCTGTCACCCCATACACTGTTTCACTTACAGGATCCCTTATCTTGTGGTGTCTGCGGGTGAATTGTAAAGGGGCCAAAGATCCCCCAAGCCACCCTTACAGAGAGACTGGGAAATGTGCCTACATTGTTTAGAATAATTGGCTGAGTTTCCTAGCAATGTGATTCTGGTTTATTATCAGGGATTTGTCTCACAGATAAATAGTATATATGTTGACACCTTGCTTTTCATCCTCATGTTTGAATGTTTAATTATGCTAATGGTGGCCTCTGTGGCCATCAAAGAGACAGGAAAGGTTACCACTTAATCAGACCCAGCAAGCATCTATTTGAAGTTCTAAGAAGTCCCAGTGAAAACAACAATCGTTGGTTAAATGATGACACATTAAGTGCGATCCAGAACCATCCCTTAATTTGCTGGTGATTGCTGGACTTGAGCCAAGACATTCCCAGCACTCCAGCCTGAAGCCGTGCCGTGTGAAGCAGACAGTATGGTTTGTAACGTGTTCATGCTCCAGAGAAGACAACCCCGGGCCTCACCTGGCACAGAGGGGACTGAACAGTGTGTGGTGCATAATGAAAAAGGCAGGGAAAATAGCATTTGTTCCTCTGGGTCAGCAATTCACCGCATCTTCTACAAGATCTATCTCTAAGTGACATTGTTCTTTCGGATGAGGGCTGTGGTGTTTAGGAGGTCATCTTCTTTCAGGTAGTAGACTACTGAACACCAGAGGTGTGTTAGATTATTTTGAAAAAAGTTCTAATATTTTTTCATCATCCCTAAGTACTGATTGTCAAACTAGAGACAATAAAACCAGTCATTTCTGTGCTTCTTATGGCTGCTGAGGGGACACGGAGCTGACAGAAGAGGCAACGGAGAAGCGGACGGGGGAGTCCTTCAGCCAAGGGGCCCTGGGGCCCATGACCTGCACAGGTCTGATCTGCCAGGGTGAGGGGTTGCCAGGATGCGTGCAGAGCCCCCAGTGCGGGTGTCGTGGGTGGTTGACGGGGACCTACGGTGTCTGTGCAGGTGCTCCTTTCTCATTCCTTTCTTCCATTTCCTTTTCTTTCATTTCCTCTTGTCCAACAGGGCATCTCCAAATGTGTGTGCACGTGTGTGCGCCTGTGCACGAGTGTAGACACCTGTTAAACAGCCTATGCATCTGGTGCCGGCCCCTCCATCTCCATCCAAACCCTCAGGCTCCTCCCGAGGAGGCTGCAGGGCGCTAGGAGGTGGCTGAAGGGTGAGGCAACCTTCATTCCACACCACAAACCTCACCAGCACTTTGTGGGGTTACTGGCCGCCCTTTCCTGCAGCACAGTTTTCCTGCACCTTCTTGCTCTCACCCATTGCCTGGACCCTGTTTTTGGTCTCCTTGGATTCATATCCTGTCATCCTAAAGCAGTGCAACAAATACTCTTTCCTTTCACAACCCCCTCTCCTAACTGTACTCGAGTCACTGGGAAGCCAAGTCCTGACGCAGCGAGGACCCTGCCCCTCACTTCCTTGGCCCGAAGTTCTTTGTGCTCTTGATAAAGAATTCAGTCAAGACACACAGGGTGCAGAAGTCTAGGTAGAGTTCATTGTAAAGTAGACACAGAGAAAGTTACGCCTTCAAGCGAGAAGGTGGCAGCGCCACGAGGGCATCTGCCCAGTGCAGTTTGGATGCCTTTTATGCACACAGAACTTGGTGCACACTGGTGATTATGTGCCTATTGCCGCTTTTCATAGGGGTTTCCTGGGAACGTTGGTATCTCAAACTGTCTTCCTTGTTCCTTTCTGGTGGTCTGAATCCTGTCCATGAATTTCAGTCATGTTTCCACCCAACGAAGGAGGGTCTTTCAAGAATGCTCCCTTTCCTGATAGTGCAGGGCAGGGTGTTGGCCGTGCGCCTTGTGGTCAGGTATCTGGAGGAATGTGCACAAAGGGTAACCTTCTGATGTCACCGTGCTCTGAGGATCATTTTAGGTCTGAGATCTAACCAACTATTGTAAGTGTGTTACACACTGAAGCCTTTGTTTCTTTACTTAATATAATTGGCAAAGCGTGCTGCTTCGGAACCCTCTTTCGTGCCTGCTAATGTCTGACTCCGCCTAGCATGCTTACTGGTTCAGTCTATACTCTACTTGCTTTTGCAGGGCTGGGGTGGAATCCAGGGCCTCCCACTTGCTGGGCAGGTGCTCCCATCCGAGCTGCAGCCCAGTGTGAGGTCTCAGCCTCGAGCCTGGCTTCGGGGCCTTGCCCCCTCTGCTGCCCACTAAATGAAACTATTCGGGCTCTGTGGAGCCCCTGATGCTTGCTCAACCGGTTCTTAGCTTATTTCCCTCTTTGAGATTTTCCTGCCTGACTACAATGTTCTTTTCCTTCAATCCTCCAATCAAAGTCTACATTTAAAAAAAGCCCAAGGGGCCGGTGAGATGGCTCAGCGGCGTAAGCGCCTGCCTGGCAAGCGCGAGGGCCCGAGTTTGACTCCCGGATCCCACGTATGAAAAAGGGGCCGGTGATATCGCTCAGCGGCATGGGTGCCTGTTGGCACGCGAGGTCCTGAGGTCGACCCCCCGGTACCCACAAAAAAAAAAAAAAAAAAAAAAAAAAAAAAGCCCAGGGAAGCTCTGCTGTGAAACCTTACCAGGGTGTAACAAGCAGCCCTAATTCATGGATTTCTGTATTTCCTGAATTGCTGAAAAATTTTTATGCTAATGTCAACTAACCATTCACATGCTGCACAGACCTTCGGACTGAAGACTGCACTCTAAATAGAGTGGTCATTTCAGGTACACATCCGGCCATGTCCCTCATCTTGTGAAAGCTACTCAGTCCCTTTAACACACTTCAGAGCCCTCTGACTTCTCCGTCTACACCTGTGGGCACTCAGACAGCTGCGTAAATGTGGCTCCTTCAGAGATGTCTTTCTTGATGTGCGTAAGACTTGGAGTCCCTTTCCTGTGATCTCCTATTACCTGTGTGACCAGAAGGAACATGCCGCCCTTATCTTTCAGTGCGTATAGTGTTACGTGTGTTACAATTTCTGTTTACATAGCTGGACTCCCTGCTGCCCCCTCTCCTCCGCAGTACCTTTTACTTTTATTTTTAGTCTTTTCAGTGCTGGGGAGGAACCCAGGCCCTGCACGTGCTGGGCAAGTGCTGTACCAATGAGCCGCACCCCTACCCTCCTGGTGGAGGTTAAACAAACCAAAGGGAACCTCCTGACTCATCTTTCTAAGGGCTGGTATAGCACCTGGGTCATAGCACGCATTGATTAGAAATTTTGGGAATAAAAGGTAAGTAGTTTGAGTTCTCACATGACTGCTCTTTATTGGAGGAGATGGACGTATGGATACATATCTGTGTTGCAGGACAGAAAGCCAGGTCTGATGGAAGAATTATAAGCAGAAGTGGAATGGGGTCTGACGTGTGTTTTCGAAGGCTCAAGCTGAGCGGAGCGTGGCCTGGATTGGTGGGAGGTAGTGGAGGCTGCTGGCCAGCAGCAGGAGGAGGAGTGGCTACTTCCTCCTGGGGACCGAGGAAGGGTGGAGCAGCTGGGCAGCCAGCGCCTGGTGGTAGAGCAGGCGTAGGCGTGGAGGATGCAGAAGGTGGGGAGATAAACAGGGGTCTGTTACAATGTTTGATTGTTGAGTGGCTTATTTGTTAATGGTGGTGCTGAGGCTGGAACCCTGAGCCTCACTGTGCAAGTGTCCACCACTGAGCCGCACCCCCAGCCCCCGCTGCGGACTTTTGTCTGTGAGGATCATGGAGCCATTGTTAGATCGTTCCCTTCAGTGCCTCTGCACCTTGTGGAGTCGGAGTCAGAGGCGGTGAGATAACTCCTGGCTCCTATCAGTGGATGACCAGGCCAGCAGGCTGCGTGTGTGTGTATGCGTGTGTGTGTGTGTGTTTGTGTGTGTGTGGTCACTGCATGCACGTTGTACTCACATTGCTTGTTGTCTAGTGCACTTTTTCCAGGGCTGAGGTCGATGACATGCATGTAATGGAGGAGGCTCTAGGAAGCACTGGCTATGGACAGAGGAGACAAAGAGCATCTGTTTATTTTATTTTATGTTTTTGACACAAGGTCTTGCTATGTAGCCTGGGCTAGCTTCAAATTCTCGGAGATCCTCCTGCCTCAGCCCCCTGAGTACCGGGATTACACCGCCCATGCCTGGCTGCCTCTGCTCTTCCTTTGCTATGGCCTGCATGTATTGAGACACAGTAGGAGGAAGCCTGCAGTCAGGAATGCCTCTGGACCTGCTTGGGCATGGAGAGGCTGGAAGGGCCACCGCAAAGGGCAGGGCGAGGTCCCCTGCCCAGTGTCTTCCCTGGGGACAGCACTCTCACACATGTTGCTGTGCACAATGTGTTGGGTCTATCTCAGCCTTCAGGACGAGGGCTGCTTAGGGTGCTATTAGCTCTGATGTCAGGAGCTCGGCTTGCTTCTCATTTTTTCCCCAAGTGACTCTCACACTCGCCCCTTCACCCTGTCTTGGAAGTCTGGAGAACCAAATGACGAGGGCCAGGATCACTACCATTCACTATGCAGCGTGACTCTTAACCAGCTTATTTATGATCTCATTTTATACTCGTGACAATCTTATGATAAATGTACCTTTTTGAGGTAATGTAGGTTGAACCCAGAGCCTTTGCATTGAGCTGCAGCCCTTTTTATTTTGGGTTTCGCTAAGTCACTAAGTTGCCCAGGCTGGGTGTGAACTTTCAACCCTCCTGCCTCAGCCTCCTAGAGTGCTGGGATTACAGGTGTGCACCACGATGCCCAGCTTGAAGATACCACCATTATTTTTGTTTTATGAATAAGGAAAATGTTGCCCACAGAGGTTCAGTGACGGCCTGTGTGTCAGAGTCGGAGGTGGAACCTCAGGCCATGTCACACACTGTGCTTCGGTGTGCTCTGGGGCCGTGATCCAGAAAAGCATGCTCTCTCTTGCCAGAGCCACCAGTGCAGGTTCTGAACCATGGACAAAACTGATGGATTGTCCCTTATCTGGCTTCATCACTCAGTCACATGAAGGCACAGTGCTGGGCTGTTCGATACAGCGATGGTGACCAGTGCCAGTCTTCAGTGCTGTACAAGTGGGGCCTGAGCCGAAGGCTGTGAGAAGCAGGCCTGGGGAGACAAAGCTGCAGTGGTTGAGAGATCGCCACAGCAAGCATGAGAAACCCCACAGGCGGTGAGTGATCCATGGATGGGTGCGGGGTCCTCCCAGGCTGGGGACCCTCAAGGAAGAGCAGCACTTGGGTGCCTGCTGATCAGTTTGGCTTCTGCCACTAAATGTGGGTCCCGCCAGGATCCCGAGTCACGCACCTCTCCTTAATGGACTGAGAGTTCCACTGATTCTTTCTCTGAAGATGAATTTTTTTCTGAGACGGCATTTTGAACCATCACACTTCCTTCTTCTCCAGACAGACAAGGGTGGGAGGAACATCTGTCTGTCCGGTTCTCACGGTGGCTGTGGACAGGCTCTGCCCGCGACCCCGGAGTGGAGGACAGCACCATCTCCCCCGGTGGGCTGGGAAGGGCTTGCATTTCTGACTCCCACCCATGGAAGGAGCGCCTATGCATCAGTCAGGGAGGGCACATGGGTAGTGGCACGGCAGGGTCCCGTGGCTGCAGTGCTCACGCTGTCACCGGGAGATGTGACTCCCCTCCTTCCAGGACAGACCTTTATCTCTCTCCAGGGAGCATGGAAGTAGATGGATGTGTGGGAGATGTGGTGCTTCCCATGGTTCATGCCATGTTCCTGTTTCCTGGTCACCTACCCTGGGGACTTTGAGGGGCAGGGACTTAGTTTCCCTATCATGAACACTGTTGCTTTTCAACTAGGACTGCAGTTTCAGTGTGTTTTCTTTAAATGTGACACGTATGAAATATTCTATGCTATCAGTTTCTTTTGGTGGTAATAGAAGCAGGGGAGGAGCCAGGTGTGGTGGCACAGACCTATGATCCCAGCACCTGGGATAGCTGAGGCAGGAGAGCTGCAAGTTCAAACCCAGCCTGGGCAACTAAGTGACTTAGGAAGACTGAGTCTGAAAAACAAAACCAAAAACCAAAAATAGCTGAGATGTCGCTCAGTGCAAAGGCTTGGTGTGGCCTTGAGACTAAAAATAAGCCAATTCTGACACCAGTTCTTCCAAGCTGCCCTTAAAAACGTGGTGACTGCTATGGAATAACCTAAACAAGGGGGAAAGAACCTGGAAAGTCACACATTGAAAGAAATAAAAGCTTCATTATATTTCCTTCTACACGGACAACATATAAGTAAAATTTCAACATGCTATTTCTTGTATACTATTCTAAAAATTTATATGTGTGCATCAAAGAAAGAAATTGCTGGTTTGCCTTGAATTATTTTATGTACTAGGTACTGGGTTCAATCCCCGGTACCACCAATAAAAAACATCAGACCTCAAGTTGGAGGGATCCGACCCTCAGGGAAAAGCGAAGCTCCCCCAAGAGAAGGTGGCCCAGTGAGGTTGGGGACGGGAGTCTGCAGGTGGAGGGGTTGCACACAGGGGACCCACACAGGATTATGTGCAAACAGCTAAGATTGAGATCACTTACCATGCAATTTACTAACCACCCCTCTCAAGCTCTAGGTAGTCTTAGAAACCTTGTAGCTTTCAGAGTCTTTTCCTGTCTCCCAGATTCCCATTTGTAATGGAAACTAATTAACTTGTCCTCAAACTGTTCCCAGTTATGTGTTTTCAGCAGCCAAATCGGTTTGCTGGTGCTTGAGATTTATTTTATACAGAAATGAAACCATTGTTGAGTTTCCTTTGCGAGGATGAGATTTGAGAACCAGAAAACCTTCAGAATGGAGCCTTGTTTCCCTGGGTTTCTGCCTCTTTCCAGAGGTCCTCTGTTGCTTTTCTTGGCTGGAAGTTTGAGGAAAACAAAAACGACAATGTGTGAATGTAGATCAAAGGTGTGACGGGACAGGTAGCTTTGCAATGTTAAAATCCAAATACTTTACACCTTAGAGAAATGGAGAAAATAACAGAATAGTTAGAGAAAAGCTAGAAGAAAACAGAAAACTAGAATAACTAGGATAGTCGGGGTGTGGGGGAACAGTGAGCACTGTTAAGGCTTTAGTTCTGTGAACCAGTTAGAGATAATCCAGATCCGTCAGTACTGGATTTGCAGTTTCTTAGCTTTTTCACCACGTTGGAGAGCACAGCACACTGGTGACACACTGGCCTCTAGGGTCAGATGGCCCTGTTCTCGGCTTTAATGCTGTCACTTATTAGCTTTTAAGTCACAGGCACTGGACAGAACCTCTTTAATCCTTCGTTTTCACATCTGTGAATTGAAATGGATGCACCCGACTCACAGGATTGTTGTGTGAACTAAAAAATAAGAAGAATAGTAACATTTTGGGAGCCCTTACTGTATTCCAGGCATTTATATGTTCAATGTGTTGCATGCGCTAACAATTAGAGGGCAAGGGTTTTTTCATTACTTGTGTAACTTCATGGAACAAATAATTAAAAAGACAATGCCTGTAAAATCCTTAGCATCATGCCTGGCTCACATTATTAGTGCTTAATACCTAGTCATTATCACCATAATACTGTGTCACTTGATAGAGGAATGCTATCCTTAGGAAAATCATCTTTCACTGTACACGTCAGTGTGTTAGGGTCAGTCAGTTTATAGCAGAAAGCATAGCTATGAAAAGTCTGCAAGGACTAATGCAATAAACAGTCCCGTGAGAAGTAAGTCCGTCCAGTGACTTTGGTTTCCATGGCTACTCCCACCTTGAGAAAGGCTTTTTTGGCCTCTGTTTCCCTTTGATTAAACCCTGGTCATATTTCTGAGCATGTAAACCTCAAGTGTAGAGACTGATAAAAATAATCTGAGTATTTGAACACACATTGAAGTAATTCCTTTGCCTCCAGGGGATTCAGAGGTTGTATGTAGGAGTTGGCTCTATTTTATTTTCTTTCCAAAAGTTACATCACTACTAAAATGTGAGTGGTTCGGACTCCATATCATACTTGCAGAAATTGATAGAATTGTGGCTTTACATTTGGATCTACTCTAAATCTACATAAGCTGCTGTATGGATATTGCTAGCTGCAGAATTTGGGACCCTCCCTAGTCAGCTGAACCTGGCTAGCTGGAAAGCACACAGGAGAATGCAGCCATTTGGGTCCAGAAGGGAGAGAAAGGAGGTGTGCTTCGGCAAGGGCAGGGAAAGAGGGAGTTGCCCGAAGTCCACGTGCAAGGGCTCAGGGAAAGCAGGGTCCAAGTTTGAGCTGGTAACGACCCTGCTTTCCATCAACACTGATCGCAAGCGCTGTGCAGCCCTGGGCCCGTTGGTGAAGGGGGCTTGCAGTTGGTGGAAACGCATCTGTCTATGCAGCGCGATGCACTGCTGGCTCTGTAAGGACATTCCGGGGGCTTTGGCGGCTCATTCCTCCCAGAGGCTCCGCCCAGGCTGCTCCTGCCCAGGAGGGATGCCCTTGGGCACGTGGGGCACTGCACAGCTATGCCCCTCAGGGTGGCAGGGGAGGCGCCTGCTCGTCTGATGGAAACAATGGCTCTGGTCAGGGAGCTTCTGTGTGCCAGGCATTGTGCGCAGTGCTTCCTTAAGCACCATTCTGCTAATTCCTTCAGTCCCACAGGGGAAAGGCTGTCATCCAGGAGGAAGTCCAGCCTCAGACAGCTCCGGGTGGCAGCAGAGTCACGCTGACTCCAGGCTTGGTGACTATGGGCCCTGTGTTGCTTCCCTGCATCGCCGGGTGTGTGTGGGGTCCCTCCCCAAAATCTAGAGCTCCTGCATCATCTCTGCGGGGTGTGGAGTGGCTGGTGCCAGTTTCTCGAAGCAGATGGAACTGTCCAGGCACTTGGAGCACGCAGGCCTTCTCTGCTGATGTTCCGCTCATATTTTGGGTAAAAAACAAAAACGAAACGAAACATTCTTCTTGTCCTCTGCTGAAACTGTCCTTACAATAATCCTCATGGCCAGCTCTAACCCCTGATGTTAATTCCTCCTCAGATGCTTTGCAGCTGTACAGTTATTTCCTGCCATGGACATTTGATGCTCAGAAGGGTAGTGTGAGAGGATTAAGACTCAGTTTCCCCAGAAACCATGGCACAGTGAGGCCTTGGTAGGAGTCAGCCAGGTGCCCAGCTTTGTCTGAGAGATGGGATGAGAGGGCCCGGCTCCTTTCCCGTTGCCCATTAGAAGCAGACACTTGGTAGCTACACCCTGCGTTTCGGACACGGCTGGCCGGCCTCAGCCTCCGCGCTTCGCATCTGTGTGTCCAGGTCCTGGAAGCGCGTTGGTGCCGCTCATTTCCTCACCTCTACCCCTGCCCGACCTTTGTGGTCGGCTTCTCCCTCCACGCCCTGAGATTATTCTACTCCGGGTTGCCAGGAGCCTCCTGATTGCCAACCACAGAGGGCATGCCTCGCACCTACTTCTGTGTCGGTGTCGATGGGTGGCATTGATTACGTCCTGCTCCTCGCCACACATCCTTTCCTCCTTTGAGGCTCTGTCTGCTGTGTCCTGTCTTCCTCGCAGACTGCTTCTTTCCAGTTTCAGTTTCCTTTGCTCATTCTTAATGGTCAGTGCCCCTTGAGCTCCGTCCCAGGCTGGCTCTCCCTGGCTCTCGCATGTTCTGCTGTGCAGCCTGCGTCACTCCTGCAGCTGGTCCTCTGCTTCCTGCCTGGGCCAGCCTCGTTCCCGCGTCTCTCTGGGGTCCGCCTGCCTCAGCGGCGCCCATCCACTCATCTCTTTCTCCATCTCTTCTCCCAAACCTGTCCTGCCCTCCCAGGGCTGGGAGGCTCAGAGCTCGCTATTACTCCTCCTCCTTCCACCCCACCTCTATGGCATGTCGCATGCGCCCAAGCCCTGTCACATTACCTCTAAGGAGTGTGAGTATGCGGTCTCTCCAGCGTCTTGTTTTGTGTACTGGACACAGTGACAGCCATTTTCGGGGACTGTCATGTGGGTGACAGTCAGACTGTGTGTCCAGCCTTCGGTCTTGTGCCCTGTAGGCAGCGCGTATGTGCTGAGTAAAGATGCCCCGTGGCAGGCCGCTGCCGTCTGCCTCCAGTCCTGCCTGTCTGTCCCCCCAGCCCTTGCGCTTGTGCCCACTTGTGTCTCTCATATGCAAGTCTGAGCTGTTGCCACTCTCCAATGGCTCCCAGGACAGCTAATATCACCCTGTGTCCCTGCCTGGCATTGTGACCTTGTGGCACCTGTCTCGTTTCTACTTCCTCCTTCACCCCTCGTGCTGGCTGTTGATTTCTCCAGGAAACCTCTGACTACCCCGATACTTCAGGACAGGCCAGCTGGTCCGTCTTTGTGCGTTTAGCGGGCGCTGCTGTAGTTATTTGTGTTTTCGTCAGAAGCCTGCCGATGCCTCTGTAAGCCCTGTAGGTGAGAGACCCCTTCATCCTGATCGGCTTCTCTATCCCCCTGACTTTGTGGTGTCCAGCATCTGGTTGGTATTCAGCAGGTGTTTGTTGAATGATTAAATATTGTTTGATAAATAACTTTGAACAATAAGTTTTAGCAACACAACTTTCTAAATTAGTTCAGTCAATCTGAATAGCTTTTTCAGTTCAAGGCAAACCAGCAATTTCTTTCTTTGAAGCAGATGTACCAATTTTTATTTTATTTTTATTTTTTGTGGGTACCGGGGGTCGACCTCAGGACCTCGCGCGCCAGCAGGCGCCCGTGCCGCTGAGCGATATCACCAGCCCCTTTTTCGTATGTGGGATCCAGGAGTCGAACTTGGGCCCTCGCACTTGCCAGGCAGGCACTTAAGCCGCTGAGCCATCTCACCGGCCCTTAATTTTTAGAATAGTATACAAGGAATCGTATGCTAAAATTTTATTCATGTGTTGTCCGAGTAGAAGGAAATATAATGAAACCTTTATTCCTTTTTTTTTTTTTTTTGTGGGTGCCGGGGGTCGACCTCAGGACCTTGCGCGCCAACAGGCGCCCGTGCCGCTGAGCGATATCACCGGCCCCTTTTTCGTATGTGGGATCCGGGAGTCGAACTCGGGCCCTCACACTTGCAAGGCAGGCGCTTATGCCGCTGAGCCATCTCACCAGCCCTATTCCTTTTAATGTGTGAATTTCCCAGGGTTCTTTCCCTCTTGTTCAGGTTTCTCCATAGCTGTCACTATGTTCTTAAGGGCGAGTTGGAGGGATTGGTGTCAGGATTGGCTTATTCCTCCAGGCTACAGCAAGCTGATTCCTGGAAAGTTTCATCCAAGGAGCAGAAAACCTCATGATTATGAAATTTGTCTCCTCAGACATCCTAGGAAATGACTGGCGGGTCATCCTCTGTATTTATCAGAATAATACTCAGACCCCGTGCGCTAGTTTTTATCTCCATGCGTGTACCTTCTTCTCTTAGTCTTTCAACTTAGAGATTATGAGGTGAGCGTCTTCCATGTCCAGAGCCCTGTGAGGGGCTCAGATCGCAATGCGGAAGGAGTCTGTCCTCTCTAGGTGAGATTTTGTGCTCTCAGTAAACGTGTACCGGCTTTCATGCGCAGATCACCATGTAAGGAAACCCTAGTGAGTACCGGATGAGTGAGTGCGTTGGTGTAGGAGGCTGAGGTGGAGGAGGTAGCACGAGCTGACGAGGGCTCTCCAGATGGGGCTCTGCAGGGCAGACAGGAGAGGAGGGGAATCTGAGCCCAAGTCATGCGGTGCAAAGTCACCATGCAGTTGACACACAAGCTTATCAGAACTGTTTGGTCAGAAGAGAATCCATGCCTGTGTGTAGAGGAGGCTGAAGGGGGAGGAGAAGATTAGAGACGGGTAACTGGGGTTCTTAAGATTAGGACTTTACACTCTTGCTGACACGTGTACTGTGGAAAGCTCTGGGCTGTCGCGAGTGCACGTGAGCCGGCGGTGTGGGTGGAGGAGGACACCTGAGGATGATGTCTGGCAGATGCAGTCTGAAGGGGCTGTAGGGTCAAAGAAAGGGATCAGGTAGGACAGTGTTGGAAGCCCCTACCCCTGTGCCGATCGGTATGCAGGGCTTGTGGCCTGCATCCCTCCACCCCACCCTCTCTTCCCTTCTTTTCCCTGTGCTGCAGACCCTGTGTCAATGTCTTTCGTGTCCTAAGTTCCCCAGTGACTAGGTGCCAGGACCCCCTCATAGCTTACATTACGGAGAACACCAACAAGCCTTAGTACAGGTGATCTCTACCTGTCAGGAGTTACTACCATAGAAACTAATGTGGAGAAGACTTACACATATTTAATTGATGAAAAAGAAGAGTAATAAACCCATCCCACACTGACGTTTTAGAATGAAAAATAATTGTATTTTCCATGGCCAAAAGCCAGTAGGAGCGCGGCATGGTGGTGTGTTTGGCATCTGGCCGCACGGAGGGTGGCCGGACTCCCACACACCATGCCATGGGGCCTCTGCAGAGCCCCAGTTCACACCTAAGAGTGTGAGGAGAGACGCGGAGTCCTGGTGTCATCATGAAGGTAGCTGCGACCCCGCTGTTCTCTGGCAGGCTCTCAGCAGCCCTCAGGGCCCTGGGTCGCCTTGGGGGCTGGTGTGCAACTGCCTGCCATGTCCCTGTGTGTCCCTGTAGGTGGAGGTGAGGTAGCTTGGGGATGAGTCACTCTTGGTGTCTGGAAACATGAGTGTCTCCCACATGTCATCCCCAGAGGACTGAGGACAAAAGGCCTTTTGATCAGGGCAGCTGGAGGGAGGAGGCCAGGCCAGCTCACAGTGGGATGTGGGCGCCCAGTGCCCGGCAGGTCAGGGTGCAAGGCGAGAACCCAGGCCAGGCTCGGGGAGAAGCCCTGGGTACCTAGTGCAGGACACAGCAGGGTCGGGGACCTGTTAAGGGGAATAGAGGCATCAGCACCTGTTGTAGGCCTCTGAAACATTATGTTACAGCTTTTAAAATGCCTTTCCCCCTTCTTTAGTAAAGCCTTAAATCCAGCTTGTCTTGGGTGTGTGTTGGGAGGAGATCTAGAAAAAGAGAGTTAAAAAAAGAGAAAACTATGATTTAATTTTATCTTTCTAAATGAATCAGGAATGCAAGTATATTTTTAAAAAGTTTGGTGAATTCAGAGAAGCAGAAAAGAAGTGATAGGAGTCATGTAATTGCAGTACTCAGAGATAAACACGGTCAACGTTTCGCAGCGTGGGACTCCAGGTCTGCAGCATTTAGCCTTACTTGTGGCAGGATGTCGCGGTGAGTGTGGCTGCTGGGTAATCTCCTCCTTCAGCAGTGTGGCCCGAAACAGGGCAGCTTGCTGCTTTATAGAATATATTCGGGAGTAGTGGAAGAGTGGTAAGAGTGAGTGTAAGTGCGTGTGCGTATGTGAGGGTGTGAATGTGTATGCGTGTGTATGTGTGTGTTGTATGAGTGGTGTGAATGGTGTGAGCAGTGTGAGTGGTGTGTGCACATGTGTGTGTTTGTTGCTGGTGAGAATATATCACACCACAGTGACTTCAGTAAGAAGCGTAAGGAACCTGAAGGAAAGATGGGGGAGTTCACCTCACGGAAGCAGGTGGAAGGGGTCACGGGATTAGCTACTCTTATACTTGGACGTTACCTTTCTAGAATGTTCTTTGACCGAACCTTAGGCAATCCAGTCACTTATTTTGGTAACAGCTCTGAGGAGGGATTCAAGTGGCAGGACACAGAAGGAGGACTGAGGCGAGGCTGGGGAGGGCACTCAGCCCCTGGCTGGGGGCAGGGACTTCCAGGGTTATGGTGCTGATGTCTGGATGTGGCTTGCTCAGTCACCCATGTTAAATGTTCCTGCCTCGAGGGTTTTGATCTCCAACTTTGTGACCTTGTCAGTGATCCCCGAAGGAATAAGTTAATGAGCTGTTCACTGGCTGCAAGTGTCAGAAGCGACCTCACAATCATTCCCTTCAAGACACTGTTTAACTTTCTGTACTCAAATTGCCTGTTGGTGAGGGCCCTCACACTCCTGTGTCTGCCTCACTCTCTGCACTTTCTTTCTTGGGTCTTTTATAGTTTCGTGCAGGTCGCTACTGTGGGCATGAAGCACATCTGCAGTTGGCAGAAGACGCTCTATAGCCAAGCGGGGTGTTGCTTGTTGACTCATCCGCTCTTCGTGTGTTTGCACGAGCTTATGAAGATGGGACTTCCGAGCACTAGCACATGCTAAGTGCCATGCTCCGTGGGGCCCCAGGGCTTCTTTCTGCTGAGCGCTCCTGCTCCTTCCTCCCCTGCGCCTCCTGGGCCTTCTGCAGCCGTGGCCTAGGCCTCCCGGCTGTGTGGTGGTAAATGGAGAGCTGGCTCTCCCCAGCTGCAAGAAGAGCGCTGGCTCTAGACTGGTTGTGGAGTGTTCAGCACAGGAGGGCTCTGTGCCCCAGGTCCTGGGTGTGAGGACCACAGGGCCGGCTCCCTGTGACAGCCCCAGGTGGGGTTGGAGGCCTCTGTCACTGGGTGTGGCTTCCGAACCCAACGAGTCCTCCTGCTTGAGTGGTAGATGGGCAGAAGCAGGCTATTTTATTTGGGGACAAAGTGATACCCCCTTTCTTTCCCTTGTTCATTCTCACCCTGGTGGAAAACCTGGCTGCTGTGAGGCTTAGGGCTGTCTTTGCCGTCTTCTCCGAGTAGGACCCTACGAGATGGAAGAGTGATGCAGCTCCTGCGCTAAATCACTGGCAGGCAGTGACCGTGCTCCACGCCAGGCCCATGTGGCATGCTGTGTGCCATCTTGGCTCTCCTCCGTGTTCCAGCAAGACGGCATCACCCAAGGTGGGAAGACATGAGAAAACGTGTTGTAATTATAAGAGGAGCTGTTCCGTCTTGGACGATTTACCTTTCTAAGACGCAATTACTTCATCTCGACCTTCTCTTGTAATCTCTTAGTAGTTAATGTGGGGCCAAAAGGGCTGTGTGTGTTCAGCATCTGTTATAGCTGCTCTTACTGTGGGCTTAGAGCTTTTCAACCCGTAATAGCTATTGTTTGGAGCATTCATTGGCCAACTGGTTGTGTACACTTGCACGATTGATTCTTCTGTGTGTTGTGAGTCACAACCTATCTCTCCAGCCACCAGAAGACCAGAGGAACATTCCAGCCTCTACGTGCCTCTCCTCCTCCACGAAGCCCTCCCAACCTCCTCTTTTTTTATCTCCCACACTTTGTGCTGCTGTACTCAATGATCTTGTATCTGTTTTCTTTGGTGACTATTGAGCTCATTGGAGCTGGGAAACACATCTTAATCTCCGCCGTGCCTGTGGCTTCCCCCGATCCATCTCTGGGATGACTTTGGATGGGACGACAACTCCTTTTGGGGTAGTGTGAAGGCCTTGGCCTGATGGGCATAGGGTGAGACCATCTTGGCTTTGTGTTATATAATGGTGGCCACTAGATGAGAGAACCAAGTGGAGAGAGTGACCACCTGTCAGAGAAAGGAAGAAGAAAGACACAAGTTTAAGTGATGGGAAGGCTTGTCGTTTTGTTCCCACACAGGTTATGGACGTAGCAGTCATTCACTAGCTTTAAAAAGGACTTTGCAGTAATTCTTTATGCATCACTCAGTATGCTTTCATTTGAAGAGCGAAGGAAAAAACAACCTTAACTTCCTTGCAGCCTAAGCCAGAGAGGACTCCTGTAGCCCAGGTCAGGAGGAGCCTGGGACGCAGCAGGCACAGTGTGATCCCGAGGACCAGGGATGGCTAGACTCCGTCTCTACTTGTTCCTTAGCTTTCTTCACAGGTCCCCGATTGCAGAGTTCCTGGTGGAAAGACTTTGTCAGCAGCTCTGCCAGAGTCCAGGTCTGGGCCATTGGTTTCTGGTCAGCCCCACTTCCGTGTCTGTCCCCTGGCAGGAAAGCAGAGGTCTGTCACTCAGGATGAGGACAGAACCCCAAGCAGGCAAAAGCTGCGGTGTCCCCTCCATGTGCTGCCCTGGGTCACGTCTTATGTTTAGGGCTTCTCTGCCTCTGTCTCGTTCTCTCGCCCTCCTTCCTGGTTTGCACAAATCACGAGTCCTAAGCTCCTGCTCTTTCTACTGTCCTCTTTCTCTCCTGGTCACCTCCTCTGTTCCCATCAGCTACTATCTCCTCTCAGGAGAGCCCAGCTTTGCCGCTGGCCTCTGTCTCCTCAGATGAAGCTCCCTGCTGGTGGCTGGCTGGTATCCCATGGGCACTACAACTCCAAGGGCCTGAAACTGAACCTCCCCCCCGGCCCAGCAAGGAGGGGTTCCCAAGTCCCGACACACTGGGCAGCATCCGCCTGCTCTCCTAGAGCCCACGCCTGTGTCCTCGCACCTCCTGTGACTGTGCATGACTCCTCACTGTGGTCGCCTGGGGACCTGTGCCCTACACGCTGCTTTTGCAAGTCCTCCTGTCACCGTTGTTCAGGTTCCGGGTGGAAGGGGCAGTGAGTTCTTCGTTTCCCTCCTAGCCCCAGACTTTTAGGGTCCAACATAGATCTGTGCAATGAAGGAATAACTCACGCAAGGTGTAGCATAGTTGCATGGCTGCTGTGCTTGATACTGTTAAAGAAAACCCGAGCCTGGCAGCAGTTAGAATGCTAGAGGCAGCAGACTTTATTCAGGAGCAATCGCAATAGGGGTGTGTTAGGGTTCTCCCGAGAAACAGAGCCCATAGGAGGCATAGGAGGATGGATCCGTATCTACCCATATCTAAATCGAATCTATTGCTTGAAGGGCACACTCATGGTGAGCAATTAGCGCCCACAGCTGTGGAGATGAAGTACCCTCTGGCTGCTGCCAGCAGCAGACCAGGGAAGCCAGTGATGGTGGAACTGGGTCAGAACATGAGAACAGGGAGCTGGTGGTGTGGACTCCAGGCCAGGCTCAGAGAAAACAAGGGAGGTGTGGAGGCTGAAGTGAGGCTGGAGACATAGGGACAGTCCCTGCGTGCTCTGCATTCTTTTCTCTCCAAGCATGCAGGTGGGCGGCACCGTCACACAGGAAGCACACCCAGAAATGCTATCTCCCCTGGGCTCCCAGGGCCGGTCAGATCCACCTGGACTTCCCCATCCTGGGGAAGAGGGCTGTGCTCCGGGTCCTGCAGGGACCAGGCGAGGAACGGGACAGCAGGGCATCCCAAGAGGAGACTTAGGTGGGGAGATTTTGGGTGCATGGACCCGACAGGGCTCCCACTGGACCTGACGGGGCTCCTGCTAGATATAACCGGGCTGCTGCTGAAAGCTGCTAGGTGACAGAACTCAGGGACGCAGACAAGGCCCTGGAACAGTGGTGTGGGAAGCAGAGTGGGCGGGAGGCTCTCTTTGGAGAAGCCCCGGGGTTTGTCTGCAGCAGAGGTGTGGGCCCAAGGATGGGAAGGTGGGCGTCAGGGCGAGGCTGGGCAGGGAGCCAAGGGGACACTCCGTCTCCATCTGTCCCTGAGCTCTGTGCCCCCAGGGTTCACCGTCACCATCTGTGGACTTCAGATGTGGACATGCACATGAGCTCTGCTCCCCAGCCCAGCACTTCTGCAGAGACAAGCTTGGGCAGAAACAGAGAGGATTCTGGGAAGTCAGCAGGAGCAGGATGGAGTGGGGATGGCGGTACAGGGGCTGTTTGCCAAGCACCTCTGGGGGTGACTGGGGCCTGGCTTCTAGGGATGAAGGACCCGATGTCCACGGCTGCCTTTCCTTGGCATCCTGCACCCCAGGCCCACAAGAGATCCCTGGTGAGTGCGCCCAGGGCGTTGTGGAGGCCAACACTACTCAGCACGCAACACCCTGAGGGCTCTCTTCAGTGCCCTGGTGGTGCTGTGCCTCCCATCATTAGCTGCTGGTGGCTGTGGGGCACAGCTGTGTCTGGAGGGTGCTGATCCTCCCCCTTGGTGTTAGAGGTCCGCTGATCTGCGAGCCTTCGCTGCCCCATCCTGTCTCTCCTGGTGGTAGCTATGCTGCCCTTTCCTACACTAGTGCTCTCTTTGGTTGTGGTTCGAGTTTTACAGTCAAAGTGTAAAACAAGTCAAGATGGAAGCCCGACAGGCAGGGGTCCAGCTGCTGTGCGTCCTGCACTGTAGGGAGCTCGTGTTGTCACCTGGGGTTCTGTTCTCATTCTCATCCCCAGGCTAGGCCTGGGCCTTTGTGGTCCCCATGCCTTTGTAGCTTCTTGGTTGGTGAGCAGCTGTCCTTGTCTCAGCACCATTGTTCTGGCCACCTGTGCGGCTAGGGTGGCTGCACACAGGTCCTGGAGATGCTGCCTGTCTGTGCCAGTGCCCACTGGGCAAGGTGGGCATCCGCAGTGGTGTCCCCTCTTGCTGCTGTCCCAGTCAGAATCAAAGCATCCTCTGACCGTGTGTGGGCACGGTGGTGACAGGAGCGACTTCCCTGCGAAGGTCTTGGGTGCACCTGTGGTTTTGGTCAGCTCTCGAGTTTCACTTCCTGAAGAAGGAAGTGCTCAGTGTGTCCCAGCAGGGCGACTTCCAGAGCCCCAAGAGTCGCAGCATGAGTCTCAGGCTCCCGCGGTCTTTCCCTGGAGTGCTCCTGTGGTTCTGAGCCCCGCACAGCAGCTCTAGCGGCTCCCTTCCTCCTGTTTTGTGGCGGGAGGAGGTCCGAGTCTGGCAATTATGTCCCAGCGTCTTCCCAGGGACAAGGAGACCATTCCCAACTTCGCTTCCCCAGTTGGCCCGCAGCTGTCTTCTCTGTCTATTAGCTCAGGATCCTCCATTCTGAGCCGCAGGGAGGACTTCACAGGACAGTGCCCTGGGCCTCCTCATGCAAGGCTGGGCCCGCCATCGCTGTCACAGCCCAGAGGACAGAGCGGGCTGAATGAGAAGCTGCTTCCACCAGGCCTGGCTGTGGAAGGAAAACGTCTCTCTGCGTGCTCTGCGGGGGCACTGCCATCCCGGCTTCTGACAGTCACCTGTCCTGGCTAAGCCTCCGTGACCTCCTGTATGAAAACCTGACATCTGATGTTTCCTTGTTTCTGTCCCGAAGAAAACTGCAACTAAACAGTTGCCTGCCATCAGCTCTTGGGTTCTCAAAACCATTCACAGCTGCCAGTCAGCTCAGGCTGCCGTCAGGGAGTGCCTGGCATGGGGGCTTAGGACACAAGAAATAAAGACAGGGAGAGAGGAGATGGAAAACGGCCACTTCAGAAATTGTACTTCTAAGGAAACTGCAGCCCAGGACACAAGTGAGTGAGGTTATCTGCGACCCTGGGCTCATGTGTCTGCTTTTTCTTCCAGGTCTGCTCCACTCAGAGCCCTTGCAGAGGCCTAAACCCACGCACTAGCTGAGTGGATAGGGAAAGGCTGCTGCCATCAGGGTGGAAACAGGTTCAGAGGGTGCAGAGGATGTTTTCGGGCAAAGCCTCTTAGATCACCGTCTTCAGGGACACCCAGAGAATATAGGTGTCCCCAGCCTGAATAGGGGTGCTCTCAAGGGAGCCAAACCCCTCCTCTGAGGGGCCCCCTCCTCTGCCTGATAACATCTGTCCACGCCTCTCGGTTGTGTCCTGAGGTTCCTTTCCTGCAATGAGAGATGAGAGACAAGAACCTGCTCAGCCGGTTGGGTTGAGGACCCTCCTTGTTGGGGACCTCCTCGGGCCCTCTCTGGTGACACAATCAGTGGGAATTTCTTTCTGCTGGTTCCAGAGGCTGGAAGTCCAGGCCCAAGGTCTCAGAAGCCTTGCTGTCCGGGGAGGACTCGCTCCCCGCACAAACCCCTTCACACTGGGCCACATCCCCAGATCTTTTTTGTTTTTAATTTGTAGAAAATCACTAAATTGCCTAGGCTAAGTTTGAACTTGTGACCCTCCTGCCTCAGCCTCCCAGAATGCAGGCAAGTGCCACTACACTTGGCTCTGCTGTCTCTCATTCTGAGGGCTCCCCTCCCATGGGATTAGTGTTATCCCCCTGGGGACTAGGGCTGCCGCTAGTGAAATGAGAGGGACACAGTTCAGTCCGGAGCACATAGCTGAAGTTTGTAGGATTTAACTGTGGGCTGCAAGTCCAAAGGACCATCACCAGTTGCATTTGTTTATTAGAGACATGCTGCTGCTTGAGTGGACAGGTTTTTTTCACACTCTATAATTCTTATAAGATGTATTAATATTGTATTTCATATTCTGAATGGTGCATGCCTAGAATGTAATCCTAGCTACTCAGGAGGCTGGGGCAGGAGGATTGCAAGTTGAAGGCCAGCTGGGCAACCGAGTGAAACCCTGTCTCAAAAATAAGTCCAACCGCCCCCCAAAATGAAACAAAAGAGAATAAAAAGAAGCTGGGAATACAGATCAGTTGTAGAAAGCTTGCCTAAGCATGTATGAAGTTCAAGCTGGTTAGTATTTAGAAAAAAAGTTATTTTTACAGAGTTATTTTTCTAATTCAGATTCCATTCCTCATTAACAGTTAATGAATTTCTGAATAGCCCAGGACTATTTTCAAAACTTTACATAATATAGAGAAGCTACCCACCATCGAGTACAATGTATATTTTAGGAAATAATAGTTTGTCCTAAAAAGAATTTTAAAATGAGTTTTATATGTTGGAATTATTATTGCTTTGCACAGGAGAATGAGTTTCTTAACTGGGAAACTAAGGAATCAGGTGTTATCTATCAGAAATATTATGGGAAGCCAGCCCAGTGGCCCCCACAAAATGTCAATGAAAACAGAACAAAACTGAAAGAGAAGACTGAGAATGTAAAGTCACCTTAAAGCCCTTTGTTAATGTTGTTGGTATGTTTTATTTATTTGTGCGAGTGTGTAAGGAGGAGTGTGCGTATAGCAGTGTGTGAGTGTGTAGGACTGTAAGTGTGCATGAGTATGTAGGAGTGTGTGTATGGCGGTGTGTGTGTGTGTGTTTTCTTTGCAGTGCCAGAGACCGGACCCAGGGGGCGTGCAGGCTGGGCAGGCCTTTCCCCACGCTGTGCCCCAGCTGCCTCTTCCTTCTGCGTTTTGTAAAAGCCCTGGCAGCCCAGCAGCTTTCAGTCCTTCGTCTGCTGCAGGCACCCCTGGACCAAGAAGCCTTTCTGGAGCTTGCTCGTTTCTACTTTGACCGCCCTGGGGCTCCATCATCTGGGCCATGGGCTGCAGCAGAGGCGTGAGCACCGTGTTCCCCTCTGCAGCATCTCTGCAGCTGCTCTGCCGTGTTAACACACTTGTGTCCCCGTGTCCGTCTGTTTCAGTGCTTATCGGCTGAGGAGATCTTCACCCTGCATGGCTTCTCCAATGCCACCCAGATCACTAGCGCCGACTTCCCCAGCATCTGCCCGGCTGTGCTGCAGCAGCTGACCTTCCACCCCTGCGAGGCCGAGCCCAGGCCCTCGTCCAAGCCCAGCCTGTTGCAAGGTGCGCGGCCTGCGTGTGGGGTCCGGGTCAGGGCTGGGGAGGATGCTGCAGGCCTGCCTGTCCCTACCGTGCTGCTCTGTGGTCCACACAGAATGTGCGGAGAGGTGGCATTGAAGGTGCCATATGAGCAGGCTCGTCCAATGTGCGCAGAGATGGAGAAACAGAGGGAATGAAACAGAGATGAGGGAAATACTTGGGTTTGAAAGTGCTTCAGATACTAAAACTCAGTTCAGCTTCCTAAGTCTGCTCTTCAATATCATATCCAGTGCACTTACAACAGTGTCGAATGAGTCCTTGGGATTAATGAGTATGTTTATGCTGTACATTCTGGGGGTGCAGATAGACCATCTGGCTCATTACTAATTAGTTAGTGCCCACCGCCTTTCATGTACGGTGTTGTTTTCAAGCTGGTCAGTTTATCTGGTCAGTTTATTGAGGTGACCATGGCACTGACTCATCAGTGCCCTTTACTCCTCATAGGATGACACACAGGGTCTAAAAGGTACCACTGTAGACACTGTGTTTCAGAGAAATAATCTGCTCTGAAGAAAAAATATGAAAAAACGAATGCTTGCTTACTATACAGCTCACGAATTTAAATATGTGGAAGAGCACTTTGGCCCACATAAAATGTCAGTGCTCAGTGGCTCTGTTAGCCAGGTACATGCAATTCCTTGATATCACAACACTGGTAAGTTGCCCCCCATGGGTATTTTAATTTTCACACATTTATTTGTTAAATAAATGTTTATTGGGCACCACCCTGAGCAGTGTTCTCTACAGATGCCGAGGGCTCGGTGGTGGACAGGAAGGATTTCTGACCTTCTAGGGTTTACAACATAGGGAATGACGCATATTTAAACAAACAAGCTAACCAACAGTGTGCTCTGAAAGTGCTCTGTGCTAAGACCGAGACAAGTGGGTCAGGAGAGGCAGGGGGGTGTGAGCCTAGGGTGGCAGAGGCAGCCCACCCTGCAGAGGCCTGGCTGAGGAAGCACCAATCCTCTGTGGGTGCAGGGAGGGATGGCCAGGGCTGTGGGTGGGGCCAGTGTGGGCAGCAGGTGCAGGGACTGAGTCTTGGAAGTGGGCCAGGCCGGGCAGCGCAGGGCAGGCAGGGTGCTGGAGGCTGATTTTACGTGGAATGCAGTGTGAAGCCACGTTGGGTACAAATGTTAGCGTTGTGAGCTTATTCCCATCTGGACAGGAGTGCTCTACCCCGCCACGGGGCAAGAGCAGAAGCTGGGAGACGGGGAGGAGGCTGTTTCAGGGCAGATATCCAAGGAGTTAGGGGCTTGGATCAAGATGGGGAGGAGGTGAGTGGACAGGTGCAGGGGGGACTTGGTGATCGTGCCGAGGTGGTTTGTCTGTGGCTTGGACGTGGCAGAGGAAGAAGAGCAATGGCTTGAGCCAGAGAGACGGAAGGCACGGTTGTCCCTGTTTTCGGGGATGAAGATGAGAGGAGTGGTCTCCTGTGGGGCGAAGGGAGCAGTAAGAGCGTGTGAGCAGGCTCATCCAACGTGCGCAGAGATAGAGACACAGAAGGGACGAACAGAGATGAGGGCAGTCTCCGCAGGGACAGCGCCTGTTTCACTTGCTCTTGAGTCGCTTCGTGTGTGTGCATTGCTTGAATACCAGTAATGCCAGCAAGAATGATAACGGCCTGTATTTGGTAGCTTGCTATGCAACAGAAACTCTTCCAGGCATGGTATACAGATGAACCATTCGATCTTCCAACAGCTCTGTGATGTAGACACTGCTTTCCTGTTTTACAGGCAGGAAACGGAGGTACAGGGAGTTAATGCCATCTGCTCCAAGGAAGTTACACATTTTGTATGTGGTGGACACAGATTCAGCTCAGGTTGTCTTGGCTTCAGAATCGAGGTGCTCCTTGATCTTCTGCACTTCTGAATGCTAAGAGTGGAAGTCATCAACCACAATTTATCAGCATACTTCGCAGTTTTATGAGTAATACTATATAGTTTCAATGTTGAAATGATAGTAATTCTGAGCAATTACTAATAGTTCAAGCACATATTTTTGCTAGAGTATGTTTATATTTCTACCAGTCTGTTTAATACAGTTTGCACTGCATGTTCAAAAATGAATTCAGCAAATACCTTGTTAGTTGCGTGCTGACATTTAGCGGTTGTACATGTAGACTCTGAAGTCAGCCCACTGCAGCCCACTCCCAGTTCCATGTGGAGCACACAACTTTAACTTCTTTCTGCCCTGGTTTACCCATCTAAAATAGTTCCTTTCTCATAGTGTTGCTGTTTAAAAAAAACACTTAAAATATCACACACACACACACACCCGGATGAGAAAGAGATGATCTATTGTTGAAAGGACAAAGGCCGAGAGTTGGAGTTTGATGTTACAGAGTCAAGAAACATAACCCACAAGAAACATAAACCTAAAATAAATAAATATCTGGCACATGGTTAGGTGCTATATTAGGTCTCTTAAATAAATAAATTGTATCCAACCTGTACACAATTCCAGGAAATGAGGTTTCAGAAAAAGAAAAATCTTTTGTGCAGGTTAATTATGATTTTCAAAAGCGTTTTGAACTCCATTGGCTCAGGTGTTTTTAACTCCATTTCATGAACTGGGAGGTGAGAACAGGGAAGCCGGAAACAGGAAGTGGGAGAAAGAATTCTAAGGTCAGCACTACAAAGCCATAAAGCGGAAAAAGTCAACAATTCCAAGTTACAAGATCAGAAAGACACTGAACATTGGACAGAGGATCCAGTAAAGAAAGCAGAACACTCTATTTTCCAAGATGTTGACTTGGTGATGTAGTGCTTTTTTTTTTTTTTGGTACTGGGGATCCAATCCAGGGCCTATCCCCTGAGCTACATCCCCAGCCCTTTTTATTTTTTACTTTGTTACAGGATCTCACTAAGTTGCCCACACTGGGCTTTAATGGGCATTCTTCCTGCCTCGGCCTCCCAGTGGCTGGGATTATAGATGTACACACTGTGCCCAGCTATATTGTCTCTTCAATGTGATATCTTACTAGTTTTATTTTACTTCAGCTGTGTAATCTTGAGCAATTTCAGTTCCCTCATCTCTAAAAATGCATCTAATGATACCACCTTTCTTTTAGAATTGCTGGGGCCTTTAAATGAATTAATAGGCATGAAGTGCCGGAACAGTGCTGGCCACAGAGTCGGAAGCTGATGCCTTTGATCTTGTTCCTGTGTTCGTAGGTTCACTCCTTCCCTGGCCTCTGGATAATGCTGCTTTCCCATCAAGAAGTGCTTAAGAAATAATTAAATGTGGTGGATTCTGGTATAACACTGCACTTACTAAGTCAAGTCTGAGTTCATCCAAAAAAAAGAAAAATCAAAATTAAAGGAATCCCAGGAGTCAGGCTACAAGAGTTTTCTGAACCCATTTACGTCGACATTTCAGTGAGCAGATAAAATAGTTTTGTTTCTCCAAGAGCTCACGTTTTATGATGTTTTTTGAAGTTGCTTTTGAGGTACTTTATAAAATTATGTTGATGACTACAATAAACTGATGATCCGTTAACTTCTCTGAGAGAGAAATTACTCGCATTTTATCAATAATTTAGTGGTCGAGAATTGCCTCGTTTTTGATGAATTTACAGAACACTGCTTAATTCAGATAACAGATGAGAACCGTAGAATGTTACCTGAAGCATTCTGAAGATCACACTGCCCAGTGTCGCCACACAGCCGATGACACAGGTCTGCACTCCAGAGTGCTGAAGTGGCTTCCCTCATGCAGAATACAGGCAGAGAGGAGAGCCCAGAGCTTCTAAAGCCAGCTTGTTCTGTCCCCTGTACAACAATGAGCTGAATGAACTGACACTTAGATGATGGTTTCCTTCCTGCACTTTTTGGAAGTGATAATAAACAATATTTATTGAAAGCTTACAGGAGCAGCATTAATTGGTTTTATTCTTGTAAAATCTCCATGAGGTAGGAGCTACTTTCAGTCTGTATTTTAAATTCGAGAAAACAGGCTGAGCAAAGTAGAAGACCATTCAGGGGACAGCTGGGTTTCAGCCCCAACGCCACTGCCCCGGAGTCTGCCTGGCTGTTGCTGTTCTGTGCGGCTTTTCATGGGGGGCGGGGCCAGGTTGAAATTGAAGTCCGGGCTATGCGCGGATCTATAAAATGAGATAATAACAGAATCGTGTTTCCTAATCTGCAAAATGGGGGTGAGAATGATGCCCATCACATAGAGCTGTGTGCTCACTATGTGAGTGAAAATAGTTCTTGGGTGAATGTGAACACACAGTGGGCATGCAGTAAGTGAGAGCCACTGCGACTGACATCGCTTGGATGTCCATTAAAAATCTTTCGGGGCATACACAGGAGCAGAAGCAGATCACTAGAGGAAATCATATGTGTACATGGAGAGGCCCAAGGGAAAGTTCATCCGAGTTTCTTCTTTGGTCCAGGTAGAGTAGAAAGATGACTTTTAAAAAAATAATGTCTCGATGATGCAAGAAAGGGGAACTTGCAGCATGCCCAGTGTGGATACCTCCACTCTCGCAGTTCCCACTGGTTCTGACCGTGCGTGCCTGGACCCGGGAGAGGCCGACTAAGCCGAGGAGTTGATTCTGACTGAGTTCCAGCGAGCCTTGGAAAGGGCATTCATGGATTTATTCAGCAAACAGAGGTGCTGTTTGCTGGCTAATTTCCTAGGCGCTGAGTATGAATGAAACCTGACCCCTTCTTGAAAATGCCACTGTTTGTATGATGTAGACAAACCCATCAGGGATAGAATTTGTAGAGCTTGTAAAGGATGCAGTGGTTGACAATTAGCTTTGAACACAAGGCTCTGAGGACCTTGCCGAGCTTGGCAGAAACCGTGCGCCGAGCTGGTGTTTGCAGATGGAGGACGTGGTGTGTGGGGCACTGGGTCTGGATGGAGCCCTGTGGGGAAGGAGCCGTTGACACTGGCAGGCACCTGGGAGCCCATCTGCGAGGAGCAGCTGGGAAGAGCGGTGCGAGCTGATCCTGTGTGTCTTCGGGTGGAACTGAGGCAGCGGACAAGATGGAACACTGTCCTGCTCCACTGGGGGACTTGAGCAGTGACTCAGCCCTGACTTCGTGCAGGGAGGGAGGGCCACTGAGGCCGTTGAACAGGGTCTGGCCCCAGTCATCTATGGACCTGGCTGGCAGAGAGTGGGAGAATGAAGTTGGTCTTGGTGTCTCTGCTGCGTACTGAAACCGTGGATGAGTATCGGAGCTGACACGCTCCAGGAGAGTGTAGCTATGGAGTTGCCTCTGTTTGCCACTCAAACATTTCTTTACCTTCTGATATGTGTGTCCTGTCTATGCAGCAAGAGCATATGTTGGTTGGAGGAATGTATGTGGGCCAGATGAGGGACAGTGGCTGTTGACTGCAGGTAGAGGGAATTGTGGATGACGTGTGGGGCTGAGAGCTTTCTCCAAGGGGAAGTCCGAGGGCAGGGGCAGGGCTGTTAGGTGACGAGAGAGACACAGAATGAGGGGATGGCTGCGTGGCTTGGTCCTGGCAGGCCTGAGGCTGATAAGAGGGCATGGGGGGAGGAGGGTCACCCTGGTCAGCACTGTGATGGGTTGTATGGTTACCCAGCACTGCTTATTATCTGAGCTTCTCATTGGCGCTTGGTGCAGTGTCCCCTCACCAGCCACGAGGGAATCTAGGAGCTGCTTCAAGCTGCACTGGGCACAGGCCTGAGGCAGTGTCACCGTTTGTCCTCTGAGGCTACCGCTGTCCGAGGCAGGGCCGGGCACTAGGGTCCTTAGGGTTGGTACCGAAGGCAATACAGGGCCACCTCTTTCTCCTTCCCCCTGTGCTCTGTGTGCAGAGAGCCCCGCAGGCAAAGCACCCGGCACATGGCCCAGGGCCACACTGCCCTCAGCCTCAGGTGACCACTGCAGGTCACTGTTCTGCCTGCGTCACTCCCTCCCTCCAGGTCTTACACCAAATGCCCCCGGGTCCTTGGGCAGAAACTGAAGCCCAGGGGCAGCAGGCCAGCATGCTCCTGGCTGAGGGACTTGGGATGAGCATGCACTATCTTGCTGTCCCCTGATGCTCCCTGTCCCTGCTGGGGACTCAGGGGCTCTCTGGAGTGGGCAGACAAGTGACTGTGACAAGCCAGTGTGGGCTGTGCTGGTCACTGTGGCATCCCAGCTCAGCCCACCCATCTGTCCCCTGCTGTTACCCACACAGTCCCACGGCCCTTGGCCTGTCCCCTGCGGAGGCTGGGTCTGTTCCGCTCTGCGTCCTCCGAGTCCTGTGCAGACCCCGAAGCCTGTGTCCTGGGAAGATGTCAGGACGCGGCAGAGTGCAGGAGTGTGTCCGTCACTGTCTGTGGGGCTGTATTCGTGTTCTGGGTTTTCTGCCGAGCTTTGTTTTAAGAAGACGTTTTGCGCTCACGCGTGGTGAGACCCCTGGGCCCTGGCTAACGCTCTCTCCCTCCCCTCCGACCTAGTCTGGGGCTACGGGCTGCTCTCGGTCACCATCATCAACCTGGCCTCGCTCCTCGGCTTAGTCCTGACCCCGCTCCTCAAGAAGTCCTACTTCCCCAAGATCCTGACCTACTTCGTGGGGCTGGCTATCGGGACCCTTTTTTCCAATGCAATTTTCCAGCTTATTCCGGAGGTAAGGATGCTATCTATTTCTGTGAATAATTGTTTCTTTTTCGTGTTTTAGCACTTTGTATGTTTTTAGCCTCCATAACCGTCACAGTGTGTGATGAGCAGGTTTAAAGCGGAGTCACAGCAGACACAGGGGCCTGGCTGCAGCAGCTGTGCCCACTGGGGCCGGAGATGGGATTCACATCCCAGGAGGCCGCAGGATGCGCAGCCAGGCCCGCGGCCTCACACGCTTCTGCTGTGCTTGGCAAATTTAATTTTCCTGCACACCCCTTTCTCTCTCTTCTTTCTTCTTTCTTTCCTTCCTTTCTTCCCCTCTCTCCCTCCCTCCTTCCTTCCTTTCTTCCTCTTTTGTACTAGGTATGGAACCCACGGCCTTCACATTGCGCTGCATCCACAGTACTTTCAAATTATAAAACAAATTTTTGGCACAGATTCTTGCTAATTTGCTAAGTTCCTCAGGCTGGGATCCTCCTGCCTCAGCCTCTCAGAGTTCAGGTATTACAGGCATCCATTACCATGCCCAACTATTATTTATTTCTAAAGCATATGCCATGTCAAATTTAATGAAGACATACCACAAAATCCCCTCATATGTTTACTACTGCTGGAGAAAAACAGGACAAGTGAGAGCTGGGTTGACAAACTTCCTCTTTCTTCCTTAACTAAGGAAAAAACCAACAGCAGACCAACACATACCCAGCGACTTTCTTTCCTCTGATAAAATGTACTATTGATCTGACATCGACTGTAGCGCGCTATTCAGTTAATCAACAGACAGTATCTATGTGCCCATAAAGAAGGAGAAAGAGAGCAGGGTGAGAGGTAGGGGGCAGCCAGAGGGAAAGCTAAGGAGGGAGGAGGAGGGGACCTTGCAAGAGGGACCGGGTGAAGCCATGGAGGAGACCATGCGCAGGGACCCGGCTTACACAGAGCGCCAGGGCCTGTGTCCTGTGTCCAGCGCCAGGACTAGGAAGTAACCAAAGCTGCTTTCAGTTCTCACGATGATACATAAAAACAAGGGCATAACTCCTTAGAGCCATAGAATTTATGATTACTTGATCTAGATCCAGGAGAGTATTTCCTTCAAACCCCCAAAAGGAGAGAAGACAAAATTAAAATCCAGGGGATGAAACAACTTGCTTATACCCATACAGTGGGCTAGCAACACAGCTAAGAGGGTAATGCAGACTTTCTGACTCTATATGCCACATGTCGTATAATGTAGTTAACAGAATGCAATGTTATATGTGTTCGTGTTTATTATTTCACCCGCTTTCTGAGTGGAGTTAAACCAGCTGGGCAGGACACATGGCTTGGTGGTGCAGCGCTGGTCTCCCATACTCAGTGCTGACTTCCAGCCACAGGCTGCAAACGAAAACAAAACCCAAACTAATATTCTATGTGCGCTGGAGAGTCTACAACTATAATCTTAGTCTTCTTGCTTATTGAAAACGTAGCAATATAAAGGCTCTGTCTTTGTAGTAACACCTCAGATTCCCACTGGTTTATTTTGTGTGTGTGAAAAACCCCTTTTCTTTTGCTATTGCATCTGACTTCACACCCTCCGTGTTAGGTGTGGGGGCAGGTATCTCCATGCTGCTCCCTCACTGTGTACTTGTGAACAGGCACACAGGTGTCACTTAAGTGAAGGGCAGGCTGTGGGGTAGCACTGCAGATGTAGACGTAGGGTGAAGTCCCTGACATCCTCTCATTTGCTCCAGAGGGGAGAGCCACAACGCATGGAAAGGAGTGAGCCAGACGTGTGGTTCACGCCTGTGATTCCAGCACTCTGGGAGGCTGAGGCAGGAGGATTTTAAGTTCAAGCTCAGCCTGGGCAATTTAGTGACTTAGTGAGACCCTGTCTCAAAATAAAAAATTAAAAATTAAAAATAAAGAAGGGCTGGGTATGTAGCTCAGTGCAAAGGTCCTGAGTTCAATCCCCAGCATTGAAGAAAAGAAAGTGTAAAGTTGTGGCTTTTCACATGTTACTATCCCCTCCTATTCTACTGTCTTAGCTTATGTACTTCTTGTGTATTAGGGTCACCTCTATTCTTCCAACTCCAGCTCTTGCCCTTTGCCCCTCCAACAATGGCTTGTCTCATTTGTGATCTTGGTGGGTGAACTCCCAATATTACCTGGTTGTGAGGATAGACACAGAATGTTGGTAAAAACAGTGTCCTGAGGAATCATGGTACTGTTTTCCAAAGATTAAGTTAAATTACGTAGCTTGACCTGAATTGCTTTCCCTCTCCCTCCCTCAGGCATTTGGATTTAATCCCAAAGTTGACAGCTATGTCGAGAAGGCGGTGGCTGTGTTCGGAGGATTCTACCTGCTGTTCTTTTTTGAGAGAACGCTTAAGATGTTACTGAAGACCTACGGGCAGGTAGGTGGACTCCTTGGGCACATGGGATGTGGGGCCTCGGAAGCTCCGTGGCGGAGGCGGGGACTTCACTCCAGGATCGTCTGAGCCCCGGCGTGTGCAGGGAGAGGGTGGAGCTGTCGGCACAGGTCTGGCCGGAGAGGACGCTGGGGTCACGCTGTAGAACGCAGAGCGTGCGAAACTTGTATTCCATTCGTATTATCAAAATAGGAAAGGGCCTGTACTCTAACACGAAAAACAGAAGCAACAGCATATAATCAATGGGAATACATTTAAGGGGGAAAGTTTTACAGATCTGAAACGGTTACGGGGAAAGCAGATTTAGGCGTTTTCTTTTATGAGTGAAAAGGCAGTCGGTGTGAGGCAGCTTGCCTCTTCTCACACCCCCTCCATCCTTGTCTCGTTTGTCCATGTAGAACGATCACACCCACTTCGGGAAAGATGACTTTGGCCCTCCCGACAAGACGCATCAGCCCAAAGCGCTGCCTGCTGTCAACGGGGTGATATGCTACGCCAACCCTGCTGTCACCGAGTCCAACGGGCAGGTGCACTTCGACAGCATCAGCGTGGTGTCCCTGCAGGTACGTGGCGCCCCTTCCCTTCCCCACTTGCAAGACTCTTGCCTTCGCCTCTGCCAAGAGTGCTAGGAGCTGCTTGCGCAGTTACTGTGTCAGGTTCCCTCTTACACACGTGGGCGAGTAGAATGTGCGCCTGCAGTCTTTGCCCGTTTTCTCCCCGGGAGTTTACACTGAACAAGTGCGTTAAGAAAGAAACCGTGGGTTACTAGGTCTGAGGCTTCATTATCCCCTGAGTGTCGATGGAATCGCCTCTCCATTAGATTTCTGTGATCTGTGTAGCACAGTTAACTCGGTGCATTCTCTTCAATTCTTTCAAGATCCAAAACCAAAGAATCCCTACAGTGACTTTAAAACTGCAAGAAGAAAGATTTGTACACTATTACTATTGTGTTCATTAATTGTACTTACTACTCTTGAGGAATAATAGCTACCAGTGTTTGACCAAGTATTATATGCCAGTTAATATGCTAGGCAATTAATTATTTTATCTCCTTTACTTTTTATAACAACTATTCCAAGTGGGTATTGTTTTCTACATGTTAGAACTTTGTTGGTTCCCAGGGAAAGTCAAATTCAAAGTGCGTGCAGTTTATTGGAAAGACACGGGTGTCTCATGGGGGAGCCCCAGGAATAGCAACAACCAGGAGCTGTCAGGCTACCAGGACTGACCCCTCCCATGGCTGCACCTGAGTGTCCTTCTTCCTTTCTCCATGGGCCACTGCCTTGCACAGGGGACCATGTGGCCACCAACAACTTATGAGATTTGTGAGTTATAACTTCAGCTCCTGGAAGGACGCTGGCTCTTATCCCTAAGCCTAACATCCCTTGCAAGTGTCTCCCTGCCCATCTCGAGGCTGATCTCAGTGCTGAGACAGTGGGGTCCACTTTGGTGTGAAGGGGATGTGGACAGGGTAGAAGAGTGGTTTAGTAAAAAGGGGGTTCTGTGGAAGACCACTTGCATGGCATGGATGAGGCCCTGGGTTCAATGTCCAGCATCACCAAAACAAACAAATGAAAAGGAAAAGGAAGAGAAAGGCATGCATGTGCGCGTGTGTGGGACGGTGGCTTTGGTGGTGTCCACCCAGTTCCCACTGGCCAGATGAGCTCAGCGGGGTGAGGATGTCGAGAAGCCTCCCAGGTGGATGCAGCTGGCAGAAGTGCGACTCAGTGAGAACGTGAGTGAGCAGAAGGAGGATAGAGGGGGTTCTGGCCAAGGCGAGAGAGGGGACATGACGGGGAGGCTTCCAGGACAAGCAGCCTGTCCTTCTGGAAGGACGACCTGGGGACAGTACCATGATAACCAGGAGAGCACAGCCTACATGGGTTCAAGAAACCCAAGGACACACTGCTTCTAAGCTGTGCAGCTGGGATGAAGACAACATGAAGTCTTTCTTTTTCTGTACTGGGGACTGAAGCAAGGGCCTTTGAACTGAGCTAAATCCCTATATCCCCAGCCCACACTTTCTTTCTCCCTTTCTTTCTCTCTCTCTTTCTTTCTCCCTTTCTTTCTCTCTCTCTCTCTCTTTCTTTCTTTCTTTCTTTCTTTCTTTCTTTCTTTCTTTCTTTCTTTCTTTCTTTCTTTCTTTCTTTCTTTCTTCTTTTCTTTCTTTCTTTCTCTCTCCCTTTCTCTTTCTTTCTTTTTCTTTCTCTTTCTAGCCTTCCTTTTCTCCTTCCTTCCTTCCTTAATTTTGAGACAGGCTCTTGCTAAGTTATCCAGGCTGGTCTACAACTTGTGGTCCTCCTGCCTCAGCCTCCCAGAGTGCTGGCATTACAGGCATTCACCACCATACTTGGCTGTAAGGATGTAATACAATGCAGGGGCCAGCACAAAGAACCCAGAAAATGATAGTTAAAACGATTCTTAGACTGGGTATCCAAATCCTGGCTGCCTTATGGAAGCTTTTGGCAAATACCGGATTATAGTGAAATCAGGGTTGATCTCCGTGGGTGATTCCGTGGTGCCAGGCAGCTGTGTGGCCTTTTACACAGGGATTGATAATTCTTCAGACACCAGGTGCCAGAGGGGATGCTCCACGTGGAGCTGGGCTTCTCTCAGGTTCCTCCCCGGGAAGGTCCTCCTGGATCTCCCGAGTTAAGGGGGCGGCGCTGGGCCGGCTGCGCCTTGGGGAGGAGGAGCTCGAGCAGGTCCCGTTCTGGGGTCTCTGTGTCCTGCTCCACAGGGCATGGACAAGACAGAGTTTTGGATTTAAAGTATTTAAAGCGCTGATGACCTTGACCTCCACATGACCTTCCCTTCTGGAGGACCTGCCTGCCCCAAGTGCTGCGAGGCCTGACAGGAGTAAGGTGGGCAGGAGGGGTCTTTGTAAGAGGTTGAAATGTTTCTTCTTTAACAAGTAAATTCAACGGCTCAAAAGCTTGAATTGAGTTAAAGTCGGAAGCTCGTGGCTCAGGACAGCTGTGCCGGACAGGATCAGCACAGACCTCAGCACTGAGAGGAAGGGGTAGAGACAGGGTCCTGCGTGTCCCAGCTCAGGGGTAGCGATCGGAAGGCTGTGGGGTGACTTCCAGCAGTCGTCCCAGGCCCTAGCCCCTCACTCACGCAGGCGTGCACTGGGGTTCAGAGGCCAACAGCCTCTCCCAGACCTTCAGGGCCCTCGGTGGAAACGAGCCACGGAGCGCGGAATAACACGAGATCGAGGCAGATCGCGTCGGATTCCGTGCTGGAAGCAGAACCTGCGGGGTGCGCCCGTGTGGGGCGCCTTTGATTCTGTGGCAGGAAAGGTCCTCCGAGAGGTCAGCAGAGGACTGGATAATAAAACAGAGCCAGCAGTGCAAATGGATGCGTGGGAGGAGAGTTCGAAAAGCACTGAGATTCGCTGTCCTCAACAGGTCACCGATAGGGACGAAGGGGACGGGGGTTGAGCTTCTTTCTGAGCAGCGACAGTGGGGTGAAGATAACTGTGGTCGCAGGTTTAGGGAAACAGCGGGACTACAAAGAGGTAAAGAAGTGAAGCTGAATTCTGGAAGTATACTGCCAGGAATATAATTTCCTCTTTCTTTTCTCTTTCTTTCTTTCTTTCTTTCTTTCTTTCTTTCTTTCTTTCTTTCTTTCTTTCTTTCTTTCTTTCTTTCTTTCTTTCTTTCTCTTTCTTTCTTTCTTTCTTTCTTTCTTTCTTTCTTTCTTTCTTTCTTTCTTTTATTTCTTTCTTTTCTTTCTCTCTCTCTCTTTCTTTCTTTCTCTTTCTCTCCCTCTCTCTCTTTCTTTCCAACATTCTTTATTTCTTTCCAATTTTCTTTCTTTTCCTTTCTTCTTCCTTCCTCCCTCCCTTCCCCCTCCCTCCCTCCCCTCCCTTCCCTTCCCCCTCTCCTCCCTTCCCTTCCCCCTCCCCTCCCTCCCTCCCTCCCTCCCTCCCTTCCTTCCTTCCTTTCTTCTTTCTTTCTGCTGGTGATTGAACCCAGGGCCTTCATGCCAAGCTGCATCCCCAGTCCTTTATAATTTTTAATCTTGAGACGAGGTTCTGGACATTTTGCTGTATCATCTCAAAGGAAGAGAAAGTTCAACAGCTTGAACAGCACAACATTCTTCACTTTCTTTACATTGTGTAAGAAATGGAATCTAAGAAAAGATGTTAAGGTCTAGAAATGATATTACTTTGAGAGACAATAGGTATTGCCATATAAGTGATAGTGATTTTAATAAAATTAAAATATTTCCTAATATTTTCTATGATAAAACTAATTTAACCTAAGCAAACCCATTAAGGAGCAAACATGATATATAAAATTCACAGTCCATTTGAGTCCAAGTATTGCTTTAAGAGTTTTGTTAACAATTTTATTTGTTACTGTTTCAACAAAGTGAAGTTGTTCTAAAAGAGAACAAGCAGCTATTTAAAAATTTTGAGTTAAAAACAGTATTCTAATTCAGCATTAGTATTAATAGAACATAAATTATGTGGCAGTCTAGATTTTAGCAACATGAGTCTTGATTTTGCTGAATTGTAGGAAATAAATATTCAAGGATGATTAAAATGTTTGCCTTAGGGAGGTCTTTATTTTCTTATTCATCTAAACCATTCTGGTCCATCACAGAATACTCAGCTATGCAAGAATATTTGTACTCAGTAGCAGTCCTTGGTATGTTGTCTATGTTCAGTTGTACAAGAACCAGGGCTTTACACATTCAGAACCATTTTTTATGGTCATGAGAGCATATTTATTGCAAGAGGAGGGTAGAAAATATTTAGCAGTGTGTCCATGTGCTTCTGACTTTTTAGACTGAGGATGCGGCACTTGCTCCGGATGGTAGCATGGGGTACAGCCTGGGCACAGGTAGGGCGTGTGTTCCTGGGATGGTCAAGGTTAAAGGGGTGGAGGAGGCAGGTCTGGGGGAGGGGCCCAATCTCCCCACACGCCATCATTCAGATGTGAGTGCTGGGACTGCGTCACATTCCTGACATTGCCTTTTGTTTTTCCCCTACCGTCCTACCTGTGCAGCTGCCGGGTGTGTGGGGGTGGTGAGGAGGGACCCTGTTTGGCAGAGTCTTGGGGCCTGTGCTAGGGCTCGGGGGCCACTCAAGGGACCTTGGATCTCGTGCCTCCCAGCCACCCTCAGCCTCTATGAAATCTCTGTGTGTCCATTGGAAAAAGATGCCATTAAGTGTAAAGTGTCAGGACCTACCTGTTTTTCTGATAAAGGAAAAATTAATTGGGCCACTTGTAGAAGCTGACTGTTATGAATTTGATGTTTAAGATCAGGGTGCAGTGAAGTGGAATTTAGCTGCCCAGTGTGGATGTTAGAGAGGCAGACTTCGTGACACTCTACAAACACAAAGAGAACGTCTCTGCCGAGTGAGGGCCCCTGGGAGAGTCCAGCAGACTTTAAATCAGTGTTGATTCATTCACCAAGTACTTACTTATCAAGCGTCTCTTTGTACTTCGCCCTAGGTCGGTGGGGCAGAGTGGGCAGACTCCCCGCTTTCCCTGGTGTAACCGAAATGTTTCGTTTTACGCAGAAAGATGGGAGCGCGGGGCTGGGTGGAGATGGGTTGGGAGCCTGCTGTGTCAGGTGGGCTTCTCTGGCAGCCTTTCGGAGGGTTTGGCTTTTCTTTGTCTTTGTTTGGAGGGAGGAGGGGGAGCTTATCCCTGGCTGCCTGTGTTGGGAGTTTCAGTTGGCTTCCTGTGTGTGTTGCTACTCACAATGAGAATGGTAGAGAACTGCCCAGGAAGTGGTCTCCCTTGCGGGACGAGGTGAGGAGGAGGAGGAGGAGGAGGAGGAGGAGGAGGAGGAGAAGGAGGAGACTGGATGGCGGAGGCTCCCTTGGTGCCTCTGCTGACCCTTGTCCTGTACTCGACATCTCGTCTGGCTCCAAGTGCTGCCCAGGTCTTGGACATGGGTCCCTGGTCCTCTCCAATGAGCTCTCACTTCACCAATGTTGATTATTCTTTTATTCATCTCTACTTAACACATTTTCATATCGTTGAGAAGAATTGGTCTACTTCTGTTATTACCCCACACAACACTCACTCCCACCTTTCCATACTTGAAGGAGGAGCCTGTGGTCGTGTCTGGGATGGCTGTGCGCTCTGCTCCTCTGCGTTTCCCCTTCTCACCGGGACTTCCATCCTCGCTCGTCTTTAAAGCCAGTTCCTCTGACCGTTCTCATCTTCCCCACGCCCTTTCCTGTCTTTGTTGACCGCTCCTGCTTCTCTCCCCATGTCCATCTTCTCTACCCTTCCCCTGACCTCGCCAGTTCCCAGCCTTCCTGGATTCTTCCTGTGCCTCCAACCCCTTGAAAGTCTGGTGAATTCCGAAGTAAGACCTCGCTCCCTGCCTTCCTAGCTGCAGTCCAGGTGGTCACTCCCTGACCCGGTGGCCGTGTTCGGTGGGTTAGTCACGACCCCAGCTCTTGCAGAGGTGAGCTCAAGCGGCACCATGGGTCCTGACGTGGGACTTTCACCGTGTTTTTCTCGGAGATTTTCCTGTGAACCATGCAAGTGCTTTTTTTTCTTTAATTTTTTTTTTATGGAAAAAAGTAAAACAAAATATCATAACAAAGTAATAGGAGAATAACAATAGCTAATATACTGCATATTGTTATCTTTAAGGTACTCAGAGTACAAGATATGGGCACAAAAAATTCTCCAGTCAATATTAGCATGAACCTTCCTTTTCAATGAACTAAAAGACATTAGTAATATAACTAAATTACATTTTTTTCCTTTTCTGTTCCTTCCTTTCCCCTTTTCCCTAACTTAGCTCCTTTTTCCTTTTGAACAATTTCTTCCCATTTCCCAATAGCTATTGTACATTTTAGACCTTATTTACTCTTTCAGTTTCTCACACCAGAAGACAATACGATGTTTACACATGTGAGTCTGATTTATTTCACTTATGAGTATGGTCTCAAGTTGCATTTATTTACCTATAAAAGTCTCAAGTTTAAATATCAGAATTGAACCAAACCTGTGCACAAATGGACTTAGTAGATGTTTACAGAGTGCTCCACCCCACAACATCAGAATACACATTCTTCTCAGCTGCACACGGGACATTCTCTAAAGTAGACAGTATACTAGTCCATAGAACACACTTAAGTAATTGCAAAGGAATTGAAATTATCCCATGCATATTATCTGACCATAGTGTAATGAAAATGGAAATTAATGACAAAGAAACCTCGAAAACTCCATGAACACATGGAAATTAAATAACACCCTCCTGAACAACCAATGGGTCACAGATGAAATTAAAGAACAAATTAAACAATATCTACAATTAAATGAAAATGCAGATACAACATACAGGAACACAATGTGGGACACAATGAAAGCAGTCCTAAGAGGGAAGTTTATAGTCGTGAATTCTCACATCAGGAAAAGAGAACAAGCACAAATAAACAACCTAATGTTGCACCTCAAGCTTCTAGAAAAAGAAGATCAAGTTAAGCCTAAAGCCCATACAAGGGAGGAAATTACAAAGATCAGAGCAGAAATTAACACAATGGAGACTAAGAAGACATTACAAAGAATTAATGAATCAAAGAGTTGATTCTTTGAAAGAATAGGTAAAATTGATAAACCCTTAGCCAACCTTATCAAAAAAAGGAAAGAAAAGACCCAAATTCATGCATTGAGGAATGAAAAGGGTGAAATCACTGCAGGTCCTGTGGAAATTCAGAGGATCATCAATATCTACTTGGAAAATCTTGACTTGCATAGGATGGAAAACACAGAAGAAAAGGACAGATTCCTAGATACATATCAATTACCAAAGCTGAATCAAGAAGATATAAAAATTCTGAATAACCCAATATCAGTTAATGAAATTGAAAATGTAATAAAAAACTTACAAACAAAAAAAGCCCATATCCTGATGGATTCACTGCTGAATTCTACAAGAAATTTATAGAAGATTTAATGTCAATACTCAAACTTTTTAATGAAATTGAAAGGGAAGCAATGCTTCCTAACTCATTCCTGGAGGCAAGTATTACCCTGACACCACAACCAGAGAAAAACCCAACCGAAAAAGAGAACTATCTCTTTTTTGGCCAATCTACCTAATGCATATAGATGCAAAAATCCTCAATAAAATACTAGCAAACAGAATGCAGCAAATCATCAAGAAGGTTATACACCATGACCAAGTGGGATTCATCTCAGGAATGCAGGGATGGTTCAACATACGCAAATCAATAAATGTAATACACCATATCAACTGAGCCAAAGACAAAAATCACATGATCATCTCAGTAGATGCAGAAAAGTTCTTGACAAAGTTCACACTCATTCATGATAAAAACTCTATAAAAAATTGGAATAGATGGTCTTTGTCTCAGTCTGATAAACCCATCTATGACAAATCAACAGCCAACATCATATTAAAGGTCAAAAATTGAAAGCTTTCACTCTAAAATCAGGAACAAGGCAAGGATATCCACTATCACCACTCCTATTCAACATAGTTCTGGTAACATTAGCCAGAACAATTAGACAAGAGAGAGAAATAAAAGGAATAAGGATAGGAAAGGAAGAAGTTAAATTATCATTATTCACAGATGACATGATACTCTACGTAGAAGACCACAAAAACTCTACCAAAAGACATATAGACTTAATAATCAAATTCACTTGTGTAGCTGGATTCAAAGTCAATACGCAAGTGCTTTTTCTAGGCGGGGTGCTGCGTTCTGAAGCCTTGTCCAGTCTTGCTGTCCCATGGGCTGCTGTGTGTCACAGGTTCGAGTGCCTCCTGCTGAGGATGCCGCAGGCCTTGGAGCCTCTCCTCCCCTGTTGTAGCTGTTGGTGGACGCAGTGGTTGGTGGTCGGTGGCCTGCTTCTTCCCCCCTGGGTGTCACTGTCCTGGCTTCTGTCCCATCTCCCTGCATGCAGCTGGGTGTGGGGGAGAAACAAAGGCCTTGGGGTGAACTGGCTGGTGTCTACGTCCGAGCAATAAATACAGCGTGTGTTTGGGGGAAAATTAAAGGTTCTGAGCTCTGCTCATCTGTCACACGAGGAGCAAAAATCCTTAACTATTGGATTTTTGGGAAATTAAATAACTTATCATAGGCCAACTACATGATATTATGTCTGTATGCTGATGATTTGTGCTCCTCTTCTGTTGACCAGTTTTGGCTTCTTTCCTGGGTCTTTGTCAGAGTTGTCTCACTGGGGCGAAGGGCACAGCTCAGGGGTAGGGTGCAGGGCCATGGGTTCCCAGCACTGCAGAAACCAAAGCAAAGCCGTAGGGTCATCTCCTGGAGTCCTGAGTCCTGTCCCTGCATCTTCCGCTCCTTGGAGAGTATCTTAATCCCACACACTTCATCCTTCGGAAGGTGGCTTCTAGCGCTAAACTAGATGGAGGTTTGGATCTATTTGTGTATTTCCCTCTAGGATAGAATTATCCGATGTGAAGATGAAGTATGTAGAATTCCTGCATTCTCATCTTATTATTTACATACAATTTGAGTACTTTCCCTAGAAAGTAACGTTTGATTTTTAAAATGTGCAGCTCATTTAGTAAAAAAGATGACCTTCTGGGCATAGATACCAGCCAGCTGCCATTGACCCGTCGGTAGATTAAGAGTATTTGGAACATTTACTTTCATGTAATGGAACAGAACCTTAAAGTCCAATTTAATTTGCCACTTGAATGAAGATACATCAGGCTTTGCACCAGATTCTTAGAGCTGTCTGGTTCTGCTCCCAATAATTCCAGTTGTGTCTGTTGCAATCAGACTTATTCTGTTTATTTGACAAGAACATGAAAATAATAATCTCTTGATTAGGCGCCCAAGGTATTTGATTGCCACATATTGAAATATTTGGGGCACATTAAATCTCTTAAAACTGAATTAAGGGTTACAGCTTTTATCGGAAGGCACAGACGTTCTAACAAGCTAACTGAGAAGATGTGAACTTCCATGACATCAGGGTAAACTGGTGATTGGAAGGATGAGTTCTGGACGCAGTGAACAAAGTCCTGTACCTGAGCGAAACCAAACCCCAGCCGAAGGCGGTCTTGGACTCCGGGCTGGGGTGATTGGCCAAGAAAAGGAAGCCCTCAACCGAGAACTGTTTTTATTTTTCCAGATAAAGCCAAATCCAAAAGTATATAAATCTGGCAAGAGCACTGTTATGGTTTGTGTCTAGATGTCTCTCCAAAGCCTCACGCAGTCGTGGGGGGCAGGCTTTTTCAGAGGCAGCTGAATCTCGAGTGTGTGACTGATTCATAGTGCAATACTGGGATTGAGGGTGCTGGGATTAAGGGTGGGTGATGGCTGGATCAGTCCACTGATTGGATTGGCACCACCCTAATCCTAGCAGTCTGGATAAGACAAAAGGGGCAGGATTGTTTCCCCCTTTTGCTCTTGCTTGTTGCTTTTGCTGTCTTCTGCTGCCATGAACTGTTGCCCCTCTGCCATGTGCCACCCTGCCTTGGAGCCAGCTGATTATGGACTGAAACCTCCACAAATTGTGAGCTAAATAAACCTTTCCTCCTGAACTTTGGGTGTCGAGTATTTTGTCTCAGCAACAAGAAAAGTAACTAAGACAAGCTCTGTACTGGATTCCTACTATCAGGAAGAACTCCGCTCTCTGCCATGACTCTCCATCCACCCACTGTCTGCCAGCTGAGATGCCTCGGTCCCTGTCTTCACGAGGGGTGGGGTGGGGGTGGGGCTGGTGGCATTGCCCGTGCACATGAATCTTGGAAGAACATCAGCACTCCCGGCTCACAGCCTAGCGAAGACAATCAGAGGTGACAGCGCACACGGAAGTCTTGGAAGGTGTGAAAGTCTGTGCTATTCCATCTGTTTGCGGGACACACTGTTGCTTATTGGTCTCATCACGAATTACTTTGATAACCATAGGAAAAAGTAACATTTTAGTTAATCTTGTGATAAACATTTAAATGGTTACTGATGTGTGCTTTCAGATCCATGCAAAAATAATCAAAATGGTGTGAAATTTTGAATACTGGGTGTAACTTGAAGACTTTTTAGGTTTTCTGTCTGTAATCACATCACATATGATATACACACATACATACATATGTATGCACATGTATGTGTATATATTTTTCTTGGATAAATGATTATTTTGAAATAAAAAAGAAGAAAGAACAGGTGCTCAAAGACAACTAGTCCGAGACAGGTCCCTTCTGTTTCCCTAGAAATTTTTGCCAGAAAAACTTGACTAATTTCTATCCCACACAGTGTTTACCTAAAAGTCTTTAAAACTTTGTTTCGAGTGTTGCTCAAGTGGAGAGAGACATTGGTGGATACTATGGGAAAAGATTCCAGTAACATCTTGATTTCCAACCTGATATACAAGAAGCAGAGAAAAAGAGAGGACAGGCATTGGGTGCTAGCCAGTCTCCCAATCTTATAGATGAGTGTATGGCGAAGGATAAAAGACAATAGATGAAGTACTATGATATTTGGGGTCTGGGAAGGTCAGAGCTCTTGTGGCTAAAACAATGACTTCTCTGAACTGCCCTGTATTTATTGGGTAAATCATATCGGAGGGTGCAGAGAAGTGCAGGGAACATCTGAGGCAAAAGGTGTGATAGTGAGCAGAACCTTGAGAAATGGAACAAAGACATTCCAAGCAGTAAATCTTTGCTTAATGAGAGAGCTGTTCGATCTCTCAGGATGGCAGTATTGCCCTTGAAAATTTGAAAGAGTTGGTGCCCACCGCTGAAGTGTTATTTTGCCGTCAGAGATGTCACAGTGTCACTACAGGCCTCTACTGTGACCGTTGGCGTGGAGAGTTCTATTTCTGCATGCCAGCTGCTGGCTCCTCAGGCAAGTCACTTAGGCCTGGGACAGACTCAGAAGTTAATATAGAAAGCCAACTGATTAATTCTAAAGCCCGCTCAGCGCCGCCTCAGTGTGGTCTCCAACAGACAGGACCTGTCTGATGCTGGGGAGAGAAAAGAGACAGATCTGTGCAAACGTCAGTGGTGGTGATCGGCCTGCTGGGGTGGAAAGACCAAACCATGCCTGCGTGAGCCTGGGCGACAGAACACATTACAATGTCACCAGCAGAGACGAAGTAGGTGGGGAGAAGGCAGGGTGGGAAGAGAAGGAAAGATGATTTTCTCCAAGCAAATGTTTTTATTGAGGCTCAGCATGCATGTGGAGAGTGACAAAGCACCACCGTAGGGCATCCGTGGACCAGGGACAAGAGGATCGCCAGCAAGTCCCACGGCTCCTGGGTTCCTGTGAAATCCCCATGCCCTTCTTTCCTGAAGGGAGCTAGTAGCATGACTGTGTCTATTGTTTTCACTTTCTGCAGTTCTGGAGTGGCCTTGGGCATGGTGGGCAAGTGCTGTACCACTGAGCTTCACCCCCAGCTCTGCTGCTAGGACTTCTAATTTTAGAGAATAGTTTTTCATACAGAATGTAATGCTTTGTATTTGCCATCTACTGCTCCATGTTAGATTCATGAGCTGTGGTCCTGTCACTGCCTCCAATAGCAGCTCGCTCGTTGTCACTGCTCTGTGTGCTTAGTCACGGACATGCCCCGTCAGCGTCACGACTGGGAGTTTAATCTTGCAGTATCGATCCATGACTTCCTGTGTTTATCACATATCTGTATAGCTGTAGACAATGTGTTCAGACTGTGGGAGAAAAATATTGGACCAGGCATTTCATGGTGCAGCTTGCTTTGCTCGCTTTAACGCTCACAGTGTTAATTCATTTGCTTTAACTGCATGTTCCCACTCCTACTTGTTTTTCCACTTCCCCTGTCAATACTGTTTTTCTGCCCAGGATTTGATCTAACAAACACATCTGCAGGGTATATTTCATACATGTCCTGTTGTGCCTGTGTGTGAAAGTTTGTCTCGGGTGGAGGCAGGGGTGACACTGGTGTCACAGGCAGAACAGTTCCCTCACATTGTAGGACATTAAGCATGCATGCGTTTCCTCTTCTTGTAATAGAAGGACAGAAGACCTCTGCATCTAGAAGAGAAATCAACTCATTACATGTACTGGATGACTCAGAAGCTAGGGCTTAATTATCTTGCCAAACCTCCATGAAGAAGGCTGGGTTAATAGCTAGAAGAGTAAGAAATCGGTTGTAGACTATGCATATGTTTAATTTTACTAACAAATTGCTCTTTATACTGTTACACTTATTTACCCTCTCATCAGTCACCAGAGCAAATTCACATTTTCTCTACATTGTTAGCAATGCTCGAAAACTGCTGACTTTTAAAAATATTTTATTGCCACTTCAAGAGTTTGAAATTGTATCCTGTGTACTTTATCTTTGTATCTTTTTGATTTTTAAAAAAGTGAAGTGGCTTTTCATATTCTTATTGGTTATAAGTTTATTTTTATGTTTCCCGTTCATCTGTTTTACACATCTTAGTTGACTTGTCTTTTCTCTTAATTATCTGTGTGAATGAAAAATTATGTTGACATTGGTTAAACCAGGAAGGAGGACTTTATCCAGGGCAGTTGTAGTAGGGTTGACCCTATGGTGAAAGGGGAAAATAGTGGCTCACTGGGGATTTCCTGCTAACTAGCAGGGTGTGTGCGTGCATTTGGTGTTAGTGGATTGAAAATTACTTAGAGGAGACATCAAGGGTGAGGGTGGGTGCTCTTACCAAAGCCACTCAGAATTCTTGCTGAAGGTAGGTCAGGTGACCAGGTACCATGTGCAGGACGGTGGAGACTATCGGGAGCTGGCCAGTCTCCCAATCTTCTGGGTGAGTGTACAGTGAAGGATAAAGGACAAGAGAGAAAGTAATATGGTATACAGGGGTCTGGGAAGATCAGAGCTTTTGTGGCTAAAACAAAGACTTCTCCAAATTGCCTGCTATTTATTGGGCATCTCATATCAGGGGATGTGCAGAGAAGTGCAGGGAGCGGCTGAGGCAAAAGGCACGATAGTGAGCGAGGCCTTGTGAAAATGGATCAAAGACATTGCAAGTAGTAAATCTTTGCTTAGTGAGAGAACTGTTTTATCTCTCAGGCTGGCAGGTGTCGCCTTGGAACTCTGAGTAAGATTTAGTGCCCTCAGCTATGGTGTTATCTTGCCTTTAGAGATGTCACAGTGTCACAGGCCACTACAAGCCTCCACCATGACCGTTTCTGTGTGCTAGCTGCTGGCTCCTCATGCAAGTCAGTTAGCCTGGGATGGACTCAGAGGTTAATATAGAAAGCCAGTTGATTAATTCTAAAGCCTGCTCAGTGCCGCCTCAGTGTGGTCTCCAAGAGAGACCAAGAATGTGATCAAGTGCTGAGAATGTGAAGGTCCTAGGGACAGGAGGATTCTTGGCGGTTTTTTGCTACAACTGGGCTTGGTAAAAAATAGATGTGGAAGCCCAAGGCTGGGGTCTATTGGAATGAATGGTTGGAGGAACCTCAGTAAAGATGCTCAAAGAAAAGTCTTTGTTGTTGGTAGGAATTTACATGTGGTCTGGATGCTCGCGGTCACTGCTCGAATGGGTTACAGATATATTCTGTAAGTCTGTGATTTCTTTTTTTACTTTATATTTTATTTTATAGAAGTTTTAATTTTAAAATAGTCAAATATATATCAGTCTTCTCTCAAACTGTCTAGCTAAGTCTTAAAGAATTTTCCTTTACCAAAGTTAAGAAGATATTCTTTTAATTTTATGAAAGTTTTAAATGTAATTGCACGTGTGTAATTTATTTTTGTGTATGGTAAGGATTCAGCTTCTTTTCTGCATAAAGTTATCCTACCATTTTTTATTGAACAGATAATTTTATCCCTGTTATACATCAAATTTCTGGAGGTCAGATCAGTGTGTTTATGTATGGGTTTTCAATATAATACTCTTACACTAGTTTACTTAAAAAAATTCCTACTCAAATACTACACTGCCTTAATTATTACAGTTTTTTAGTAAGCACTGAATTCTCTAGACCAGTCTTCTTACCTTGTTTTTTTTTTGTGTGTATGTTTATTCTTCCACATCAATACCATTTTTGCTATTTTTATTGACATTACATTGAACTTGGAGATCAATTGAAAGAGAGCCAATGTTTTTATGGCATTTCAGAATTTCTGTTTTATATTTTAATCTTTCAGTGTCTTTAAAATATTCTTTTAGATAGACTTTGTGGCTTTGTAGGTGTACAAATGGTATATTTTTTCTACTACAGTTTCTAGTTGATCATTACTGATATGTAGGGGCACACTGGTTTTAGTATATTCATTTTCTATACTGCTGTATTGTTGAATTCTCTGGGTGTTATTTTTTATTTATTCCTTTTTTTTTTTTTTTTTGGTTTTTCTTTTTGAGAAAGGGTCTCACTATGTAGCTCAGGGCGTTCTTGAACTTACTATGTAGCCCAGCTGGCCCCGAACTCACAGTCATCCTCCTGCCTCAGCCTCTTGAGTGCTGGGATTACAGGCGTGTGCCACCACTCCTGGCTTGTTTATTCTGTAAGATTTTCTATGTAGTTATCAAAGAGCAACTACACTTTTTCCTTCATTCTTCTAATTGTTCCATCGTTTTTATTCTTCCAAATGTTATGGCTCTTATTTTCCTCGTCTCATGACATTCACTCGCTGGGTGTTGCTGAGAAGTCATGATGGCTGATGTTTCTTCTGAATTCTGATTTTGATGCCGACGATTCTAAGTGCAGGAGCTAGCATTCTTTGATTTTCTCTTTTCAAAAACAGGCTTCCTTAGTTAGATCAAGAAAGTTCTCTCGGGCCGGTGAGATGGCTCAGCGGCATAAGCGCCTGCCTGGCAAGCACAAGGTCCTGAGTTCGACTCCCGGTACCCACATATGAAAAAAGGGCCGGTGATATCGCTCAGCGGCACAGGCGCCTGCTGGCGCGCGAGGTCCTGAGGTTGACCCCTGGTACCCACAAAAAAAAAAAAAAAGAAAGTTCTCTCATATTCAGGGTTTGTCAAGCACTTTTTCAGTGTTTAAACGTGTGTTTTCGAGTTTAAATTTGAACTGACAACTAACCAAATTACTTCACCTTTCTGAAGCTCACTTTTCTCATCTGTGGATTGGAGTTAATATCAGGCAGTATTATTGTGGGGTCAAATAACATTTCGAAGTCATGAATAGCGACAGCTCTGCAGTAACTATTAAGCCCTATCACTCCTACCAACAGTGTGCCGCTGCTTGGCACCAGTGCTCTCGAGCGGGGTGGGGTTCTTGTGGGGTGATGGCATCGGACATTGTGAGACCAAAGCCACAAACCAAATCCTCTGTTTCAGTGGTGGGATGTTGCGTGGCTCTTGAAAAAGTATGAGGCTGCATGACAGGTCAGGTGTACAGGCCCATGTCAACCTCGGTCGTGTGTTTCCTGTGAATGCATGCAGGTGCTTTTTGGAGGTTTAGAAATGGATCGTTCCAGTGCCAGAGCGATCTACAGAGAAGAGTTCCAGTGGCGCAGGCCTCTGAGGTAGAAAAGCAGAGGAGGGGTTCCCTGGCTGCTTTCCAGAGAACAAAACCAAATGGCAAGCTTGAATCTGGGAAATGAAGGCAGTTGAATTGAATCGTTACAGTTAAGTGATTAGACAGGTGGTAATTGTGTATATTTATGGGATACGATGTAACATTTGGAAATTGTATACCTTGTAGAAAGACCAGATTAAGTGCATTAACATATCTGTCACCTTATCTATGTATTGTTTTTTTTTTGTGGTGAGAACATAAAGTCCACTTTCAGCAATTTAAACTATATAATATGTCATAGTTTCTGCTGCTGTCATTCTACCGGAATGCTGAGGACTGGGTAATTTACAAAGGGCAGAGGCTAGTTCACCAGTGGATCTGAGGCCCAGAGGTCCAATCTGGAGGCGCCTTTGCTGAGGTTCTTGCTAGTGGGGACCTGCAGTTGCGGAGGTGGCCAGTGTTGGGAAGGAGGGCCACACGGGAGACAGAGGCAAGCTGGCTTTTCTAACAGATGGGCTCTGAGATAACACAGCAACCCATTAACCCATGATTTCTGCAAATGACAGCCTTCTTTTTAAAGGCTGTAGAGAATTCCATTGTATGCACATATATGTGTGTATGTATGACTACACACACATGTGCACATGATATGGGTGTGGCATTGTCCTTATCCACTCCTGTGCTGATGCCTTGGGTTTTGACGCTGACTTACTTTCCCCCCAGGACAAATTTCTTGGTTGGGGTGGTTCGCAGAGACTCCAGTGACATAGTGCCATGCATATGTTGGGCGGTGCTGACCTTAGGGGCACAAGAGAGGAAAGCAGAGTGGTCTGGCTGAGGTGGGACGGGGTGTCGTGACTCAGGCCGGACAGCGCCCTCCCTGAGAAGACGCATTTTTGCGTCATCTGGCCCAGTGTGATGAATAGGAATCACAGAGCCATGTGTTTATCTGAGGGTACAGAAATGGTTTGGGGTGGGAGGGAAAATGTTGGAAGGATTTTCAAGAAAAGAGATTAGAAGGCTCAAACTTCAGACAAGTGAGAGGCCGGGACGGTATTTGGGAAGTGTGGCCTGGTGTGTGTGTGTGTGTGTGTCTGTGTGTGTGCACGTGCTGAGTAACATCGTATTTTAAAATAGCTTTGGTCACAGATGTGTACATTTTCACTGCCTTTGGGGTCATGATTGTCACTGGGACTGTGAGAAAACAGAGGCTGCATCTAGTAAGTAGATATTGGAAAAGGCTAAAAAATCAGTTTCTTTCAAGGAACTTGTCATTGAAGAGAGAAACAAGGACACACAGCAGTTCAGGGGGTGTCAGGACTCAGTGTTGGTAATCTAAGGGGAGTAAGCCAGAGTGGGAGGAAAGGCAGGGCGACGCGGGTGCAGAAAGAAGGTGTCACGGCTATGTCTTTGAGGGGATTGTCTGTGAATGTGGCCAAAAAGGAGACGAGAAAACCCACCGCTAAGGAGTAAAACAGATTTCCCACTTCCGGGGCTGTCTGAGGTCCCTGAGCCTGCAGTTTCTCTCTGCTGCTCATGGGAGTGACGCCATGCCCCCCTTTGGGACAGCTGTGCTGTCACAGGCAGGGATAGTGTGTCCAGGAGCTGGGGGATAGGGTCAGGTGGTCCCATCTAGGACCTGTGGAAGTAGATCCAGAAGCGCTGTCCCGCAGTCCACCTCTGGAAGGCCGCCCCGCACAGACCTGCTTTTCTCCCTGGCTGCTGAAGCGTGGTCAGAGTCAGGAAGCACTGGCTAAGAAGAGGAAAGTTAGGGTTATTTTAGCTTAGTGCAGGAGAATACTCAGGGACTCACAGTTACCACTTATGTACCCCTGGACTGGTCAAGGTGGTCATCTCCACGTTACAGATGAGGAAACTGAGTCCCGTGAGAGTAATATCAGCAGAACCAGGGTCTGAACTGAGAATACTCGGTGTTCTTTAAACAAAGCTAAGGTCCTTCTTGATTCATGTGCTCTTCATTGAGTAAAATAAATTTGTTTTGTTTTGTTTTTAGGTGGTACTGAGAATTGAACCCAGGGACTTCACACTGAGCTACATCCTGAGCCTTTTATCTTTTTATTTTGAGATAGGGCCTCACTAAGTTGCCCAGGCTGGGTTCAAACTATCTACCTTCATGCCTCAGCCTCCCAGAATGCTGAGATTACAGTTCTTTGCCACCATGCCCAGTTTAAAATGTTATTTATTTATTTTTGGGATGGGGTTTCTGTGTGTTGCTCAGGCTGGTCTTGAATTCCTGGGATCAAGGGATCCATCCACCTCAAACTCCAGAGTGTTTGGGGCTACAAATGTGTGCCACTGTGCCTGGCAAAGTCTGTGTTTTGGGTGACATCCAAGGATAAATTCTTAAGGGCTTGATGGGAACTTTCAGAGTCCCCCATGCACTAGATCAGTGGTGGCGAACCTATGACAGGCATGTTTGTATCACTGAAAGCCCTAGAAGGTTCCCCACCACGGCACGAGGCGTTCCTTTGAGGTGCTTCTAACCTAGTAAGGCAGCAGCCACTGTGCAGCGTGGCCGGTCCTGCCATTGAGGGGCACCCAGGGGTGCACCCTGCGCTCAGAAGGCTGTGGCAGCAGAGGGATGTTGCTTTTCTGAGAGGGCATGGCTCGTGTCATCCTACAGGGTCGATGGAGGCTGCTGGGTTAGTAAGAGCAGGAAAATGGTAACCTTGGGGTGAAGGATGCATCCAGTTGTTTTTGTTTTATTTATTTATTTTTTATTTAATTTTTGAGACAGGGTCTCGCTATGTAGTCCAGGCTGGCATCGAACTCACGGTGATCCTCCTGCCTCAGCCTTCTGAGTACTGGGATTACAGATGTGTGCCACCATGCCTGGCTCCAGTTCACCTTTGTCACAGAGGATGCCCAGGACCCCACCCCAGCCCCGTGTGTGATCACAGGGTTTCACGATCCCGCTGAGGCTGCCACTGCTGGTGATGCAATAGCTAAGACCCCGGGGTGTGGAGAAATGCGTGAAAAAGGACGCAAATGCCTGGGGTAGAGTAGAAGGCTGTGTGGCGCTGTTTGCAGCATTGCTATGTTTAATTTCTACAGGAGCCATTGACACAGGCTCTCCCTCTGCCCACAGCGAGTGAGCCAAGATCAGTGACATGGGTAACCCCTTCAGTTCATGGTAATGACAGACACGAGGGGGCTCAGACTTCCCCCGGGTCCCCAAGCCCATGTTTGTTCTCTGTGCCTGACTCCAGCTTCCAAGGGGAACGTTGACTTAATCCATCCTGATTTCTATCAGTTAACTCAGAGAGAGCGTGTTGAACCCTACGCTCGGTTTGCTGAGGATTGTGTGTGAGCAGAACGTGGTTACATTTTTTATTCTCCCAACCCAGGAGGGCTGATAAATTATGATCTGCCCTGTTTTGCCTGTAGGCTGAGCTGTCTAGTATCGTTGTGACTGCATTTATATAAATTGCCTTTGAAACAATTTTTGGCATGGTTTCACATAAAGTTTTAATCTGACTCAAGGGAATGCCAAGTTTACGGGATTGATGTTCTGCATTAATCTTTCTTTCTTGTTTGTCTGTTGTTTATTTTGCTGACTAGCCTTACCCAGGGCTATGGCAGCTTTTCTCAGGGACCTTGCCACCCCCATGCCTGCTGCCAGAGCCTGGTTTGCTAGTGGAAGTTTTGAAAAACACTAGAAATGCATTGATCTAAACATGTTCCATACTAAATTGCTTTCCCTAATCAGGCAGGACTTATCCCTATTTAGAAGAATTAGTGAGATTTTACTCAATTAAGCTTGATGTCAAGTTAATTTTTTCTCCATTAGTATAATGAAGAATTGCCTTGTTGTTCTGTCATGCATGCTGATTGATAAAAAAATTTAGAATAAATGCCAGCACATTTTCCCTTTGAAAAACAAGGAAAAAAATGAGAGGTTCAAGTAAATTATTCTGGGTGTCAGAAAGAGTTGCTTAACCTATGGATGCTGAAGATTGCAATTTGTTGAATCTTTGCATGAAATTCATATATATTACCTGGAAAAATTCAAAGAACAAGAATTTGAAGAGAAAAAACTTTATTATGTCCTGTTGTTATGGGTGTTCCAAAAATGGAACATGAGGCATAAAAATATTGATTCTAACATGCAGAAAGCCGAGTTCCACACCAGCTGGAGCAATGAGTATTTAAGTATATGCTGTACTGTGGCAGGCCTTTTGTGGTAGCTTTTCAAGGGCTTTCTAAAAGAATATTCCATTGTTAAGGTTATAAAGGTATCCATTTTACAATTATTGGACTTGCTAAAGTAAGCACCTTGTTTTCTTTGGTCTTTGCTGTTTGTGCTTTTAAAAATATGTACTTTGTGTTCTATTCTTCACATGCTGCGCTGTGCAGTTTGGGAACATGGATCCAAGACCAGGTGAGTAGCTCTTACCCAGTGCAGGCCTTGGTGGACAGGTTGGTAAAGCAACAGGGGCTCATGTTTACTGTGAATGAAATCCTTGTCCCTTCAGGTGGCAATTGGGGGGGCAGAATTTATTCCACATTCTATTTTTCCCCATTATATTGATTTTATATATTTGAAATAAAGATCCCAAGTTAGAAAGATCACAAGGCTGAAGCATCCTGCAGATGGAGTGTGGTCTTGCCAAAATGCTTTTTGGGTGTGACATCATTATGTTTTGTAGTGGAGTCTTAGTAGACTGTCTGTCTGTCTGTCTCTTGCTCCCTCATACACACACACAGACCCACTACCTGTATATTCATGTCTGTATAACCATATTTTTCCAGTTCTATGTCTGAGGCAAATGTTCAGTTACTTTTATAGTCACTAATACTGCATTGACGATCTTACTGAATAAAAAGGATGGAGGGTATTTGAAGACCAATTTCGGTGTTCACTCTTAATAAAGGTACTTTCAAGTTAGAATCATCTCTCACTGATTTTACTCAAGGTCTGCTTTTTTAGATAGGGGATTTCAGTCCCTTTCTGAGTCAGTTAAGTTAATGGCTCCTCATTTATTTTAGTAAGTGGTGATTTTCTCTGGCCTTTAACTTTGCTCATCATGTGTACTGATGGCCAGTTTACTCAAAAGTATTCCATGTTTTGAGTTCTAATCAGTAGAAGGAGAGACCAATGTCTTTTTGAAGTGGTTGGATATCAATGTTTCTGTTAGCAGGTATCTGAGATTAAAAGCAAAAAAAAGAACAGACTTTATTTTGCTGAGTCTCCTTCCACTTAGGAATATCAAAGAGCTTTATGAACATGACTTTATTAAACCTTTATAGCAGCCCAGTGGAGGTGGGTAAAAGTTGGAAACATTTAATAGCAGAGAAAGCAGCAATAATGGAACGATCACCTCTAAAGGTTTAGAAAACACTTGGGGCTCTGGTTGGATGCTTTCTAGTTTATCCTTTTCCATTCTTGGTTTATAAAATACATTTTGGGAAAACCGAAGAAAGGGTTCCATTGGCAGTAGTTTCCTAGACTGCAAATGGAACGCCCAAATCTAGATATTGTTTTGCATTTGGAAAGTAGAATCACAAAAATTCTTGATTGGGTAGACATCCTTTTTGTAGAACTTGTTTATATTTTCTTTATTTTTTATAGTGTTCTTGATTTTGGCCAAAATTCCAGAGTTGTGTAATTTTTATGTTAAAGCAATAAAATGATCTTAAATTAAGCCTCCAAGATGTGTCAGGCTACTTTTGTGGTACGATCTCACGTTCTGAATGACATCTGGCTTGTGTATTGAACCAGTGAAGCTGTATGAAGGGACAGGAAGGTGGTATCAGTCTTTCATTCCATCATTCATTCATTCACTTTCCATGCATCTGGTGATTACCTGCCAGGCGCCAAGAGACACTGCACAGACAGAAGATGCTCCCGTCTCTGGAGCTCTGGTTGGCCTCAGTGGGACGCAGCCCAACAGCATGTGTTCCAAATGCTGTGCGTGGCATGAAAACATGGCCATGTCATGTCTAGGTCATCACGCTGCTTTGGGCAGTCAGCAATGAATCTAAAGAGAACGCTTTTAAGTGGAAACATGCATTATAAGAAGAAGGCATCCTTGTGAAGATCGGGGGAACAGCGTCATGGCTGAGGACAGCGCCAGTGACATCTCCGGGTGGGTTTTAAGGAAGGCGCTCTACCCAGCACAGTGACGCTGCTTGCTGTGATGCTGGGGGAACCTCAGGGAGGAGTTTTTCTAAGTCAGCGTTGCTGTGTTCAATGCTCATCAGTATTTTTTTTTTTATTAGTACATGTTTTAAGTATGTGGAGTTTAAATTCATTTTAGGAGCAGGTACATGTACATAACATATCTTGATTCTTTTTTATTTCCCTTCCCAACTCCACCCACCTCTCTCCTCCATCTCTAGATCTAAAAGAGATGGTGGTTCCCAAATTATATTTTATTAACTGTGATGAGCTCAGGAAGAGCCAGACAAGAAACAACTTCAGGCTTCCATCCACGCTGCAGTCTGAGAAGGACAAAGCACAGTTTTGTTCTTTCTTCCCAGTGACCACAGTGCTATTTTAAGAATGGCTGAAGTGTTAGCAAACCCTGGAACCTCCAGACTGGCTCAGCATGTTCCGCCCAGCCCAGGGGTGCGTGAATCACTGCCCCTTCCAGGGTGAGGCCTGGAACAGCCGTGAACGGCCCAGAATCAGTGCATGCTCTCGAGCTCAGGGTGCTTTCTGGAGCCGATTTCCGTCCAGTGGTCTCTCGACCTTTGCTCGTGTGGGCTGTGGAGTCAGACAGTCTCCGTTCAAGTCCTGGCTTTCCTCCTCCTCACTGTGCCATTCTGGCCAAGTCCTTACCTCTAATATTTTTATTTGCTCCATCGGGAATCAGGATAGCAACAGTCTTTTCAGGTGTTTGAGAGTACTTTGCAGTCAGCTTTCAACAGGGTGGTTTGTTACTGTTACTGTTTTTGTGCTCTTCTCCGGGGCAGTCTGAAAACACAACTCTCAGTGATAAAAAATTGCCAAACAACAAACAACAAGACACCTCTGCGTTTTCTGGGTCTTGTATTTCCATAGCACAGCTTTCCTGTGCCGGTTCTTTCCACCTGGTTGTAAACTTCCATGTGTTTGCTGTTGGGAAAGATCTTAATAGATGCGGTTTGAGAGAACAACGGTTTGAGAGAAATTGTATATCCACTGTGACTGTCCCCTTTTTTTTATTATTCAGCCAGCGGCTGACCACTGAGTGCAGGGGGACAGAGTAAACCACACAGAAAGTGAACCCACGCTTCCCCGGGAGCGGAGCCTTAGGTTGTTTGGCATGGGGTGCAGATGCGGTCCCTGCTGCTTTCTGGAGGTAGGGCTTGTCCCCCTGCCTCAGTTTCCTCATTTGTAAGTGGGGATGGTGACCCCACAGCGTTGTTTGAACAGTCACTTAGCAGCTGTGAGATGCAGCCCTCACTTCAGAGAGGTGTGGGAGTGCACGTTGTCCTCAGGCTGTGGGTCCTCACAGTGCATCCTCTTCTCCAGCCCAGCTCCTTGCTACAAAGCACCTTTTTCAACCCAGCCTGCGAGTCTCCAGGGTGGTGTGGTGACAGCCGAGTGGCTCCTGCCATTCATGGTCCCCTTGTGGGGCAGAGGTGGCCTCTGCTTTGCCGAATGCTGAGATAGAGATGAGTTGCCTGTCGTCCCCATGGAAAAGGCTCTTTATCCTGTCTGGGGTGGCAGCTGGTCTGTCCCCACACCCTGCTCTAATTGCCTCACCATCTCTCGGCCTCTCAGGACTGTGTCGGCTTCTTGCCCTATGACCACCTCTGCCACCAGAAATCACCCTGTGCCTGGCAGTCAGTCTCTTATGTGACCTGGGGGGTACCTGTGTTTCAGGGCTTCCTGGGGGTGTCGCTCAAGTCACCCCACCTGTTTCTGTTTCCTGTCTGCACCCCTTAGTACCCTGGGCGCCGAGCACGGTGCTGCTCTGCTTGGGGACGAGGACTTTCCAGATCCTGGACACTGCTCTCTGCAGCTTCCACGAGGACTCCACCGATTCCCCGGCCACTCCAAGTCTCTGAGAGACCGCTTAGTAGTGGTGAGGCTGCATGGGCCGGGAAGACCATTAAACAGCTTTTTATAAGAAATGACGCCCCGTTTCTGGAATGTGCGGAGCATTAATGCTGGGTGTCACTTCTTATCTGCAGTAACAGCAGGAGACCTTGGAGAGCGGCATAAGTAGTCCATCAGGACAGCTGTAAATATTTAATTAGTGTATACTTAAATTCCACTGGCAAAATAGTTGCAGATTTCTTGGAAAGCCTTCAGGTTTCTCCTAAATTATTATTTCTTTTCATGGCAGCAAAATGCTACAGTCTCAGACTGAAAATGAGAGACAATTATTTCAGCTTTTAAAGTCCCAAACAACTTTACTCACATCCCACAGAAGGATTGGGAGGGAAACCATTTTCAAGCTTTTTGGAAATTGTTATTTCCTTGTTAATGGCTATTTTCATTAGCAAAGAGAGTTTGGAAGTAGTTTTGAGATTTTCCTGAAGCTTAATGGTTGCAGGTTCAATGCATTTGAATTGTATTTGGTTATACACATTAAAGATAAAGTTAATTTCTCCTTTCCATAGGAAGTTTCATTTTGGTTATAGTGAGCTGAGACCAACATTTCAAAGCATGGGAAGGGCCAGGGAACCTTGGCTGTAAAATCTAAACACTGCAATCATTAGAAAATCGAATCATAAAAGCAAAGCCCATCAAAATTCTACATTTTAGAGTGGCTTTAACTTTTTAGAATACATTCATGTCTATTTAGCTGTTTGTTACTTTTCCGTTAAATTATATTGAATAGCATAGATGGAGTCTGGAGTGCTGAGTTGAGGGATGAACATTCGAATCAAAAAGAGCCAGCTCATTCCAACAAGGATACAGAACAGATAGAGGAGGGACGATGTGCAAACCCTGGGCAGGGTGCAAGCGAACGCAGGGGGACTGTAGTAGCTGAGCTGGTGACAGTGGCGCTGTTAGCACCTTACACCCCCCTAGCTCCTGGGAGGACCCGAGCCTCTACAGGAAGCTGCTACCAATAGGGCAGTGACCTCTAATGGAGACATAGCCAGCGTTTGTCACTTCTCAAGGAGGGAGTCCAAGTGGTGAACATCCTCATTTGGTCTCCTCCTTTCCCCAATTTTATGCTTGAGCTCTTTATATGGAACCAGCTGGAAGCCAGGGGACTGGGAGCCCTCTGATAGGTACACAGGCCATAGGGGACAGAGAATGGGGGGAACAGAGAGTGGCCTTGGAGGTGGTTTTCTCAGGAGCCCTTGGCTGTCTACCAGGCACACTTGGAACCTGTGAGCGATGGCACCTGCAGAAGTGCTGCAGCGGGGACTCCTGTTGTACCACGTGTGCCTGTCTCTGCCTGTCAGAAGGGCCGTGTTACAATGAGCGTCCAGTCAGCAGGGCTCTGTTGTCATTGGCTCAGCTTTGGCCCTGGCTGTGGCAGGTTGGGCCTCTGTCGGGCTGGAAGGCCGGGTAGCCTTGGCGGGGAGGGGAACATGAAGCCGGGGAAGAGCCCCTCCCCGCTGCTGTGGTGTTGGCGATGTCGGCCTGCGAAGCACAGATCCGGATGGGGATGGGAGGGCACCAGGGAGCATTTGAGTCAGGTCGTCTTGTTCCCTTCGTTAGCCAGGCTGTTTATAATACCAGAGCCTCTGACGAGATTTAGTAGAATAGAATTAGCTTCCTATTCCATGTGTATTAAAAGAGGTCTGTCCTTATATAACTTTCCAAATAAGAGGAGTGTTCAAAATATATGGTAAATGCTTAAATCTAAAACATTTATTACAGTAAAAGATGCATTGCCATGAATCTTCCTCAAAACACTGTCCTTCATTTCAGACATACTTATCCCATCATTCTTTAGGAATCTCTTTATGAGGCATGATCAAAAATATGAATGCTGTTGCCCAGTGCTATTCATTGGGAAGGCAACTTGTAAAAGCATGACACAGTGTCCTCATCCATTTTATTCACCAGACCTGGAACCGTGCAACTTCTGGCTCTTCCCCAAAGTCAAAATGATCATGAAAGGTCAACATTTTGAATAGATTCAGGACACTGAGACAGCCAGGGCAGTGCAACTGAAGACACTTAGGAAAGAGGACTCCAGAGCTGCTGCAGAAAGTGGCAAGAGATAGGATGAGTGTGTTAGAAGTGAGAGGGTATTTTGAAGGGAATTAATGGCAATGTCTCTTTTATTGTAATAATTTTTTTTTTAATTTAAGCACTCACCAGATACCTCATTATCTTTGCTTCCAATTTTCTGACTTTATCATTTGAAAGTCTGGCATGCCCTGAATTAATGTCGCTCTGAACCCAAGGCATTTCTTCTGCAGGAAGTGGGAAATCAGATATTGCACTCGAAGTTCTGCTCCCTTGGAGGATTTCCCATTGTCCCTGTAGTTTAGTCTCCTGTGAATAAGCTCGCTTAGCTGGCTGTTGTGGGCACATTTAGATGTCTGTGCACAATTAAGTGGTTTTGGGAAGTCACCACATAACTTTACTATTGGAGGAAAAAAAAAGAGTAAGCATCAAGATTAGATATTGTAAGACTCTGGATCACCTATTGTGGTCATGGCGCCTTCCCTGCCAGGGTGGGGCTGTTCCCAGATGTGCAGTGGAATGTGGTATGAAACACTAGTTTCATGGTTTGCTGATCAATAGTATCCATCCACCTTGGGCACGATGCTACTTCATTCAGTGCTCCTCAGGAAGGACCCACATCTGCACTGACTGTGACCAAACCATGAGCCGCTTCCTGAGAGAAGAGCAGTTGATGCAAAAGAGGACAAGATGTCACCATGGTATCCCGGGGTCCGCATGGTTCAGCGCTGGATCAGCGCTGTCCAGAGGCTCCTCAGCCCATCTGGCAGCCACGCTCCCTCAGCCCCATTGGTCCTGCAGGCTCTGGGAACCCGAGGCAGGACGGATTGCAGTGCGTCTCAGACTTGGCAGCGACCTCTCATGGTCCCGGCTTCACTTGGAAATGCAGTGCACCTTACACATAACGAGGTTCCCTTTCCTCAATGCTTTGGATTTAGGAAAACCCCAAATGAAATATCTCATTGCAGGCACCTGTGCCCACTTCCAGCACCAGTGGTTGCACCAGCTGAGGTCCAGGTAGGAAGAAGGTGGCACCCTGAAGTCAGGACACTTGCAGCAAGGTTTGCATGAGGTGTGAGGTGTGGGGAGGAAGAGAACCACAGGGTGAGCGCCTGCATCAGGGGCCAATAATGCAGAGGATGAGCCAGGAGAGGAGGCAGGTACTGGAACCTGGAGAGACAGGACCTACGACCTTCACCTGAAGTGGCACACAGCCGAGAGGCACCTACAGAGGGGCACTGAGGACTGGACACTGCTTTCCTCACCTCCTTGCCCTAAGCTCCCTAGCTGGGGCTCCCTATGCCCAGTTTCAAGTAGGAAACTGGGTAGGCCAAGGTGGCCCCGTCAGGACAGCCCAGGACAGAAGATGCAGAGGGAATGGAGCGCCATCTCGGAAGGGGTTGGCATGGGGACAGCCCCAGCCCTTTGACCTATGTTTCACTCTGGACTATGAACTCCAGCTGGCTGGAGCTTCCTTTGTATTCCTGACCTTGGAGGCACAGTTCCTGTAAGAGGGACGCTCAGTGGATAATGCAGTGGTCCAGCCCTGACAGCCCCAGCGTGACTTTGAGCAAGTCCTTTCTGTTCTTAGGTGGTCGTTTTCTGCGTCTCTAAAAATGCACTTGAAAGGATGCTCTGAAGTCACAGGCGGACGTGCTTTGTAAACGTGAGGTGCCGTGTGTATAAGACACTATTTCACACCCTTCAGATTTGTTTCCTCCCAGACACAGTTGACTCTGATTCATCTGAACTTAAAACTCAGCAAAGACGCCTTTTACAGTGGTTTTGCTTTCTGGTTAATTAATCTCTTGGCTCACCTTGAACTTTAGTGTGATTTTTCGAGAACATCATCACATCCAAGGTCACACAACGTTGTTAGATTTTTTCTTCTTTTCCTTTTAACAAGTTTCTGTGCCCCTCCAACTTTTCTAGAGTTTTCTTGTAGCTGGGGCCAGTTGGCGCTCAGCTTTGGACTTCACAGTCACCTTCACACTGGGCTCATCTGCCCCCTCATGGCCGAGGAGGGAATAGCCTCAGGTTTAGAGAAAAATCAAAGGAGGAAACACAAGCCTAGAGCTGCGGCAGCAAGCAAAAATAAGAAAGAACAGGAAGGAGAGTACAGTACTCACTGAGTTAATTAAAGGAACTTGAATTCAGCACTTTCTTTGCTCAGTCACTTAGTTTCAGGTGAATGTTACCTTTTGCAAATGTTTCCCTAGTTTGGTTTGTTTCATTTTAAAGACATTTTTATGAGTGCAGGTTTGCAGTACATAATGATTACGGTCATTATGGGGAAGTGGTACCTGCACATGACACATCTTGATTCCTTTTATGTCCTCCTTCCAAAACTATAACAATGTCTGCTTTAACCTTCTCAACAGCACGATTTGGGACCTAAGCTCTTGGAGTTAAGATGAGGCATAGCTAATAAAACCAGTACGCTCTTACTTAGAGGTCAGTGGCTGTGCATGCTGTGTTAGTTTAATTTCTTTTGCAGCATTCAAGGTGTTTGTAGACTATGGAACATGAGGTGGTAAAGAGTTGGCTTTGCAAACTTTCCCCAATCATTACAAGTAAATGAAGAAATTGTAAATACTGTATGTGATTTCATAAGCCAAGTTGGAAGGTGAAAACACTGTCTTTGAGGTGCGTCTGGGCACTGGGTCTGTACAAAGCCCAGGTCCCTTTCTCCATGGCTTTGGCCCCAGCACCTTGTTCCCATGGTCATCGGCTTCTGCACTGGGCCACCTGTCATCCAGGCCACCTCCTGGTCCCGCACCATCAGGACCATTTACTACGCTAATGTTTACGATACAGCCGGAGCAGAAAAAGACCGCATGTAAAGACAGGATGGAAATCTTCTTATGTAGGTGAGATTTACTTTTGAAAATAAAGGAGACCAGAGACTTACGCTAACGCTGCTTTGAGTGTTTGGAAGAGTTTTTGAGAGGAGAGTTTTCCCTGGTGCAGATCCTGTCACAAACAAGGACCACCCCCCCATAAATCTGGAGTATAAAACACTGTTACCCCAAAGCCCACTCATGTCCTTTGCATCACTGGGTAAATTCACTGCCTCTCTGTGCTTTAATTTCTTCAGCTCTCAAATGGCTACAACAATCCCAGTTGTTCTGACCTCATGGAACTGCTCTAAGTGAATTAATCACCCAAAGCACTCTGAGCAGAGCTCAGCTCATTGTCAGTACTAGAAGCCCTGCAGTTACTGGTTCTGCCACAACTGTGTCAATAAAGATGAGAATGGTGACAGTGATGGTGACTTAACAGTGGCTATTCTTCAACATATTTGCGCCAAGTGACTCTGGCTGTATCTGCAGACAGAAAACATAGACTATTAAAAAAAGAAAAAATGTAAAAAGAAATTCCCTGAAGACATAGACTTGCCACCAGTGAAACAGTGAAAAGATGTGCTATGGGATCTAAAGTCAACCCATAAAGTGTTGGTCCCCAAGTGTTTTGAGCAAGGTTAGAGTAAATAAATGTAGAACACCTCCAATGGTTGACCTGGAGGAAGTGCCTTTTGGGTGGACATATGTTGCACTTTTTTCAAAAGCCAGCCATAAACTTGATGTCTTGGTTCTCCAGAGTAGACATGGTTCTTAAAGATGGACCCTGTGTTCCCCACCACCAGGTCTCCCGCAGCATTCAGCACACCATTTTAAAATCTGCAGACTCTCAGTTAGGAATGAAATGTGCTCCAGTTAATTGCAAACTGCTCGCATACTTAAAAATGAATTTGCATGTTATAATCCTTTCCTGCAACTTCTGGCAAATGCCTTAGTGGCATTTATCACTTGCTTTTGTACCCTTCTGTCTATTTTATGGAACTTGAAATTCCTACAAAGGGTCTGCCATAGGATTTTCTGTTTTTACTATTATTTCAAGGTGGAAAGAAGTGCTAGTAAAGGCAAGCCCGCTCCAAGCACACCTTGGAGTTGGTTGAGAGAATGATCGGGATTTAGAGCTGGTAGGGACCCAGTCACCACAGCCTAGACACCGAGCACAGCGCCCAGGATGGGGTAGAAACACTGCAGCTGCCGGGGGTGAGCGAGTCGAGCCGCTTAGTGCGTTCGCTTCATTTCACAGTTGGAGAAACTGACTGTGATAAATGGTTCACAGTCACACAGGGCCAGAGGAGGCGTTGGAATAAATGCTCCTTGATGTCAGCCTGCATTAACTATGGCTTTCACATTTAAATTGCAACACGGAAAAGACTTTAAATGTATTCTTCGGATAACTTTCTTTAAAGTATGTGCATAAACAAATTCTTAGGCTAATATGTTACATTGCAGGAAGGTAATTCTAGGAACTTGTTCATATCAGGGAAAACTGTTTTGGGGGAAACTGGTGTAAAGTACGTGTAAGTGGCTTGATCAAGGTGTGCCTTTCGCCCTGCTGTAAGTTTTGTTCTCTGTTATGTATCGTCAGGGCTTCCCATAACTACGAAAGACTTCTGCTGGAAAGTTTGTCTTTCTGAGACATAGCCCATCTCCTACTTCTCTGTACCCCTACCCCTATCTCTAACCCAAGAAATGCTGGTTATCATGTTGATTGGTCTTCTGCTATTTTACAGGAAGGCAAAAGGGAGTCCAGTTCCTGTGGCTGTCTGAAGGGCCCCAAGCTGTCCGAAATTGGGACGATTGCCTGGATGATCACACTCTGCGACGCCCTCCACAACTTCATTGATGGCCTGGCCATCGGGGCGTCGTGCACGCTGTCTCTCCTGCAGGGCCTCAGCACGTCCATCGCCATCCTGTGTGAGGAGTTTCCTCATGAGCTAGGTAAGAGGCGGCTCGCAGGGAATGCGACCTTTCAGGCGACACCGTCTTGATGTCCTGCGGTGCTCAAGATGAAGGAGCCTTGCTGGACAGGGCTGACTGTCTTTGATCTCATTCCCAACCAGAAAACCAGCCCAACTCTTGTGCCGTTTCCTTCTTCTAGGGGACTTTGTGATCCTGCTGAATGCGGGGATGAGCACACGGCAGGCCTTGCTGTTCAACTTCCTCTCCGCCTGTTCCTGCTACGTGGGGCTGGCTTTTGGCATCTTGGTGGGCAACAATTTTGCCCCGAATATCATATTTGCGCTGGCTGGGGGCATGTTCCTCTACATTTCTCTGGCAGATATGGTAAGACATTTGGGCATTTGTTTTGTTTAATTAAAAACTTAAATAGGAGTTAGGAGTTACATGGGTTACAAGAGAATGGAGGGAAGCCTTCTGCTTCCCCATGTGTACACCTTGCTGTGGGGCCTGGGACCTTCCTGTTTCAGCCCACTCCATTGAGCCTGGGCACTCAGTGTGAGTCTGCAGCAGGTCTCCCTGATTTTTAAAAATGAGATCTCACTAAAAGAAGGTGAAATGATTTGCTTTTGCCGAAGCAATGTTTTCCTAGGCCCCCTGTGCCTGTGGAAGGTGAGGCTTGTCCTCCAGCATAGTCTGTCCTCACAGAACTTTTTCCCTCTCTTTTGTGGAAATGTCACATTTGGACTTGTCAGAGGATGCAGCATTGTGTTATTGCAAAGCTCTAAGCAGTGAAATCCTTTTGGATTAAAGTAAAGCTAGCCCTAAAGTTGGTAAGATTAACATTTGACACTGCTTATTTTGGTTCAGTATGCATCTGTATTTCTGTCTCTGTATTTATCTGTGTGTGTGTGTGTGTGTGTGTGTGTGTGTGTGTGTGCACCCAGTAGTGAGTGTGTTTCAGAGGGAAATAGCTTGTGCACTTGTGAGTGAGTCATGAACAGCTTTGCAGAAAATAACAATTGCTACTGTATGAAAATCAAACTTTTTTTTGCACTTAGAACTGAAGTTAAACATCTAATTTAATAATTTGATTTTTTTCATCTCTACCCTTAGCTCCAAATATAACTGGCTAGCTCTGTGGCTGCGCCATGCAGTTCGCTGTAACAGCTAGGACTTCCTCTCCTGGAAGCACCGCTGCTTTTATCTTCGTCTTCACAGAATCCAGGCCTCACACTATCTTCGCTCTAAAGGGCCACTTCTCCCTTTTCAGACAGTAGAGCAGAATCCCCTGGCGTTGCTCAGTGAAGGGACCACCACTAACAGGTGCTGCTCATGCTTTTTTCTGGCTGGTTTCACAGCCTCACCCATTTTACCCTGGTGGGAGTTTTCTTAAGCCAGGCTCAAGGTTCAGCTGGACCCTGGGGACCTCGAAGGTGTGGAGACGCCGTGTGGCTGGCGTACGCAGCCAGTCACTTTGCGCTGTGCTTTGCAGCATCCGTGTGTTCATATCTCCTGTGCGGCCCGGTCAGTACCCGTCGCTGAGGGAGGGTGGATTCTAGATAGAACACCTAGGGTTTTAAGTCTTTTCACTGTAATGATGTTACAGTCTTTGATCCTAGAAAAACACATAAATTTATTTGAAAACCTTATGATTTTGTGATGGTAGAGCAAGTAGAAGGAAATAACTTGAAGAAAAAGAAATTAAATGTAGGGTTATTTCTGTCAGGTGATTCACTCATTCTAGTCCCTGCATTCTGGCAGGGAGGAAATGAAAGACAGAATCTTCGTACAGACTAAAGAATTACAAATAGTTCTGAAATGCTATGAAAAGAAAAAGCAGTGTATGTGTTGAGGGGGATAATAAGGAAATCTAGCATGAATTAGGACAGGCTAAGGGAAGTGTTTCAAGGAGGTGCGATTTAAGGTGAAATCTGAAGGGTTTGGCCCATTGAAAAACCGGAGGCAGAAGAGTTCAGGTTGAGGCTGCGGTGAGTGTGTGGATACTGAGGAGGGAGTGAGTCTGGGTGCATGCGGGATCCTGAAAAGATGATATGGATGGAACACACACACACACACACACACACACAACAGACGGAACCTGCCCCACCCTGCCGGTGGGGTCTCAGTGGAGCTGTGTGCACCCCTTCGGTCCTTTGAAAGTGTTGAACGTCTAGGCTTCTACTCAGCAGTTAAACTCCTGAAGGCGACAGCCTGCTCCCCTGGAGCGGCCTGCAGTGACCGTTCTGTGTTTTGCCACCAGATGGCAAGAGTGGTCTAACAGTGGGTCTCTTTCTAGTTCCCAGAGATGAACGACATGCTCAGGGAGAAAGTGACGGGGAGGAAGACGGACTTCACCTTCTTCCTGATCCAGAACGCGGGGATGCTGACGGGCTTCACCGCCATCCTGCTCATCACCTTGTATGCCGGGGACATCGAGTTGGAGTGATGGGATGCAGATGGCGGTGCCCTTCATGAAGACATTTCACAAATAAAAACATCTCCAGAGGGATTTTTACGCTTCCTTAGTTAAAAGATGCTTTTGTTTTTAAATGTAGGTCAAGAAAACTGATTGTTGGTTTCAGATCTGTGAAAGAGACTCTTATTTGTTGTTAAAATTCTTCGGAAGGTGTTCAGTTCCGGTCTGAAACGCCTGGCATATGAGGTGTTTGGTAAATGTCCAGTTTCCAATGGCTCATGTGCATTAGAAAATCACCACGAACCAAGACACATGCATTTCATATTCATGTCAACAGACATCAAGACCCAGGGAAAAACACAAGATAAGTCACTTGAGGCTTTAAAACTCAGTAGGATCAGTTTCAAGTGGTTTCACAGTGGTTTTCTTTCAATTAATTTGTTCTAGTGCTTCAAGAGCAGGTACATGAAAATATGGAAGAGAAGCAAAACACACAACACAGATATAAATGATTCCGTGGCCTCAGTGAACCCAAGAAAGAAAGATTGTGCTCGGCATTTGTTCTGATTTGTATTTCCATCAGGAACTTGTAACATTGTGTTAAAAGCCTTCCAAAATAATTTGAACTAAGAAATCAATAAAGCCCGGTGAGACCTACTAGGTTCGGGGTTAGAGGTTTATCTTTATGTCAACTCCAGCAGACTCTGGCGAAGGCCAGCATTGGGACGGTGCAGCCCCTGAGCACACGGTGGGGTCCACCGCAGCACCCTGTGCGGAGTGGGAGACAGGTCGGCTGCAGGGGCAGGGATTTGCTTTGTGACAGGGAAGAATATGTTGTTTTGGAGAAAGAAATTGAATGCAATTTTAAGTAATTTACTTTTAAAGGTAACATAATTAATCAGCAGAGAATATTTTAATAAGTGCAAACAACAGCTGGGCCGCGGTGTGTCAGGGACTGATGAGGAAGGAAGCAAGCATTCCTTGTGACTGAGAGTCATTCAGAGACAACATCTTCTATGCTCAGTCTACATTTTTACAGATGGTGTACTTTGGAAAAAAATTCAGCACCCCGGGGCCTATCTTTCTACTTTTCATGGAAGAAGGAGCCTATTTACCCAGATAATAGAAAATGAGTCTAAAATTAAACATCCTAATCTCAGTTGACACTCCCGAATCACACAAAGAAAGATAATTTGACAGTGAAGAAGATGATTGATAAAAGCCAGTGATGAGCTCAGGAATTAACATTTTCCCACAGACTACAAAATATTCCCACATAACAGTAATGCAGATTTGACGAATGTTTAACATGAATATTAATGTATATTTCACTTTATGATTTGCAGTTTAAAAATTATTATTTCACCAGTAGTAAACACCTGTGAAGGCATGTATTATGCCATTCAGTATTCATTTAATGTGTATCTTTTTTTGACTGATTATCATGTACCTGGTATTGTGGGGGAGAGAGAAAATTTAGAAATTGGTGATACGTTTATTTTAAAAAAATATTTAGCAAACAAATGCTACAAAGACCTATTGCCCATTTCAATAAGCAGAATCTATTTTTATCATTTCATCTTTTTTTACATTCCATCTTACTAAGTAATCTTTGCCTTTCTAAAGCATAGGTTGTATGTCTTGTTTAAGAAACTACTGACAACATTACATTAAAAAGAGAGTTTGATGACCTCTCATGGCTTGTGGATTGTCTGGACTCTTCTTCCCACTTACCTTTTGGCTTCTTTCCTCAACTATGAGGGCAGAGGCAGCAGAATAATGACAAACAAAAAGGAAATTGCACCTAGTGGAGGTGATAGTTGAGTGTGGAAGATTGGCTGTGGAAAGCCACAATTACATTTGCATTATCCTTGATGGCTTTGTTAAAACAAACACAAAGCTATTAGTTAAAGTGTCTCATGCTAATGCATTTGGTATGCCAGGTAAATATCCTATAATCTTTAGACTTTGAAGAGGCTGCTAGGAAAAACCAAAACTGCAACATCACAAACCAAAACTGACTTCAGTGTGTCGTATATTGGATCATATACTTTTGTTTTCATTGTAAAACTTTAAAAATGTTTATGAATAGCTGTCACTTATTAATTACTATATCAGACTTTCATTACCACAATAACCTGGCCTAACAAACCACCTGAAGGACCCGAGGGTTAGCCACGTAGGGAACTTCAGTAAGAGGCTGGAGAGGAAGGAAGAGGGGGCCGGCTATCAGCTTCCTTGGCTGTCTTCCTAGTGGTCTCCTGGGGCTACCTGACTGGCTCATGAGGGCCTCCTCCTCTGTGGGCTGCACAATCCCAAAGCAAATGAAGTCAGTCTGTGGAATAAACACCTGCACTTGCATGTATGTCACAGCACAATCCGTGATAGCCAAGACTTGGAACCACCTGAGCTGCCATTCGTGCATAAGCAGGTGAAGAAAGCATGGTGGATATCCACAGTGGACACGATTCCACCACAGGAATGCTGGAATCCATCATCTCTCACAACGTGGGTAGAACTGACTGGAGGACGTTTGTGATGTGAAATAAACCAGGCAGAGAAAGGCAAACACCACGTGTTCTCACCTATGTGTGGAAGCTAGAGGGTGGATCTCATGGGTATGGAGAGCAGAAGTTTGGTCAGCAGGCCTGGGAAGGGTGTGGGGAGTGGATGGAGAGAGGGTCATTAATGGGCAAAGGGTTCAGGACAGCAGGAAGAACTTCTAATATTTTATAACAATGTAAAGTGACCGAGGTTGATAACAGCTAATTGAATATTCCAGCATGGCTACTAGAGAGGATTTTGAATATTCCCAACACAAACGATAAACACTTGAGGGGTGGATGTGTAAATTACCCTGGTCTGGTCATTACACAGGTAAAATGCACTGAAATCGAGGCAGGAAATTAGGGTAGGGCAAACCAGCTGGGTAACTGGATGTGACCTGTCAATTGCGGAGACCTGTCAATCATGGAGAATGCTGCCTTCAGTTCTTCACGGGACTGAGCCGAGCCCTGCACCTGATGTAATCTTCTGGCAAGAGATCAAATGGGTTTTTGATGGGATGGCCCAGATCTGTCGTCTGAGGGGCTCCTGACTGCTTCAGCCTTTCACTGGCCACCCCACTGTGCTCTGAAGGGGGAATTTCTCTCCCTATTTTAACTGGCCCACACTCACTCTGCAGAGCACTGCTTTTCAGAGCACTTTTTCTTCTTGAGCACTTGCTTTACACTACTTGTTCCTCTCCTTTTATCCTAAATAAATGTTAAACTTTCACATTCATGGTCGGTGAATCGATCATACTGCTGGTTACTACTTACACCCAGTAATAGAATGTCATCTGGCACCCATAGTATGTACAGCTATTGTGTGCTAGTTAAAAAGGATGGGAATGAGGGGAAGGTGATTCTAGGGGCAGGGGGAGGGGGTGGGGAGGGAGGAGGGAAGGGAAGGAGAAGAGTCAGGGTGTTACATGCATCACTATTCTGTATGCACCGTAAACATACAAGAAGAAGAGGAAGAGGAAGAAGAGGAAGGAGGAGAAGGAGAAGGAAGCCTTCTCAGAGCAGAGCATTGCTTGTGTTTAGTTTGTGTTTTGTTGGTGGTGAAGGCCTTGCTTGTGTTTAGTTTGTCACAGGTTGGTACTTTTGTAAATGGAATGAACAGGAGGTACTAGAAAAGTTAAATTAAAATGAAGACGTAGAAAACCCAAGCTAGTAGATATACTAGACACACAATCGATCTCTCCAGTTGCTATAGATGCTAATCCTCCACTCTGCACCTGGTGCTTGGGTTCTGTGTCCAGGGACCCTGACAGTTGTTCTGGGCCTGGTACCCATCTACAGATTCCTCTCCCACACGCTGCTGATCACCGCCTCTGGGTCCCCTTGGCCTGGGGCAGCTGCAGCTCTGCTGTCCTTGGGCCCAGTTTCATGCAGCAGCTCTTGCTCTTTTCTATCAGCGCCTCAGTGCAGAAGTGAACTGGCCTCGTATTATCCCTAGCGAGTGGGCTCTTGGTTTCCTATGGTGACTGGAACTGGTCAGCAGGGAATGCTTGACCCTGGAAGAGGTGACTGAAAATATGACAGGAAAAAGACAGGAAAGCAGATGCATGAGCACGGAGTTTGTATTGTCTGAAAGCAACGTGAAATTTAGACAGGTGAATGATGATTACAAGCCTCACATTGAATGATCTTAGGTCAGAGGCATGGAAATGGGTTAGAGAAATTTGTATGAGAAAACTTCAAACAGAGAAAAATGTCTAGGATATTTTGAGAGATTGGCTAAAAGTGGACTTCCTCGATGAGCAGGTAAAAATCTCTTGAATAGATGAAAGATCTGCCTGCCTAACACTTCCTGAGCATTCAACATCACGTATTTTAAAATAAAGGCTGATTTCTAGGTGGAGATGATATATTTCCACAAGTGCTTACTGAGTAAAGTTTGCAAATTTCCCACATAGACATGTCTGCGGGTCACTTTCCCTCCCCTAGGTGCATCCTGCATTGTGTATCTGTGTGGGAAAACCAGCTTATATCCATTGAGCTGAGAGGCTCGATTGTTCACAGCGAAAGCGGCTTTTCCCTTGGGAGTCATTATATTTGTTCAAGTCCATGTTGCTACTCTTATAATTAGGTAAGAGCTTGTTAACGAATTGGAAAACATTGACTTTAGCAATCTTAGCCACTGTGGAGGAAGGTGCTTCCCTGTCATCTTTTTCCTTTATCTTTACTTTTTGTATTTCAATAAAAAAGTCTCCTTTTAATTCATGGACACTAACCCTCAGAATTTCCCCGGCGCATGTGAGAACAGTTGACGGCACCGTTCTGGTGAGCTGCTGGCTGTCGAAGGTGGGAACAGTCCAGAGTATTTTAGAATCATGGTCATTGGTGATGACGGGATATAAGGCAGGAGCTGGCTGTCCTGTGACTGCAAGGACAAAAGTGGTGGCAATGACATTAAAACCACTGCCCAGCATGACGGGAGGGATGTGTTGACTTTTTCTGCTTACTGTGAGGTCTACCTTTATTCTTCCACAAGTAATAGCTCCAGGCCCCCCCTTGGAGCCAGGCTGCTCCTACTCCAGGTGAGCTTATCTTTCTGCCCACCCAACACCAGGCCTGGGCACACGTAGGCAAGTCACTCAGCCAGGCCAGCCGCAACCTCCCACAGATCTTCCCAGGATCCTCGGCGCCTCGGCGCTTGTCTTCAGTGTGTGATTCCAGGGCTGCTGGCAGTCTCGTTCCTGCAGGAGGAGAAACCAAGGGTGTGATTCAGATGCTCATAGGAAAGCAGAGGGCACGGTGGGGCTGGAGTGGAGCAGAGGAACTGGTGCGCTGCCCTTGGTTCCAGTCCCTTCGTCCTCAGTTCTTCGTTCAGCTCTTCTTTCAATTCTGTGTGCTATCCATGTCGTTATCATAGCTCCTGAGTCCTTCTTTTGGCTTTGGCTAAGTTTACTTGTGTCTCTTTCTAACTATTGGTTAAGCATTGAGATATTTATTTCAAACACAATCTGTAGCTCCTGAATTTATCCAAGCTCCTCAGCACTTTTTGTATCTCCATTGTCGAGGTCTGGACTTAACTCCCTATTTTAGGCAGCGTTTAGCAACATCTTCGTTATGTTTCAGTCGTGCTGAACAACAGTCTTTCAAAATTTCCAGAAAATCTCCAGTTCACTTCTATTTCACTTCAAAGTTTGTAGAAACATGGAAGATGTTTTAATTTTTGCAGTCAGCATAGTTAGCCTATCGGGCAGTATCCTTGCTCCTCAGTAGTGGCTGGGGGGGGGTCACACTGAATGTACTGAAATGCTGGGGAGCTAAGGGAACCCCAGTCTGTCATCGACCAGAGTTCAGAGAGATAATGGAGGTGAAATAATACTCTATGCACAGAACAGCGGGGGCAAGATAGCTGAACGAGTACCTCGTGAGCCTTGACGAGCCACGCAAACTCAGACTTTTTCATTACTCCAAGGAAGCTGTTTAATGTAGGGTGTGAATCTGGGCCACACTTCACGCATCATGCTCACAGGAAAATGCTATTTCTTGGCAACCATCACCTGCTTGTCAACTTGATTTTTGCAGGCACCTGGCTTTTTCAGGCCCCTGCCTACCTCATACCTACGCATAATATCTAGGTTAGTGTTGGAATAATTACATCCCATTTTCTTTCAAATAATACTTAAAATTGTTTCACCTTTGTTTCTTTTAAAAATAAGGTAAACTATCTCAGGAAACCATGTAGAGAGTGAGAAAAAGAATTCTGAGCTTGTTCAGAGCTCCTGTCCATCCCAGGGCTGTGATGCCACATGAGAAACCCTGGTCACATAGTTACAGGTGACAGCTGGACAGAGAGAGCCGTGCTGAGCACATGGGTGACGACTCCTGATGCTGGAGCCAGCAGTCAGGAGGACTTCGCAGCGGCAATGCCTTTCGCCATTGGCTGTGGTGTTAGTGGATCCCCGATTCCTCTCTGACTAGGCCTCTTCTTTCCCACCACAGCCTTACCCTGGGACGTGGAGACACTGAGAAAGCTCTAGAGTGTAAATAGGTGTTAGGATAAGATGTTCCAGATAACGTGATGACTGGGGTGATTACAAAGAGAAAGAACACACAAGCAATGAAATGAACTGAAAAGCCCAGGCTACTCAGCAGTATCCATACTAAAATCCTGATTTTTGTTATATATATATAACTATGTATGAAATATACAGATGGGAAAGATACTTTCTAATACATGAATAGGGGATCCATCAGCCTCAAGGAGAGAGGCGTGGACAAGTTCCTACAGGGGACTCCCCCTAGGGAGGAAGCAGTCCAGTGCATACCTTGACCTTGGACTTCTAGCTCCAGAAAGAGGATATTTTCATTGTTCGAGCCACTCAGGTAGGGGTGCTTTGTTATATGGCCCTAGCAAAGTAATACCACTACCTGAAGAGAAAATGGTTTGAGGACCAAGTGACAGGATGCAGAAAAGAAAGTGGGAAGGTGACTTACGATGCTGTCTTCAGCACTGAATTAGAAAGCCTCCCATGGAGTCCTCATCCCTGGGACTTCTAAGCATGTGCAGCATTAACTTTTCCTAGTTGTGCAAACTATCTTGGGTTGCTTTTGAAATACTAGCAAGTGTAGCAGTCTACCCGAGTCAGCCCTCCCCAGTGTTCATCCAAGTTCTAGTACCCAGCACTGCCCTGGCCACCATTCTGCCCTGCTCCCCCGGAAGTCGGTTCATCTAACTCAACAGGAATGGAGGGCTAAGTCCTCCTTCCTTCTGAGAGTCCCCTGCTCCTGTGAAGATCAGAAGGAGGAGTGGCATCCAGCTCTTCTCACCAGTGGAAACCAAGCCAGCCAGCCTGCGTCACGGCAGTGAAATGGTCACATCTTCTCAGAAGAGCCCAGACAGATAGACTCATCCTTCTTTCATCACTGCGATCCTTTCCTTAATGGCGATTTAGGGAGAACCCGATTATTCCGGGAAAGATGGAAGAGAAGCTGTTTGCGGCCTGTGCTCTGGTGCCTCACGTTTTGGAGTTAGTGTTTGGGGCTGGCGTCTCTGGTGGAGGAGGCTGCCATCTCCATGCTCAGGCTGTGTGGAGAGAGGCATCTGTGCGGCTGGCCGGTGAGGAAGAAATGGAAGGCTCTAGGAACACGCCAGCCCAGAGTGCTTTGAGTTAAAGGCACCTGAAACAGCAGCAGAGGTGTGGAGAGCCCTCTGACCACCCCTCCATTCTGCAAAAGCAGGAGGTGACACTGCCCTGTGAAAGGTGTCCTCCCTGTAACAGAAGGGGTAACATTCTTGTCACCAAGGACCGGAAGGTAAAACCTAGAGAATCCTCTACAGACCTTGCTTAAACAGCTCCCACCTTTTAATTTGGTTGCTTTTCACAACATACAGTAGTACTTTGTGTGCAACTCAATATGTGTGTCATGGACTCTATTCTTCTTGGGGTCTTCGTTTCCTCACAAGGTGGCCGTGCCATGGAGACCTGCAGTGACTAAATAAGCACGCATTTCCCCTGCGCATCTCTTGGTTGGTCTAGTTCTTGCGCCTAGAATGGTGCTGGAGTTCTGCTTTTCCAACAGGAGGAGGAGAATGTGTGGGCGGCACAGAAGTGGGGCTGTCTTTGAGCCCCACCTTCTGCAGCGCTTTGCCGCTGTCCCCCAGCTGCTGATGCTGGATGCCTGTATCAGGCTTGGGACACCGAAGGACTTTCTTATTGGCTGACCTTACACTTCCAGACCCCTCTGAGGTTCTCCTCTTCCTGTGCTGCCCGGTTCCTGTAAGCGCCGAGTGGCCCTTCCCAGGGCACCTGAGGGTGGGTTTTGAGGGAGAGAAGAGTTCTTTACCTTCCCATGGGCCACTAAACCCTGACTGCTGGACAGAATTCCTAAGGGTCTGTCTCTTCTATGGCACTGTGGGTCACAAGGAGAAGGGGTTGCCTTGGGACGCATTTGGAGGTCTTGCTGATCTGGGCTCTCACCTTATTTTTTCACTTATTGGAGAAATGGTGAGGGCTTGACAGTCAGGAGAGGTGTCTGGAAGATGGTGTTTTGCTGCTGAATTAAGAATGGGATGTGTCTTCCCCAAATGCTTCATCAGAGCTGAAAGTAATGGTTACAGAACCCACGGAGGTAAAAAATCTGTCTCAAAAGGACTTGGAGGCTTCAAAGAAACTGGATCATCCTTCAACCTTGTTTTAAGATACAGAAGTTGCTATTGCTATTTCAAGATTGGTATAAAAATAGGTAATATTGAGCAGAGAACATTTTATTCAACATAACATTTGTATTTTTTAGTACTGGCCAATTGTCAAGCAGTCAATAAGTATTAGCCATGAAGTGCTTCTGCTATTTTAAATTAGAAGTTATATATTTTTTCATTTATCACTTATAACTGCACTCACTAATTGTTACTTCTGTTAAGAGTGATTCTCCTTTTGAAATTTCTTCTGCGTATGTAATTATAAAAATAAGTCTTTGGGATAATTATAGACATATTTTTGTATTAAAAATTTAACCATAAATTTATTTTCAGTTATTTAAACTTTTAGATTTGATCTTATGTCACCCAAAACCTTTATTTAGATTTGTTTTTAGGTTTGTTGATTGCTAAATTATTTATTTTAAATTTGAGGAAAAGCAGATGTGTTGAAGGGGAAAGTATTTTGGAATCAAAGAGAGCAAACTTTTTTTTTTTTTTTTTTTGTGGGTACCGGGGGGACGACCTCAGGACCTCGTGCGCCAACAGGCGCCCGTGCCGCTGAGCGATATCACCGGCCCCTTTTTCGTATGTGGGATCCGGGAGTCGAACTCGGGTCCTCGCGCTTGCAAGGCAGGCGCTTATGCCGCTGAGCCATCTCACCGGCCCGAGAGCAAACTTTTAATCCTACCTTGATGACTATTTACTGTAATGAACCCCACAGTTTCCTATCTGTAAAATGTGGATAATAACTTCTACTTCACAGAATTAACTGTGACCATGCATAAATCTGCCTAGAAGTGGCCGACACTTCAGTCGTATTGTTTGGTAAACCCCCGTGTCCTCTGAGGCGTGCTCAGGAACCGTGAGTGGTTCGTGTTCCAGGGTTACAAGGCTGAAGAGCTATTGCCAGCTACCAGCAATTTTAATTGATGCTATTTTATGTTCCCACCATTCCTAGCCACAGTGTTTCCTTTCGTGTATGTATATTGGTCATATTCCTGCCATTTTCACTTAAAACGTTGGTGTTTAGCAACAGGTATACAAGATCACTAGGATTTCTGCTTGGATTCAGAGAGATTTGATTTAATTTTAGTTCTTCTTTGACAACTTTCAATTTCTTTTAGTTTTTGGTGGTTTTCAGATACACATTACTAATCTCAAAACACTACAGTTTTTTCCTTTCTCATATTGCCCGGCTTGGAGGAAATATGATTTAACATTGCCATAGTAGGATTCTACTATTTTCATTGATCTTTATGCCCATCAAAGCCTCTCTTACCAGTTATATAATTTCATATTAACTTTATATAGACAAAGAATATTGTCTTCATAATCTAGATGAGGAAATTCCACCCTGGAGAAGCTGCGATTTGTTTGGAATTCAGTGTTAATGTCAGTTTTGCAAGACTATTTTCACCATATATAGTTGGCTCTTAAAGCTTTTTGGATCTTGGAATTCTTTGAATCTCTAATGCACAAGATGGCATTACAAACAATTTTTGCAGCCCACAGTGGCCCCTCCTTCCCCAATTCAGACAGTGAAGTGGACTTCAGTTTAGTAGACGTGCTTACGTATAGCCTTGCAGTCCATCTTGATGAGAGTCTCTGGATTGGTGGGTTTATCCTATCTGACATGCGACACTCAAGACACACAGTACAAACTCTTTCCCCAGATGCACTGGGACTGTTTTCACCACAGAGGAAAATTACAGCTTAATTAATTCATTCCAATGATGTTCCATGGAAAATGGGCTATAAAATATTAACATCTTTTTCTGAGAGAAAAGAATCTGTCTTCAAATAAATTCAGGAAATGTCACCTGTTATACTACCGTCCACTCGTGGAGATTCATGGCGGCCCGTCCAGGACTCCCGAACCTGTGCAGTAAAGCAGCCCATATAACTGCTCTGACCCAGCTTCTCCCAGATTATCAAACCACACAGACTGCTTTCCTCTACCCTGGCTGAAAAGCTCGAGTTAGCGTTGCCCAGCACCATGGTGGCTACATTCACTCACCTGTGTGATTTGTCCCACATCCGCCATCTGCCCCAGATCCTGCTGGCAACATGGAGATTGCCTCGCCACTGGCAAGTCTGGACCTCTGGGTCTTTGCTGTTTCCTCTTCTCCCCAGCCAGACCATGACTGTCGCTCTTTCATGCTTCCTAGGGGTCCCTGCATGGGTGATAGGGCGCTCACATTCTGCTTTCTGTTCTAAGAGCTTTCGTCATCTTCTTTTCCACCCTCTGCACTTTGTATTCTCTTTTTGGTTTTAAGAATGTGTCCATTCACTGTTCTGGAATCTTCCCACCAGTGCCATCAGGCAAATTTGAGAGGAAGTAGGATGCTGTGGGTGAGCAGGCGGCTCTGGGCCGAGACGGAGGCACAGACCCCAGGCCCATGGCATTAGCTCTGCCTGAGGCAGCCTGCTGAGCTACCTGTAAAATGTCCTGTGCACAGGGGCCATGGATAGGAGCACTCAGCATGCATGACCCATCCGAATGGGGCCTGATCCTAGTGAATCAGGGTGTGTTATCATTACCAAAAGCCCATTGCAGTTACAGGCCCTGCAATACATCGTATGTCCAAACATCGCGGCTGCAATCATCACTATTACTCTTTGATATTTTTGGATTATATTCTTATTGTCTTTTCTTACTTGGTTCCAGAGGATGACTCTGATATGAACTGTTTATAGAAATTTACATTATGGTGCCCCGAGTTCCTGTTATGAAACTGATGTATGATTTTGTGGTTGATTTTTAATAGCACATAAAATAAAGAGCAGACGATTTTCTCTCCTGCTTATTTGAATTTCCGAACCACACTGCAGCGGAGGAAGAGCTGAGGGGGATGTGTCAGGATGTGTCTTAATGAGCCTCAGGAAGGCAGAAGGGGCAATTATGTTAAACCTTCTGGAAACTCGCAGTCATCAAGGAAGCTACAGTTAATGGCAGAGCAACCTAGTCCTTATTCCTTTATTTTATTTTATATTTTATTTTATTTTCTGTTCAGAACCATTTTGTTGCATTTTGCTAAGAGTGAAGGAACAGCTTCATTATACTGAAACTTACTCATTTGCTCTCATAACCTACATAAATGGCTCTGAAAAACCAAGTAAAATTAGGTCTCTATTTTCTTTATTATTCCTTTTTTGTTCATTTTAAAACCTATTCCTCCTCCCTACTGTGGGGATACTCGCTCAACAGTTCTAAGTGCGAAGCAGTTTGTATGAATCAAAGTTAGTTTCCCACTGAAAAGAGAAAAAAATTACTGATGCCAATTGACGTTTATTTGGATTGGTCATTAACCCTGTTTCTGGAATTCTGACCTTCGAAAAAGTGGAGCAGTTTTATTTGAAAGAGGCCTAGGATGAACTGTACTGCCCACAGCCTGGTGAAGAGGGGTCAGAGAGATTTCCAGCTGGCGGGATCCCTGTCCTACACAAGGAAGCAGCTTTCAGTTGCTTTTATTTTTACAGTAAGATGAGTTGTCTGCATGAAAACTTATCTGGGACCCAAAGCTGAAAGAAGAGACAATAATAATGGCTGAAATGTGAGTTCTTGCTGGTTCTTTCTTGACTTTGCTTTTCTTTCTAGATTATCTCTGGGAAACCTGAGAATTCCAGTTTGAAAATCACTGATAAGCAGAATTCAGGAATATCCTTGTTCAATTTAATTCTAATGTATTAGGCAAAATATACTAGGTGAAATACTTAAAATATATACAAAGTTTTCTATTTTTTTGATGGCTACCTTTGAAGAGAGGTTAGCAACAGCTAGGCAGGAAGTGTTTGAGGCTTTCTGGGCTAACCTGTGAAATCAAGAACATGATGTAGATAGTTATATAACAAGAGAGAAAGCAACTGCTCATAAAATTGTTTGACAAAATTCAAAATATAATAATAATCACTAAGTACAAGGTTTTTGTGAGGCATCTTGGTTAATGAGAAGAACTAAATTATTTAAAACAATAACATTTTCCTTAATTGGGGATCAAGTTAGTGTTCCCTATTGCCAAATCAGTTGTAAATGTTCATCTTTAAAAACAATTCTTTTTTTTTTTTCCAGTGCTGGGCATGAACCCAGGGTCTTGCATATGCCCTCTGCCACTGAGCTACATCTCTGCCCATGTGAAGTCAGTTCTTGGCTGAGAGATGTGCTGCCAAAAACAATGGTGGGTGGGACTGACTCGTGGGGCTGACAAAAGACACAATTACTACTAAACTGAAGAAAGTTTAGCCTAAACCTTGGTGATGAAGTTTGGCCCAAAGCAGCCTCCATACATGGTGGCTTTCACCATAGTTTGATACATAAACCAACCTTACCTGAAAGTATGCTAGCCTTGTAACCAAGCGACTGAGTCTCAGCCAATCACAGCAGTCAAGTTCCAGCCAGTCATAGGCTGCCACCTGATCAGACCTCTTCACATAAGGAAATGCCCCATCATACTGTGCCTGTGTAAAGCAAGTGCTGAGAGCAGCCAATCAGGTTGTTTCTGTACCTCACATCCTCTGTGTCTCTAAATAAAATCGCACCTGGCAAGGTGGGGCATTCCAACCATCTTTGATCTGCAATGCTGCTCTCTTCCAGAAAGTTTATTTCTTGTTCAAGTAAACCTTGTTAAATTTAATTGGTCTCAGTTTTCCTTTTCCTAAAGCAAGTTTCAAGACCTTAATTGGCTTTTTATTCACAATTCCAGAATCAGGCAGCCTTCAGAATCAGAACAAGTTCAAAGAAGTCTGCAGCTGCCACATAGCCAGGCACTATCTATGGATCGAGAACGAAGTGAGGTACAGAGCTTAACCGGTTTGTCATTTTTGAACCTGTTGATTGTCTACAATGAACTAAAGCTCTGCTTCTATAACTATCAGAAGCTCGACCACTTGTTGTATGAATATACTCCTAAATTAATTAGTTTCATTTTGAGCGAATGACTCTGTAATTGGTTTGGGGTATTTGGAGCCTGGTCCAAATCAATGTTGTCTTGCACAATTTTTCTTGACAGGTTATAGTCCATGAACCATCACTCCAGGATGAACCTCAGCTTGGACACAGCAATTAGGAGCTTTTAATTTACATTTTTTGTGCTTTTGATTTTAGTAACAGCAATGAAACACCTTCTCACTGCTATTATACTGGCAATATTTTTTTTCTTTAAACATGAAATTATAATTTCCAATGTGGATAAAGTTTCAGTAAAAGATTATCTGAACCAGTTTCCATGGGAGACTTTTCTGAAAGAGAATTTGTCAAAATGTGTTACATTTAAAGAATACACATAAACTTTGACCAGTGATTTTATTTCTAGGAATTTAACCCTGTGAGAGTTAAATCAAAGTATGTGCAACTTAATTTATTTATTGTTTATGTATCATAGTGAAAATTGGGGCATATCTAAAAGCACAGCAGTGGGGGGTTGTAAAATAAATTATTGTAGACATAAAAGAGATTATTTTGTAACCATTGTGAATTGTGTCATGGAGCTTTATTGACATGGAGAAAATGGTCACAATATATTATTAATTGTTTAAGAAAGCCAGAGATATTATACATAGTATGATCCCATTATTGTGTAAAAACATATGCAAGCTTAAATACTGAAAACAAAATGAAGGACTCCTCACTAAAATATTAACAGTGCTTATTTGTGAAATGGGAACATAGATCATTATTTTTAGTAGAATCATAAGCTGTACTGTTTCTTGAGTGCTTAATAACTGCAGGTGCTCTGGGAAATCCTTCACATAAATGATCTTGTGGAATCATTAAGTCAGTGCTGTGAGGCAGATTCGCTTATCTCCTACAGTTGCAGGCCCCTGAGGCTTCCCAGTTTGCCCAATTAGAAATGGGGAAGGTGGGGCTGGTGAGATGGCTCAGCGGCTTAAGCGCCTGCCCGGCAAGCGCGAGGGCCCGAGTTCGACTCCCGGATCCCACATACAAAAAAGGGGCCGGTGATATCGCTCAGCGGCACGGGCGCCTGCTGGCGCGCGAGGTCCTGAGGTCGACCCCCCGGTACCCACAAAAAAAAAAAAAAAAAAAAAAAAAAAGAAATGGGGAAGGTGGGCTTTGAGTGAGAGGCGTCTGACCCAGAATTTGCACTGCTCTCTTGCATGGCATACGGCTTCTCCTTCTTCGTGCTAATTTATTCATTCTTGCTCTAAAGTGTTAGTGGATTTCTAAAGAGTATTGGGTGTAAGTACACTGAAAACACTGAATTTCCGTGTAGCAGATTCAACCATTTCTTCCCTTTATGGCTGTTTCTGGGGACTTGCATCTTCCCATCCTTTCTGTTGGCCTGAGAGGTTTCCATGAAGACTCAGGAGGGTGGAAACCATTCTAGGAAACTGCAGAGGGTGAGTATTCCATTTGCTTTTGCACCTGCAGCCTGGTCCTCTAAAATTGTGTTCTCCAAGATGAAGAATAGTCATGTATACTTCTAAGGCAAATTGCTTCGCTCCAAGAGATGGTCTGACTCTTTTAAGAGATTTCTGAATCAAGGAAGGTTATTAATTGGTGTTCACTAAACTCTATCTCACCCATCCTTATCAGTTTCAGGGTCTTCACCATGTTCCCTCAGAAGTAAATGAGAAGTCCCGGCACTCTCGGAGCCTGAGGCAGGAGGATTGTAAGTTTGAGCCCAGCACGGGCAACTTAGTGACTGTCTCCAAATATAAAATTAAAAAAGGGCTGGGGATATAGTTCGATGGGAAGCCTTGGGTTCAATTTCCAGTGCTGAAAAAAATAGTGACTAGGGATAGCGTGGGTCTGGGAGGGAAATGCAAATTTATTAAAATTAAAATCTTAAATCTGGGGCCGGTGAGATGGGCTCAGCGGCGTAAGCGCCTGCCTTGCAAGCGCGAGGGCCCGAGTTCGACTCCCGGAACCCACATACGAAAAAGGGGCCGGTGATATCGCTCAGTGGCACGGGTGCCTGTTGACGCGCGAGGTCCTGAGGTCGTCCCCCTGGTACCCACAAAAAAAAAAAAAAAAAAAAAATCTTAAATCTTCGTTACTTACTTACATAATAATATGTCTATGCAAATTAATTATCACCTGGATTTAAACTTCATGGTACACTTTATTCCTGCATGCTAGGCTACATTTGCTCTGAAACTGGTGGCTAAACGCCCACGTTTCCCGTTCACGCAACAAGATAAACGGTCCTCTCTGCTAGATCGCTTTTAGGGTAACGAGTCCCACCACCGAAGGTTTCTGACCGTCTTGCCACGTCGGTTTGTGTGATTACTGGGCTACAGAGCATAGCCAATGTGGTCATTCTTTTTCAGACCTATTTTGTCATGTCTTTTGTTCCCAGCTCCTTGGAAACAGAATGGGGGTAAATTCATCTTTCTTAGGAGTTGTGAAAAATCATAGTTTTACTTATTGAATGCAGTTAAAATGGCCTGTTGGGAAATGATGCCAGATCACAGCTGGACAGGTAGGGTCAAGGAAGGCTATTACAGGAAACACATGAAAAGTATTGAAACCCAGGTGAATTAAAAGTGATTACAAAGATAAATCTAGTTATTGAACTGGGAATTTAATGGTCATCCCTGATGGAATCATTTTGGAGTAGGCAAAATCACATTGTACAGTGAAGGATACTAATACACATACTAACTGGGGATGGGGTGGGGGAAAGAAGGGATTAGTATGTAATGGTAGCTTTGCCATTACAAAGCTGTGGGTGTTGGGTGTTGGTCCCAGCAACTTGGAAAGTGACTCAGACACTTGCTGAGTGTCTGGTAGTGTCTGGTGACACACTGAGAGGACTCATGGCTCTCCTACCCCTCAGCCACACAGACACAGGACCCTGGTGACCTTGGGAAGGAGTGGAGAGGGCAGGATGAAGAGCTGGCTTTCCTTCCATGCTGCACAAAATGTAGACTGAGTCCTACCTGAAAACGCTCCACTGTCCCTGATTTAGACCAAAGGGGATTTTACTGGACTGCTATCTTTCCACAACATTTTTTAACTGAAGGTGTGATACTTGAGAAGTTGGCCCAGTTGTGGCCAATGCAGAGATGCCATTTACCCTTTCTGCTCATTCTGCCCAAGATCACAGAAGGAAGCTTACTGTTTTTTCCTTTTTTGGTAGAGGGAATCAAACTCAGGACCTTGCTCTTGCCAGGCAGGCACTGTGCTGCTGAGCTATATGCCCGGCCCATGAGTATCTGTTAAAAAATGAACTTTCACAGTTCAACATATTTGCTCAATATAAAAACAGTATTCAGCAAAAGAATAATTTTCAGTGATAACACTTCTTAAAACGAGGAGCAATTTCCTGCCTTTCCCACCAGTGTGGACATCTTCGTCAACTCTTCCAAATCCCGCTCTGGCATTCGAAGCTCCCCAGCTGCTCGTCGCTCTTCATCCAGCCGTGAGTCTCAGCGATCCAGGCTGTGTGGCTTTCATAATTCCTCCAAGTTAGCTTCTGTCTACGGAACAGGCAGCCTGTGGTCTTGGAGAGCATTCTTGCAGAGAAGACAAAGTGTTATTTCCCCTTCTGAGGTCTCCTCCTGGGTCCGAGAGTGGCCCCGACACAGTGATTAGCAGGAGAAAGGCACGGGCGTCACATGCAGGTTGGAGCCCCGCCGGAACATGAAGACGTGGCACCCACAAAACCGGAACGCACCCTGCAGACAGGAGTAGCTGAGAGGGCGGCAGCTATGGAAGAGCAGCCTTGATGCTAAGAAGATGAGACTTAGTCTAACAAGGTCGTTGTATTCCTTTTGCATCGACTATTTCCAAGGACCTTTAGTTCAAAATAATTCTCATGCCCAAAGGCCATATTTCAGGGTGACGTATTTGGGTAGATGTTTTATTTTCTTATTTTGTGTTTAGATTCAGAGGAAAAAAATATTTTGGAGGATAAGATAGGCACAGAAGCCTCAAGAATCAAATACTTCTACTGTAGTTTGAAAGGGAGGGCCCTGTTCCTGTGTTATTTTCCAGAGCTCTTTAGAGACTCCATGACTCATTGGTCTATCCCTGAGCTGCTCACCAGAAAAAGGGGAATGGGATTATTGGGACTGGCCTGTGGGGCAGTCACAGTTTGTCCACAGGCTGGAGAGCCCAGGTTTCTTGCAGAGAAATGGATATAGCTTAGTGGCACATAAAAGGTGAGCAAATGGCTGTAAGATGGACAAGCCAGGATGTCTTCTAAAGCAATTTTTGGCAGGTTAATGGTACATTTTGGTAAAATTATTTTTTCCTCTTACATTAAAAAACTCACTTCACAGTATTCTTATTTTTCTTTACTTTATTAACTTGCTCACAGAACTCATTGTTCATAGATACAGTTAAAAAATTTTTGTTTTTGTTTTTTTGAGTCAGGGTCTCACTATGTACCCCAGGCTGGCCTTGAACACAATATGTAGCCCAAGGTGTCCTCAACTCATGGCAATCCTCCTGTCTCAGCCTCCCGAGTCCTGGGACTATAAGCTTGCGCCACCATACCCGGCAAAATACTTAAAAAATAAGTGAGTTTATAGAATTTGTTTTATTGTTATAACATTTTTTTTTGTGGGTACCAGGGGTCGACCTCAGGACCTCGCGTGCCAGCAGGCACCAGTGCCACTGAGCAATATCACCGGCCCTTTTTTCGTATGTGGGTTCCAGGAGTCGAACTCGGGCCCTCGCGCTTGCCAGGCAGGTGCTTATGCCACTGAGCTATCTCACCGGCCTGTTATAACATTTTATTAAGGTGGATATATTTTTAGAATTATTACTTAAAATTTCAGCACCTGCAAACCAAGGAGGGTAAAGGAAAGTTTACAGTTTATTGAAGCAAAAGGAAGTTATGTACAAACTTCTCTACTTCTTCAAGCTGTGCTATCTGCAGCATTTAAATCCCTATTTCTTTAGGTGTGTCTTGTAAAGTGGGTGGATTGTGTGTGATGAAAAGAACTCAAAAAATGAAAAGGCAGTATATAGGCCAAAGAGGGTCCCCTAAAATTCCTATGGGAAACACTGATGCCCACCATCTGTATGAAAGGGCCTCTCACAAGTAATTAAGACGAGGCTGTCAGGGTGGACATTAGTCAACATATTTGGTGTCCTGTAAGAAAAGGTGAGGGCGCTTGGAGCGACTTCAGGGTGGATGCAGGAGGAAGGTGCCATCTATAAGCCAAAGACAGAGGCCAGAGAAGCCACCACACCTGCTGACACCCTGGTCTGGGACTTCTGCTCTCCAGAGCAGAGAGGAACAAGCCCTGTGAAGGCTGCCACGCGGTGGCACTTTATTCTGGTGTCCTAACAAGCTGACAAGGGAGTAACTGGTGCCTCCTTTTCAGGGTTCCCTGCAAAGGTCAGGGACCTTGAAGAATCCTTTATGTTCCCCCACAGGTGGTGGGAATGATCTCTTTGCAAAAGTCGAGAAACTGAGTCTTAGGATAAAGAACTTCTACATGGAAGAACTGGGAACCCACTCACTCTGAATATGTATAACATCTTAACGTTTTAGTAAACACAAACCTCACTGAATTCTTCTCATTTGCCAGGTACTGTGTGCTAAATGCCTCACATGAATCAGTGTCTTTATCCTCACAAGGACGTTCTGACATATGCACTATTATTCTTCTCCGGATGACAGAAAAGTTTCCCAGATTTGAAGTCAATTCCCGAAGATTACACAGGAGCCAAGGGATGGAGTTGCAATTGAAGCCCAGGTAATCGGACTCTAGAGAATACTGTATTATCCATCATCTAAACTCATCTAAACTACTTTCTACTTGAATGGATCATTGGGAGGGATGATTTATGATGTAGCTCAAGGCAGAATTACATGGAGCACCTATATTAGAGCAGAAATATAAATCCAGTGATATATTAATCAGGGAATGGATCTTGAAGGTATTTTTAAAAGGCAAAGATGAGATAATATTTCTTATGAAGTTGGCATATGCTTGGAAATATTAATTTATTGTTAGAGCACAGAGACTAGTTTTGTGATCAGTTAATTAATGAAAAGGTCCACAAAAGAAAAGCCTGTAGCCCCTAAAATAGCACCATATTAACAGAGAAGCAAGATAAAATTCTCTTTTTTCATAGGGACATGCTAGAATTACGTGATGGTAACAAGGAACCAACATCCTTTAACTCCCAAAGGTGAACAGGCTATGCTACGAAACATATTCATTTGAATATAAACCCATAAAATATCTTAAAGTAAAATTAAGTTTCATAAAATGGGCATTGATATAATGTTCTTTCCTTCTCATACTCTAAAGTCTCAAAAAAGGGGATGATAGGCATGTGGTGTATAACCATGGAAAAGCTGAGGGAGAGATATTCCTAGTGATGGTGGTGCATGATGCTTATGAATGCACCTTATTTTCCTGCCTAAAAGCCAGTTGTCTCTCTGTCACAGCCCACTTGAGTCACTGCCCAGGGGTGGGGGGACAAATGGGAATCGAAGTAGAATGAAAGCTCATGGTAGGTGAAGAACTCAAAGCGGGTCTGACTGTAGGGCTTCCTGGATTCAAATAAAACGTCTGACTTTGTGAACAATAAAGTCTTTTCTTGGTTAATTTGAGTATTCTCTCTCTTGCCATTCATAAATGATATGTGTAAATATGCCCAATGGATTTGCACTAAAATTGTTTCTACTTTGGAAAACTTTGTATCAGTCTTTGTTATAAACAGAACCCCAGAAGCTCAAAATTGAGACTAGTTTGAGTAGCGGTTAACCTAAATTATGTGACACAAAATATAACGCCATGGAGCATGGGGCTTGGAAAGAGTGAGGTCTTTAAAAAATAGACCTCTCTCTCTTTTTTTTTTTGTGAGTACCGGGGGTCGACCTCAGGACCTTGCGCGCCACCAGGCGCCTGTGCCGCTGAGCAATATCACTGGCCTTTTCTTCGTATGTGGGTACCAGGAGTCAAACTCAGGACCTCGCGCTTGCCAGGCAGGTGTTTATGCCGCTGAGCTATCTCACCGGCCCGACCTCTCTTTTTAATACGTGAAAGACCAATAGATTCTGCATCTCAGCCTCCAATATTTATCCCTAGCAGGCAGAGGTAAGAATCGTGACTCAGCACTTCGGAGGGAAAATGAGAAATACTCAAGCTGACCTTTGATGAGATCAAGAGGAGAGATCTCTTCAGTGCCCTGGAAACTCACAATGACCAAATCGAATGGGTGGATATGACTCAAGCTTCTCCCTCGACACTCGTCTCAGAACATAGTCTTCTGGTTGGCCCTTCCACCCTGGGGGGATCCATACCTTATTTCCAAAGTCCCCTAGATCAGAACACAGTTCCAAGCCTTTCCAGCATCCCACCATCTCTCCTGCACCATGACTGCCCAGCTCATCTTACCTGACCATTCTCACCCCTCCAAGACTACACCACCCCCCATAAGTCTCCCTGTCCCTGACCCTGTCTTTGTCCTTGTGCAGTCTGTTCTCTCCCTGCAGAGTCCAGAGTGACCCTTTGAAGGATGAGGCAGATCATGTAATTTTTCTGTCCAGACCTTCCCAGGGCTGCTTCCGGCCTCACTGGAACAGTGGTCACAGGTGATGGTGATGACGATGACATGTGCTCCCTGTCACAGCTTCCCCAAGTGCTGCTCTCCCCACTGCGCTCCCTCCAGGGCATGCTGCAGTGAGCTGCCCCACCAGGGTCTCGGCACTGGGCATTTCCTCCACCTGGGATGTTTCTGCACCAGATGTCTGTAAGGCGTGCTCTTGTCATGTTGAGATATTTACTCAAATTCATCTTTTTATTGAGATCTCACAGCCTTGATCAAAACTATGGCCACCTTACTTCCTGTGCTGTGGCACTTCCTGCCATCCAAGGCAGCAGGGGCTTCCCTCAGTTGCTTATTTTCCTCCTCCCTCCCGGAAGGTGAACTCTGTGATGGCTCTGGCTGTGACTTCTTCAATTTTGGCATATGAGGCACAGCCTCGCACCAACAGGCACTCAGCAAACCTGGGAAGATGCAAATCTAGGAAAAAATTAGATGGTGCCTATTCACCACTTGTGCAAGATTTCGGGAGGTATGAAAGAAATTAGTGATTTATAGCATGAGGGCTCTGTCTTTATACAAAAATTCAATTATGTGAAATAAAACAGTACTCTTCACAAGTATTAGATGGATATCATTATTATTGGTGTGGTAATATAGGTAATTAAATGAAATTAGTTGAGCTGAAGGTTACAGTTTTCATTGTTAACTTAGAACAACTTTTTTCAAACTAGATGTTTGCTTCCTTTCACCTCAGTGATTTAGAATGCTTCCCTGTATGTTTGGTCTCAGAAATGGATTACTTCTGTAGGTCCGCTGTGGAACAGTGGGATTGTCACGTCTATAAATGGTCTCCCGAATGCCGACACAAGTAGAGGAGAGAGGATAGCAGACGGCAGAGTCCTGGGAACTCCAAGCTCCCACCTTAGAGTGGCGGTGGCTGCCACCTGCAGGGTGCATGGGGCTGCTGGAGCGGCTTGGTCACTGCAGGTTCTATGGTGCCATCCAGGCCTGTGTTGCTGGAATCGGCCTGGAGGGGTGTGTCAGCAATGCCCCCAGGGAGGCTGAGGCAGGAGCAGGACCTGGCTTTGAGATGTGCTGCTGTGATCTTTCAAAAAACCATGCCATCTTGCATACGTGCTGTGGCTTACCAGGGGGGATGAGTAATTTCAACGGAGCTCTGCTGATCAATATTAACAGATCCCTCTCACTGGAGAAGAGAATTCTAAGGAAATGTCACGTCACTCTGGGAGGTGAGAATCACCTTGAGCCCCATTTGCTAGCTTGTCATCCTCTACTCCACATGTGACTCCAATTTTGGTCTTAGAGTTTTTATCTCCTTGCTCCTTTCTTTATCCCAAGAGAGAGTCAGGTGATTAAAGAGGTCAGACCAAAGCACACTCTGTTACCATGGAGACCAGGCAGTCCTGCCCCTCTACAGGTTGTTTTCCCCTCTGTACCCAGCTGTGATTCTAGCACGGTGACAGATTTTAACAAGTGGAGACATGAGCCTTTGAAATCTCTCCTCATAGTTCCTGTCTGGGAGAGAAGAAACTCATCGAGCAGTTTTCATAATTCTGAGATGTGGTGTCGAGGAATTGTGGGATTGGGTGCTGACGCTTCCTGTGCACGGTCCCTGGACTCACAGCTGTTTTGTTGCAAGTTTTGTAGCATCTTGTAGTCAGGAGAGAGAAAACATGGTGCTCTTGTTCCGAGGGAGGAAATGGTTCTTTTGGTTCCCACAGAGTAGGTGATAAAATTCTACAGGGTCCTTTGAGTACTTATTGTGTGCAGGGCTTTTGCCAGGCGTGGTGGCACACACCTGTAACCCCAGTACTTGGGAGACTGAGGCAGGAGGTTTGGTGCAAGTTTGAGGCCAGCCTGGGCTACAAAATGAGTTCAAGGCTAGCCTGAACTACATAGCAAGATTTTGTCTGAAAACAACAAAAAACAAAGCAAAACAAAAAAATAAATAAAGAGCTTTCCATGTACTATGTCACTTCACTCTATATCACACTAGGAGGCGATTCTCTTGCATCCATTTCATGGATGAGGATATTGCTAGACATGGCATTTAAGTGACCTGTGTACTTATGCTGAGCAGTGCTGAGACCAGGAGCAGATGAGGCAATGGAGCCCAGCACCTGCCATGGATGGAGAAGCTCCTGCTGGGATGATCATGTGCATGGCGACAGCATGCTCCATCTCCACAGTTAAGGCCACACTCATGTCAGAGGTGAGTGTGCAAGTCTTGCTGAATGCACGTGGCCGTTATCCTCGTTAAGGTGCCTGGACCCTCCATGCCTGCACCACCGAAAGTTCGGCCCCTAACTCAGGAGCCGGGCATCTGTCTCTGCTTCTCTGGTCTGAACCAGAGGGTCCGTGAGACCAAGAGGAACCCAAATAAACTTCAGTCTGCCTGCTTCTCGTTACCTGCCTTCATGGCTGATTTCCAGGCAGCTTAGCCAAACTTCAGACCACCAACTCTGTTAGGGACAGCATCTCTGACCAGTGGTCCCTATGGAAATGGTGTTTAGTTGTTTTTCAGAAATTTAGAAGTAACCCTGTCCAGCTCCCAGAGTTGATACCACGGCCCCTGCACTCAGGGTACGCCGGTGTCTGATGGATGCCCTTTGATGTCAGAGGCCGCAGCACTGCTTCTTTCCAAGCACACATCCTCAGAGGATGTTTGATCACACATTCGAAGACTGCATTGCCTAGGCTTCTTCTCTTCCGGGTCTTAGACCAGCCTGCTTCTTTGTCCCTTACGGAGCTGTGTGCTGGGGCAGCAGATTTGAGACTTGCTCCTCTGTCTCTGGCCTTTTTGGCCACCTCATCAACACACATTTTCTTTTTGCAAGCAGCTACTCTTTTTGCAAGATTAGCGTGCAGCATGGAGGGGAAAGGAGCCCAACTGATTCAGTAACACAGGGAGCTCCTTGCGCATGCGTGAGCAGGCAGGCAATGTGTGGAGGGGCAAAAGACCAGGAATAAACTGAGCCGAAAGCTGAGAGCCTGGCTGAGGCCGTGATGTGGAGCTGCACTTCCTGCCAGCAGGGTGGGTGTGGATGGGTTCCTCGTGCTTCTCAGAGGTCCTGCTGGAGTCTAGGTCTCCTCCAGAGGAACCTCCCAGGGACCTTGGAGATACAACTCGCAGGGCATTTTCACTTCCCCATTGTTTACTCCTGCTTTCTGGGATCAGCTGCCAAATACAATGCCTGCATCCAAGTGTTTGTCTCAGGCTCTGATTCTGGAGGAATCCAAATGAAGAACCAGAGTAACTCATCAAAATTAAAGAACTCTGATGAATCTGTGGTACTGAGAGCACAATCACTAGGCTGTGGCCGAGTCCATGTGGTCTAGACACTCTCCTGTGTGTATGGATCCTGGCTCTGTCACTCACGCTCCTCGAAACACTGCAGCTCCATCAACTATGCAGAGCCTCAGGGACCCCGGTGGAAAAGTTGGGAAAATGATGCTACCTACAGGCCTGTTGGGAGCTCGTGCCAAATTCTGAAATGCCGGTCTCTGCTGGCTAGCCTCCTTGCTCAACCTCTGGGCCCCCCAGGACCAGGTGATGAACAGCACTCAGTTGGGAAGGAGGAGGAGGAGGAGGGTGAGATGGGCTTGAAGATGTGTGTCTGGCAAAAGGGAACTCAAAGCATGCACTTTCTCATCTGGGAGAAGAACTTAAAGTACATGTTCATGCAAAAGTGGCAGAAGATTCTTGGGACAATGTACTCCTTGATATTCTCCTAAGGAATTTTATAAGTGTCTGCTTTTCTTTCTCTTAATGGAAAAAACCATGAAATCTACTGTAACACATAGAGAAGTCTGGGGCCCCCCAAAAGCCAAAAGCTTCAATTTAAATGATACCTCCACTTATTAAAATGCTTCTACTTTATTGAATTTTATGTCTCTTGCTGTTAAAGAGATGTGACATCAATGGGAACAGAAAGTTGGCAAGTGCAGAATGGATGGAGAGTTGCCTTGGAAACAGTGGGTACGACCAATCAGGGAACAGATAGCATCATCCAGGAAGTCTTCCAATTGCTCCCAGTGGCCATCCGACTATAAGTGAACCCCACAACCATCACTGTGCTCTGTGCCCACTGCACAACCCAAAACCTTGGTGAGAGTAAAAGAGCTTATTCTAAATACCCAGCTCTGTGGCCTGAAGATAAGTGGAGTCATCTAAGCTGTAATTCCTTCCTCTACTTCCGCAAACAGCAAGAAAGACCCTGGGAATGGCAATAGTAATGAGCCTATGTGTCTCTCCTCCCACATTTTCGAGGCATTTTCTGCTCATGACCTTTGTCTCTGTGAAGCAATCAGCCTCGGTCCCATCCTATCTCAGTGTCACAGATGAGCACTGCGGCATGGGATCTGCTCAAGGGCAAACAAATGATAAGTAATTCCAGTGGGGCTGGAATCTCGAAATGTCACTGGGGAAGCCTTTCCCTTTTTGCTCAGGAGCAGTCCAGAAGAACCTTGTAGGAGGATAAAGGAATTTGGTGTCTGTTTCCCTAGAGCCTGAAACAAATCCTGAAGGTGTGGTGGGAGCCCAGGGCTGAGGGGTGACAGGTGGGTCAGGTGGGTCCCCCTCCTCTCCACCACATCCTCTATTTCTGCCCTCACTGAGACCTCAGATTTTCCTTTCTGCAAGGCAGTCCTTCCACAAAACCTACAGGTAGCCTATACCCACACACAGATCATATCTATCTTTCCTGAATTTCCACAGCATTTAATTCTCAAAGCAGTACATGTGGTGCTTGGCCACCTTTTGTACTCTTTCATGGATGAGCATCTCTTGCATCTTCACTGGATTATAACTTCTTCGAATGCAAGGCAGTCCTTCCACAAAACCTACATGTAGCCTATACCCACACACAGATCATATCTATCTTTCCTGAATTTCCACAGCATTTAATTCTCAAAGCAGCACATGTGGTGCTTGGCCACCTTTTGTACTCTTTCATGGATGAGCATCTCTTGCATCTTCACTGGATTATAACTTCTTCGAAGGCAAAAGTTATAAATGATGATGTGAGCCCTTTGCTCTCCCACTTCCAGCAGTGTCAGAAGCAAACTGCTTAGCTATACCCATTGATATTAGGATGAGTTGCAGCACCTCCTATACTAGAGCTGGGGTGGTTGTTGGGTTGCCTTTTGGTGTATATAGAAATGTAATATTCAATTTTATGAGCTCGTGTCCCTTTTACGACCCATCTAAGGTACTAGAAGCAAGTAAATAAATTAACTGTATCAGAACCTCCTCTTAATTGCTACCAGCTTGCTGATTTCTCTGTGCTAGTGTAGTTAATTCAAAAACCAGTTTTGACTGCTAGAATATTAAGCTATTTTACTGACCCTAGTATAAACATGAGTTATGTGTTGTTGTAAGTTTACTTCAGAGGAGTTTAAAACAAAGGAGCCAACAGCCCCTCATACACAGGAAGCTCCTAGTCACACTGCCATCCCCTTCCCCATCCTTCCTGGCTCAGCCCTGTCCCCCAGTGAAGAGTACTGTGCTGAGTACAAGAAGAGAACACTGCTGAATATAGCTCAGACTTGAGGGGAGAGGGGCCCTGCTGTCTTCCAGACCCGAAGACCTCTCCATCCAGTGGCCCAGAGCTGGAGGGGACAGGAGAAATCTCGGCTGCTCTCCATGGTGGTGCCTGGATCTCACCTCTTCACGCTCCAAGCTTTCTCGACCTGGAAAATCTGGGCTGTGCACCCAGGAAGAAAGATCTGTGTGACAGCTCCTCTGCTCTGTCAGTGTGGTAACTCACACTCTACAGTGATGGTTCAGACTTGCAGATTCACCTGGTGAAACCAAGAAGAATGGAGCGAAGCTAACTTATGAGTGCTTCCTTCATTTCCAAATAGAAATTTGTCTGTGAGATTATCAATCACTGATGTGGTGGCCTCTAAATTCCTTTCAGCTAATATTACAGGGATTAAAAATATCCTTGGAGAACAAATTAACCATCACAAAGGCTGTGCCTGATGATGAGCAGGAGGGGAGTAGACGCTGCTTTAGCAGAGTAGAGCTGCCCTTGTCCAGGTCTTCAGACTCAGGTGCCCCCCATCCTCTCTGCATCTCCTGAATGCTCCTCCCCCATTAATGTCTCACACAGGTAACTTCCTCCCTTGCTGGGGGAAGAGGCAGGGTGACTGGCGATGGGAGGGAAGGGGGGTGGAGGTCAGCTCCCCTCACTGTGACAGAGGCCTGAAATAATCGATGTAGGGAGGGAAAGGGCTCATCTGGGCTCAGAGCTTCCGAGGTCTCAGTCCATGGTGCTTGGCCCTGTTGCTTGGGGATATGGTGGGCAGCATCTCACGGTAGGAGTGCTTGGCAAGGAACATTATTCTCAAAATGAACTCCTTATAAATGCAGCCCTTAGTGGGGTTCCCCTTTTCCTGACCTTTCCCCCAGGAATGCCCTGTGCTACTTTCTACAGTGTCAGGTGTGTAATTTCCTTATGTTAGGAAGTGATAAATTGGAGTATAAATAGTGGGTATTATCAGCAAAGTAATTTGTAAAAATTGTGTTAAAATATACATGTTTTGGAGACATTCTTAATTGTGAAATAGGGATAAGAAAATTACATTACATGTATTATTCCTTCACATTTACAACCTTCATATGAAACAGATATATTATCCCTTTTTTTTTATCAGAAAAGGAAAATTGAGACATTAAGAGTTTAGTCATCTGTCCAGGATTAAATAGCTGGTGTTATGGAAGGCTTTGAACTCAGTTTTCACTCCAAACCCTGTGGATTCAATCATTATGGCAGAGCACTTCATCTTGGGATTTAGACTTTAAAATACTTTGCATGTGCTCTTAGCTACTACTTGAAAGTATGAAATAGTAAGTGGGGTTGTTCGATCACCAGGTGTTGTCTTCAGTTCGTGCCTGGGCATGGTATTGGGCAGGATATTAGGGAAAATCTTGCCCTTGGGACCTTCTGCTGGACACATCACATGGCTTAGCATGTTGGGAGTCTGGGTACCCTGTTTATCTGGATGCCAGGGCTCACATTTTCTGCTTAAACCCAGTGTATCACTTAAGATTTTCTTCAAATGCCATCACTTCTAAGAATTTTTCTAGAGCTCCTAAAAAACATTTTCTATACTCACACTATTTTGTCAGCATTTTATGCATGCAGTGCAGGGTTTATGCGGGACTTTGTTTCTCTAGTGTAAGGGTTTCTAAGAAGCAGGCCATGCAATGGACAGATTCTTACCCTGGGTGGTGCATATCCTGCCTAGGGCCTCGCACATAATAATAGTTATGGATGTTTGCTGAAATGAAATCAAATGCCTTTCCTGACCTTGAATATGACCCCTGTTCAGCTCTGGCTTTGAATGAAGGAAATTATGTTCTGAGTTACAGATTTTGCTTCAACTGATCTTTTTTCTAGGAATTCTAGAAAAGAAATGCTTGAAAATAAAATATGATAGGTAGGAAAAAAACTTGGTTGATTAGGTAATTTAATCTTTTCAGGCTTCCAAATTTGCTCCAAAACATATATCATAAACTTTTTTTTGCTTTAATAGTAGATCGAGCCAGATATTTTTTAAACTCATAACTTCTAGCATTTCTGTTTTACTGATATAGGAGATATGGCATGCGCCAAAGGCTTTGTATCACTAAGAACAGTGCATGATCACTTTTTAAGAATTTAATTGCCTTGTATGAAAAATAGCTCACAGGCCCACAAGAGGTTGTAATTTGCTGAGTTTATGTGTCTCTTTGAAATCAGTATAGAAAAATATATAATCCAGTTCCATTTCACAGATTTGAGATTTTACATGTTGTAAACAATATTTAAAAGATTTATCTTCACAATATTAGTGAGCTAGATAGTAACAAAACAAAACAAACAAACAAACAAAAAACTTCTTCCCCAGTACTAGACTTGGAATTAATGGTTATTTGTTCATTCATTAAAACTTTTTCTTTATGCCTGAACTAACTCTTCACTTTATGATAATTTTGATTTTCTAAGGTAGCTGCTCTTTAAAATCAGCCAAAATGAGTTGGATGTGCTAAGAAACAATTGATTTCCCTTATCCAGATCTTTAGTTTCATCATTGCCCTGAACTCTGTCTTCTGAAGGGGCACTGGACATTCTTGTTATTTAAAGAAATCACACTCATGGTTGTGAGTAATTATGATGATTTATGCTGTCTATAAAACTACATTTGCACAGCAGACTTGGAACATCCCATGTTGTAAGGAGAACAACTTTAAATTTGGACAATTTGTAATGCTAATATGTACTATTATCACTACATGCTATTGGATGTGACAGTATTTCCTCAGAGAAAGTGCTGTGCTCATCTCTCAGGACCCTCACAGGCTGTGTTCTGTCCCTGGTCCGCTGGTCACCTTCCTTCCTGGAACACCGGAAGAACCACGAGTGATCCGTGTGGCCCAGCATGCCGCGCGCTGCCCCCGACAAGCTCCAGCTGAGGAAGAAGGGTAAAGCGGATCAAAGTCACTTGACGGACGCCTCCAGCAGGCATAGGAGGGTGACACGGAACATCAGTTTTCTGGGTATGTACAGCTTCAAATGCTTTATTGAAAATCACATCCCTTAGATGTAAATTCTTATGAGATAATGCATAGGCAGGAATTTTTTTTTTTTTTTTTAAACAGTCCAGAGGGAAAGAGAAAGGATTTTACGGATCCCCTGGTTGGACTAAGAGGAAAGGAAGATGAAATCATTTAGTTAGCATTGAATCCTCACTTCTCCTGAAATCTGAAAGCAGTGTTCTAACAATGACTCCTCTCTCCTTGTTTACTTCCCAGAAGCCTGAAACGCAAAGCGCGGTACTTTCGGAGAAGGTATTGTTTGGTTCCTGTCGGTTTTCCTCCCTCCTCTGCCTGCCTGCCTCTGACCCTTGGGGACCCTTTTCATGGGGTGTTGGGAAGGCTGGGAGAGGAAGCAAGTCCAGGGTGGTCTTCTCCATTGTCCCAAGTCCCAGCTCAAAGCCCGAGGGGCCTTGGCATCTGCCTCCCCCCTGCCTGGGCTTCCTGTGGCTCTGGGAGCCCCCTCTCTGCAGTTGGGTTGGGTCATACATAATGTCCATGGTGGATAAAGGCCTGACTTCCACCACACTGACTGTGATGATGGCTGGAGAGAGAAGCAACAGGGCCAGCAGGTCCTGTCTGCAGGTGACCAGCATCAGTCATCACATATAGACGGAGTGACTGTGTATGGGTCTACTGCGATCTGTCCAGACAGTGACGTGTTTGAGAGTAAAACCAGGAACTAACTTCACTCCCAATGTTGAAAGTTTCCATGACTATGAACCATCCCACAGCTGCAGCAGTTTCCTCTCTGCACGGTATTTTTCTTCCACTCCAAATTCTGTCTGGCCAGAGTAGTTCACCTGAACTTGCTCACTGAGCTTTCTCTGTGACTTCTAGCTAAAGTTGTTGCTTTTCTTCTTCCCTGAGAATGCAGATTTCTCTCTCTGATTAACACTCCCCGTTCACTCTTGTTTATCGTTAATTACTGCATATTAGTTACTTTGTTCTTAGTTTTCTTGTCTTATGAATGCAAATTTATCTGATTTTTCTATATTTTAGCATGCTCGCTTTTAAGTACAGGAAATATTTTACAAATTGATAATACCTGGACTCAGACAAATGTAACAAATAGTAATAAAGTACCTCTGTTTTGGCTATAGAATAATAATTTTTTTTAAAAAGTTATACTTTTCTTAATGAAGGTGAAAAGTTTATAAAAATGCACTTCTTATATATGTTAAGCATTTTGAATCTAATGTGAAATTTGTTTTTGCCTCAAAGATGTAATAATTTTGAGTAAAAACCTGAATAATTACAAAATCATTTATATGCTAGTAAAACCAAAAGTAAATGTTCCAAGCAAACAAAAATTGAAAGAAAGTTATTGTTCTCTATGTATTCGTTCATGTAGATGATGTTCTTGGCTTCTCTTTTATACCTACTGTCAATTTGCTCAGTAAATTATTTTATTTTATCTTAATATTTTCAACCACAAAGCTAGTTGCCCATGACATGACGAAAACAGATGATCTGTCTGTAAAACCTAAATTTTTTTTCGTATAAAGAAATTCACAAAATGATGTACCAAGAAAGAGGTCCCACCAGGGAGATGAAACAAGGACAGGTTTCCTTTCCACTTGTCCTCCTCCTCCTTGCTGTCCCGTGTTCCTGACTCCTTGGCTGGAGGGCGACCGCCATCTGACTCAAGAAAGAAGGGCAGTGGTGGCAGAGACCTGGGCTCTTGGGAACCAGTGCCAGTTCCAAATATTGCCCTGTTTGTGAGAAGTAAACAAGCTAATTTGTTTCAGCTACTGCTTCATTGGACCTTCTGTCACGGCATAAGTAATTCCTAACTGATGCAAATAAGAAATTGGACACAGGAAGCAGAAAATGTATGGAGATTCCTCAAAAAAGTAAAACTAGAAATTCCGTTTCACCCAGCTATTCTCCTTCTAAGTATCTTCCCAGAAAAGTTAAAAGAAATCACATTATCGTGACCCATGCGTACCTATGGTTATAGCAGCACAATTCATAGTAGATACATCTTGGAAGGAGCCTATATGTCCATCAATAGATCAATGGACAAATAAATACCATTGTGTGGCATTTACACACAGTGGAGTACTACTCTGCCGCAAAGAAGGATAAATGTGGGTCATTTGTAGGAAAATGGATGCACGTTGAGACCATAATATTAAGTGAGATAAATCAGACACACAAACTTAAATATTGCATGGCTTCTCCTATGTGAGAAATCCAAAGTATAAATAAAGAGAAAAATAAAAGATAGGTGACAGGAGGCAGGAAGATGGATCTTTCTCAAATGGGAAGGGGATCAAGAGATGGAGAGGGGGGAGGGGAGGGAAGGGGATGAGAAAAAGAATGAAGATGTGTCCTGTCCACGTGCCAAATCCACACAGGGAGTGTAAACGTTATGCGCTGCAAACATGGACTAATGAAAATAAGTTGAAAATTCAACTGGAAATACTTAGTGTGAAAAGTATGATGGCTTAAATAAAGAACTCAAGAGAGGGGTCAGTGACTAAATGGACGGCAGGGAGATAAATCAGAAAGCTAGGTGATGAAGTCCAGGACCTTCCTAGAGGAATCAGAAAGGGATAAAAACGTGGATATATCACAAAGTGAAGACTTATGGAAAACAGAAGTGATAATTTCAATATCTGAATAGGAGGTATTTCTGATGGAAAAACAAACAACAGAGAGAAAGAAAGAGTTGAAAAAATAATGGCTAAGCTTTTCTCAAGTGCAGGAAAAATATTCATGAAATTAATCGAAAGATCTTATGCACTGTGAAACAAAACGAGAAATGGAAATGCACACGCATGTGTATTACAGTGAAATATAAAGGGATCCAAGTTTAAAAGTAAAATTCAAATAGCTTTTTGGGCTTAACAGCAAATCACCTCCATCTATATTTCTTTATTTTTATTTTTTGGTGATGAGGATTGAACCTGGGGAGTTATACACGCCAAGCACATTTTTGCCACCCTGATGCATCCCAGCAGCAGGAACACTATTTTTAGTGATGATAAAAACATGCTTGATTCTGCGGTCTTCCCAGGTGCATTATCACTTGAGTGCATGAGAAAGAAATCCTGTGTACAGTGCTTCGGAAGACTTATCACACAATGTTCCTTTTAAAACTGTTCTAACACAAAGATCAGGAAATATGGACAGCAGTGCCAAACTTTGTACCAGCATTTTTGTAAATAAAGTTTTATCAGGAGAGAGTTTGGCTCATTCATTTATATATTGTCCCTGCCTTCTTTCCCGCTGTAATGGGAAGGCTAAGCAGTCGTGGCAGCATTGTATATTCCAAAGCCTAAAATATTTACTGTCTAGCCCTCTAGAGAAAAAGCTTGCCAATCTCTAGTCTAGGATAAAATACTCAAGCAAGTAGAGAAACAAAGCCAGGAGACTTTGAGGTGAGAGGAGTTAGGATGAGTAAATAACTTGGTAAAGTTTAAATAGTAAAGGACAAATCCAAGTGAAAATATATCCCAATGATTCTAGAACGGAAGTGTTGATGTGCTGGGCGTGGAGCGGAGGAGGAGGGAAGACGGAGCAGGCAGGCCGACAGCAAAGCTCTTGGCTCCCACCTGCAAGCCATGGGCGGTGGGGTTGTGCTGAGCAGCGCCTCACACCTGAGGGCACACAGGGTGGTGGGGTGAGGCCTGGAACTGTGTGTGCTTCCAAGACGTGGTCTCTGGCTGTGGAGAGGGCGCCGGGCATGAGCACAGAGCTGGTAGGGCTGCTGCCTGCCAGGAAAAGAGTGCCCGGCTCTGAGTCATGGAAGTTTCCCCTGACCTGGCTGCTGCCATGCTAGAGAGGGGCAATGTAGCTATGGGTAGGCTTGAAAATGATAGGGAAAAGCAGACAGGTGCATGCTATCAACAGATTAGTGCCAACTACTAGGAGTGTAAAATTAGACCAGCAGAACAGAACAGTGCCCCTCACCTAGGCAAGACAGCAAGGGGAGGGGAAAGGAAGCACGGTGAGTGGAAATGGGAAATGGCCTGTCAGGAGTAAGTCCAAAGGCAACAGTAATTATAGCACCCATAGGTGCACAGAGTCAAGCGACCCAAAGATTAGATTTTTAAAAAGATGATTGTGAAGCAAGAGAATCAAGCAACTGTGTCTCCATGGAAACAAAGGCATGACATGGTAGTTGTCAAGTGATAGTTATTATTGTTTTTTTTCTGTATTGAGTTAATTATTCAGAATTGAAGTAATATCCAATATCCCAGAGTCAGAAGTTTTACTTCCCAATTAATGATCTAGGTGACTTTGCTTGTCAGTGTCTGATTAGGACTTAGTGAATGAAAGGAAACTCTTAGAATACTCTTCAAGAGTCTTTTATTTTTCTCTGATGGAAAAATTTCTGCCTTATTAAAAAAAGACATAATGAAGCCATAGTAAATATCAGTGGCTTAAATGAAGTTCGATTAACTTGTTCAGAACGTTATTTATCATGAAAAGCTGCCAGAGAGATGATAATGTGTATGCCACAGAGAAATCAGTCTCATTTACTTTGAATATAGTTGATTACTTAATTATGACAAAGCCAGAACTATAATGCAACCACTTTATGAAATAGTGGTAGATTATTTCCATAAACTTTTTTTTTTTTTTTTAAGACAGGGTCTTGCTGTGTAGTTCACGCTGGCCTCAAACTTGTGGCAATCCTCCTGCCTCAGCCTCCCAACTGCTGGGATTACAAGCATGTGCCACTGTACCCGGCTCTCCATAAACTTTATTCTTCCACTGATGTATCTTAGCACTAAATGTAAAGTCACACAGAGAACACATCCTATGTTCTGGAGCTTGTGAAACAAAAGTCATTCTAAACAATACTTACCAAGACTTACCAAGTCATCACTTTTGTCCTTCCCAGTTTGTCTAATGTCAGAAAATGTTTACACTGCAGAATTTCAAATTTTCCACCACTCTGCTATACCTGTACTGAGAAAGATAACATTTAGAGAATTGTCACATTGTAGCCATCATGATTTCAGTATCCTGTTCATCTGAAAATGGCTTCCAAAATTAAATATGTAACCCTCCAAATACTCTAATGTCATGAAAATGTACAGCTAGGGAAACTGGGGCGGGAGACTGGCTTTGTGACTCTACAAAGGATATTTAACTAGAAATGAGGTCTCTCTATTCCTATAATCATTGGCTAGCGTGTTAACATTGGCAAAAGAAAAGGTTATCTGTAAATTTCTTAGAAGAATTTGGAAGCCAAGTCTATGTCAGACTGAGCTGTATAGTCAACATCTTGTGTCTAGATCTCGGGAAGCTGCCTGACCCTTTTGCCGTGTGAGGACACAGGAGATGGCTGGATATGAGACCGGAAGTAGCTTCTCCCCAGATGCTGAATCTACCAGTACTTCTGTCTTAGACTTCCCAGTTTTTAGAAATGTGGAAGATAAATCCTGTTGTTTATAAGCCACCCAGTTTATGGCATTTTGCTGCGGCAGCCAAAACAGACCAAGAGGTTTGAAGCACGGAAACTGGAAGGGAGACAATTAAGGGCCGGGAGAGAAGTTGGGAAGCTTTGCAGGAAGCAGGCAAGAGATGGTGGTGGCTCTACCTAGATCGGCGGCTGAGTAGGTGGGAGATACTAGGGAGCTGGAGTGATAGGAGTTAGTGATTGACTAGTTGTAAGGGAACGAGGTGCTACCGCTGATGTCCATTCCTATGACTTGGGTCAGTGGGGGGATGGCAGTGCCCTCTGAGATAGGGAGAACCGAAGGGACACCACAGTCCTAAGGCTGTTTGGGTGGAAGCATGTGCTCATCTTCGTTTCTGCGCTGCCTTCTCTTCCACGGACTCTCACTCTTCTTCATGTTGACATTTTAAGACTTCTTGCTTATTGGGTTATGTTTCATTTCTCTCCTTCTTAAGTGTTTTGTTTTCACTCTGTAAAGAATATTTCTCATCAAAAATAATTTGTTTTTGTTTGGTCTCAACCTATTACAAGTTTTGAGATGCCCCCAGAATATGAGAAAACTGTTATCAACTCCTTCTCTCAAATCTTTGCTTTTAATTTACATTTCATATACCTTTTAGACTTTGAGATATTTAATAAAACTTGTCTTCATGCTGGGCTCCTTATTGTCACTGTGTATCAGTTATGTGGAAATTTTTAACTTATTTTTAGCTTGATTTTGTGAAAGACTAGCCTCAGCTAAACTAGCCACAAATAGGCTTACAGTTTGTGACAATCAGGAGATGTTAAAGACTGAAAATTACAGCAAAGAGATGGTACGATTAATAGCCATCTCTGTTATTTTAGTTTTCTATTACTCTTATAACAAATTACTACAATCTTAGTGGCATAACATAACAACATTATAATTTATCGTTGTGTAGATCTGAAGTCTGCTGAGGGTCTTAACTGGGCACCACTCTGGGTGTTGAGGTCTGTGTTCTCTCCTCATAGACTCTAAGGTGTCAGTTCCCTCACCTTTCCCAGCTTCTAGAAGTCACTCACATTTCTTGATCCATGGCCTCCTTCCTCCACCCAAGCTACCCAAGGCATATTGAGTCTTCATTCTACATCCTTTTGGCCTCTTCTTCCACTTTTCTCTTCCACTTCTTTTTTTTTTTTTTTTTTTGTGAGTACCGGGGTTCGACCTCAGGACCTCATGCACCAGCAGGTGCTCATGCCGCTGAGTGATATCACTGGCCCTTTTTTCGTATGTGGGTTCCGGGAGTCGAACTCAGGCCCTCGCGCTTGCCAGGCAGGTGCTTACGCTGCTGAGCCATCTCACCGGCCTTCTCTTCCACTTCTAAGCACCTTTGTGAATACCTTGGGCCACCCGGATAATCCACAGCAATCTCTCTTTTTAGGTTGGCTAATTGGGTTCCATCTCCAACTTTAATTCCTCTTTGCCATATTACACAAGGTATGTATAGTTCTGGGGACTAAGCCATGGACATCTTGGGGTGGCCAGTATTTTTGTTTGTTTGTTTGCCTACCACACTTATAAAATCCAAGTAACCAACATTTGAACTATTAAGTGTTTTCTTTTGCCTTTTGAATTTACATGTCGGTCACCAATGACTTCCACATTACAAAGTAAAATGGGCAATTCTCAGTTTTCTGACTTACTTCTCCACAATCTTCAGTCTTTGTCTGGCTTCCAGTATGGCTTCCCCTCCACTTTCTTCCCAGCATGGCTTGCTGAGTGCTCCCGTTCTCCTTGGGCATGTAATGTCAGGGTGCCCAGCGGCTCCGTACTTTGTTCTCTCCTTTCAACATCTCTACTTACTTCCTTAGCGACTTCACACACTCATGGACTTGAATGCCATTCGCACACTGATAACTTTATAATTTTTATTTCTCCAGCTGGACCTCTCAAATTCCACACTTATGCATTCAACTCCCTCTTCACATCTGCACTTAAACATCTAACAGATGTGTCAACTGGAACTTAAGCTCCTCACCTAGGCCAGTTCTATCTGCGGCTGTCCCTGTCTTGGTTGATGGCAACACCATCCTTCCAGGTTCTTAGGCCAGAATCCTGTAGTCCCCTGTGAGTCCTTCCTTTTCCTCCACCTCATGTTCCTTCTGTCGGGAGATCTGGTAGCTTTGTCCGTGACACGGATACATAATTTATCACATCCCATTTCCTTTTGCTGCTGTTACCTTGTTCTCTAAATCACTTTCAGGACCTCAGGATTCAGAAAGTACTGTTAAAACTTTCTGCAGTGAGGGAAACCACACTCAGAAGCATGGCATTCAAAAAATTGAAGAATTTGTTATTCTTCATGGGGGCAAAATCTCTGCACTTTGTGCACTTTATATACTCTTAGACAAAGTACAACTTGCCTTAAATTCCAGTTTCTGAGATGTTTTGTCCTTTAAGAAGAAAGGAAAATCATCTAACCTTTAAAATTATAGCAATATTTTGTAGCTTTCTATAACTGGCCAAACCCAGAAATGTCCTGAACATGATTTTGGACAAGATAAATTCTGATATCTATGGATTCTGATTGTATTACTTCTACTCTGACCAAACCATACTAACACTTAGCTTTACTGATTTTAATAGGAAACTTGAGTAATAAATCCTGATTATGCAGGTAGGCGGGCCTCCTGCCACAGTACTTTTACGTACTCCTGTATATACTTCCTAGATAACTGACTAGAACAATACTATTAGGTTAAATGTGAATACCGAAAAAAGAATTTGCACTATGAAGAAAACTGCCTTTGATTTCATTATCAAATTGATCTTCTATGAAGATGAAGGCAAAAGTGAAATACACAGCACTGGAAAGAACATTTCAAGTCAAACATCTTGCTGCATATGATTTGATGATTTTGGACTGAGTTGTATCTTGAGGTTTTCTTTGCTACTAAAAAAAATTCGTATTTCTGGCTAGTAATTCTAATTAAATGCTTCCTTCCCACTCTATCCTCCTGGGGTTGTTTGTTTGAAAGAAATATTCCAGAAAAAATTTCTTTGCAATTCTTTAACAGTCTTTTGCAAGCTTTCTTCATTTTTCTGTAGACATATTTCAAAATAATTGCTGTAGCAGCTTGTACTCTGGAACTTCCCATCCCGACGCTAATTGTCTCTCAGAATATTGATGAGAACACAGTTTGTCCCCAGTGATGACGTAAACTATTTTTTTGTCTCTTCTCCAGAGAGAGCCATTAAAGGAGAGAGAGGAGATGCCTGAGTCTTCTGAAATAAAGCAGCACTTAGACCACTCTTAGGAGTAGAAACAACAATAAATAAATAAAAGTGAGGTTACAAAAGTTCATGATACTTGGGAAGATGGATTTGAAAGAACAGTTAAAGGGAGAGAAAGTGGTTGCTAAGCACATCTCTTACTTCTCTTTATGCTGGATGCATTGCGCATTAAACCATATAGATCTCAGGGGCTCTAACAGGCAGGACTCGGATCACTGCTCTTATTTGCATCCAGTGGCTGTAGCCTCAGTATGAGCTGCAATATTTGTCTTTCACTTGGGATTGGATTTTTTTTTTAGTTAGTATGTGTGTGTTTACATTTCTGTGGGGACTTGGTACATGTACATAATAATATCTTCATTCCTTTTCTTACTCTCTTTCCCCCTCTCCCTCTCCCTCCCTCCATCTTTTGGTCCCTTTCCCATTTGAGGAATATCTATCTCCCTACTTCCTATTATCTATCTTTTATTTTGCTCTTTATTTATATTTTGGGCTTCTCATATAATAGAAACCATGTGATACTTAAGCTTGTGTGTCTGATTTATTTCACTTAACATTGTGGTTGCAAGGTGCATCCATTTCCTACAAATGACTCATTATCTTTCATCTCAAGAGCATCTTTGGGGAACCTGCTTAGAACCAGGGAAAAAGCAATTGCTCAGTCAGTTTTGGCAGTGCCACAAAGTTGATGACAGTAGTTTTCTAGATACTCAAGACAAGTGGCAAGTAGTGTTTCTGAAAGAGGCTTTCCATAGCTACTCCCACAGGTTTTAAAGTCCCACAGGAGCAGGTCCTGATGCAGCTCTGGTGCACCTCACTCATCTGGATGATCCCATATGGGGCACATGTGGAGGACACCTTTGCCAGGTGAAACTGGTGTTCCTGGAGCTCACCTGCCTGGGTTGATTTCTAGCCCTCAGGTTATGCATGTGCACCCTTGGACACACAGATGGCTTCTTTGCTTCTCGATCTTCTTGATTTGTGATATGAACATCATAATAGTAATAATACTTGCCATGAGCATTGCTGAGAGGATTGCATTAGTTCCCTTAAGTAAATGCTGGCCATTATCACTGGGATGAGTGGTTCATATTTTTAGCAACAAAAGTTTTAAATCCAGATGCAAGCCAGATCACCCATTCCAAAATAAGAGTGAGATATTTTGAAGCAATATGTTTGAGTTCCCAGAATTCTGACCACTTGTAGATTGGAGAAATTTTACCAACACTGAAAGAAAGTATATTCTGAGACCTGATAATAAGACAGTGGGGCAGGGGAGGGGACATAAAAACTATGAAGGTATGCTGTGTCCATGCACAGCTCCCCTTGAGAAATGTAATCATTACAGACTGCAAACATGGACTAAAAAGTAAAAATTAAAAAAAGAAATAGGTGGCCATGAGTTTGGTATTCACTGCGTTTTCACTGGAGAGGAAAGTTTTGAGTCACAGGACTGACAGCAAAGTTAGCTTTGTATAAGTTTATGTAATGTTGATGTTTCTTGGTCTTGTGCTTTATCTGATTCTGAGTTTCAGAAATGAAATCCTCTGAGAACTAACACAGGATGATTTTTGCTTTTTATGTTTTAGTTCTTAGAGAATGTCATCACTAAAGCTCAGAATCAGGCAAAGTATACAACCAGTGCTTGGAGTTTTTCTTTGCTATGGATGATCAGAAAGGTAGATGATGCTGTATTGAATTTATGTTCATTAATAATATGCACCTGAAAAAGTCTTGTGTATTCATTACAAAATGTAACATTGCTGACAGACATAAAATTGGCACACAAACAGCACGCTGTTGGTTTTTAAAAATTATTCACAGCAGTTAAGAACTCTGAGCCTTTGGCTGGATTCCCACGAGCTTCCCTGGATTCTCGGGTTCCGGAATCTCACCTCCCCATCCCAGATGAATGCACGCAAAGAAAGAAGACTATAGTGCACTTTGGTTCAATGTAATTCAATTCAAAAGATAGGCATCTGTTATGTACAAAGAACAGTATCAGATGCCAAGGACCAGGACAAAGAATAGAGAAAGACAAATACGAAAGCAAATACAACTATTCACAGTATTTGTTTGGAACCGACCCTGTGCAGGAAGTGGTATAATACAATATAATGCAGAGCATCGCAGCATTTGCTGCTGGTGGGAAATTTTATGTATGATGATAATGGTAGACCTCAAAACAAAGTGATATTGGGAGAGAGTTCTGAAGGATCTGAGGGAGGGAGCCTTATCAAAGGACATTTCTGGCCAAGGGAAAAATGACTGCCAGTCTGAGGATGGGAATCAAGGTGGCAACAATTGCCAGGGCAGAGCGGTGGCTGATGAGTCTAGAGAGCTGGCGGAGGCCTTCAGCCATGGCATGAGGCTTGGCTTCCATTTGCATCCAGAGAGTAGCTAGTAGAAGCTTTTGAGAAAAGATAGTAAAAGTCAAAGAACATGGAGACCAGTTAGGCAGTGTGGCCAAATTCCAGGAGAAGACAGTGGCGTGGACTAGGGTAGCCATAGTGGAGTTAGGGACAAGTGCTACACCCTGGGTGGATTTGAAGGTAGACCCAACAGGATTGTTTTGGGTGTGGAGGGTCAGATGAAGAAAGGGTTCAGGGTGATGCCAAGGTTGTTGGCTGAGAACTAGGAGAATGGGGCTTGCTATGAAAAGAAATGTAGCTGGTGGGGAGAGCAAGTAAGCTTTTGGCAGATGATACTTAGTTTTGTGTGTAGATGGAAATTAGGAAAGGAAAATGGATGGAGGGCTGGTGAGATAGCTCAGTGGCATAAGTGCCTGCCTGGCAAATGTGAGGTCCTGAGTTCGACCCCCAGTACCCACAAAAAAAAAAAAAGAAAGAAAGAAAGAAAGAAAATGGATGGAAGAGGTGAGTGATGGCTTAAAGGTGTCCACTGTCAATCCAAGTGATCTCAGAGAATATTTGGGTTAGTAGAGAGAGCGTTGTGCTTGGCATTAATTTTTTGGGGGGTCTGAAGACTTTGAGAAGCTCTCTGAACAACCACAGAGTCAGCGACTGAGGTGAGGAAAGAGGAAGATGTCAGTAGAAGGGGCGGTCAGGAACAGGGAGTCCAGTGTGTGGGGTGGTGTGTCCCAGGGAACCTCAACCCTGGCTGCCCATTGAAATGATCTAGAGAGCTCTTTAAAAAATACTAGAGTCCAGGCTCCATCTTAAATACATAAGGTCAGAATTTCTGAGAGTGGGACCTATGAACTGGTACTTTGAAAAAAACTCCTCAGGAGATTCATTTTGTAGTCAAAGTCGAAATTCCCAGATTGATGTGGGTAGAAAATAATTTGGACAAAGAAGAAATGAGCCAGGTTGCAAAACCATTGAAGAGTCAGTAGAGGAAATGTGCCCAGAATGTCGGCTGCAGATATTTGTAAATAGTGCTGGGACGTAGATAGAAGAACATCAGTAAGTGTTTAGATGCACAGGCCTTTAGAAAAACCCAGTTTTTGAAATGAAGAAAGGGCCCATCCGCTCACTTCTGTTTTAGAGGATCTGTCTGGTACTTAGTCCTTTTGCAAGTCAAGGCTATGACAATTCTGCATTGCACTAAATGTTGCACTGTGGTAAATGAAATAAAACTGGCTTCCAGCAGCAAAGTTTTCTATAAACCACTGAATGAAGGGAAGAACAATGAAAGTCATAGTATAATTTCTAATAAAGGATGTATATGTTCTGTACAGAACAAACAAACTACAAACACTAGCCTCATTTACCTTCCAAATCCACAAATCAACAAATCCCGCAGTTGATGCTCACCTTGAGCACCTTAAATACCTTAGGGATGCGGAAAGCTTTGCCAGCGGTGGGGTCTGCAGAGCAGATTCTCCTACATATTTTATCAGAGAGGTGAAAGCTCTTACTGGGATTAAATTTAAATTTTATTTTACCCTGGCAACCTCTCTTGAATCAGTTTTATGACTTCGAGCGAAAGCAGCATTTATGTCCTGCCTTTTCACAATTGTCATCCGGGCACTTGGTCCTGGGGCGGACTTCTGTCTGTCCCTTGTCGGAAAAGTGCAGGACAGACCTCTCTGGTCTCTTTGTGGATCTTGTAAAGAAGTCGTTCCGAACCGTGCAGCTTAGTAAAGGTTGGGGAACTGGCAATCTGATGAACACACAACTGTGGTTGGCAGGGATGATTTCGTGTAAGAGTCTGATTTTGCCTTCACAGCAGGGACTGAGTCTGGGCCGTGCCCTTTCATCCTGCCCTTCCTGCTCAGCATGGCACAGTTAGTCACTCCAGGAGTCACAGGAAGGCAGAGCCCAGACCAGGGAATTTCTGCCACTTGATGCCCAAGAGCTGCATACATTTTGAATTTTTATTCTTTAATTGCTCCCACTTTGCATGCCAGTAACACCAGGAGCCCATGTTGTGTAGTTTTGGAGTCCGGCGATGCAGACGAGAAGGTGCTCTGGTGACGCTGGCATGGGTGGTGGTGGGGTGGTGGGAAGACCCAGGAGGCCAGGCAGCGGCACAGCGGGGACGGGCAGAGGTGCCAGCTGTCCTTGCCTTGCGGTTTGCTGTTGCCAGCCTGGTTCACAGGCCAGGGGCAGTGTGGGACAGAACAGGGCTCCCGGACTGGGTTTATTTTCTGATGAATCTTTTTGCATGTGTTTGGGTGTAGGTGGTGACACGGGGCCAAGAGTTCATATAAACAAATTTCTACAAGGGAAGATTTTATACAAGGAGCTCAGTGAATCATCAAGAGGCAAAATTGGTTTCTCCTCAGTAAAATGTCAAATGTAGGTGAAATTGCCAAAGATTGAAGAAGAATCTGAAACCTTTCTCAAAGTCAATCTTTAATAAAATAGAATCTAGATAATGGAGAAAGTCTTCCCATTAGAAACTATTTAACAAAGAGAAATCATGAAAGGTTGGTGACAAACCTTTCTTCACAGTCATACTTTTAGAATTCTTTATACAATGACACTGTAGCGAGAAAAAATAAAAGAAAATAAATAAATGTAAGATGAGATCTTTGACCTTAGTCCTCATTTAATCAATTCATACTGACAGAAACACATCCAAGTTTCTACATGATTGAGATTCTGGTGTTAGTTTATTTCTTCAAAGGAAAAATTTAATTATGAAATATGAATATGACATTGAGAATGAGAAATGAGGACCTCACTTTACACATCTGTAAGTGTTTGTGTGCACCACAGAGTGTAGTTATTTCTACAACTCATACACAAATGTCCCATCTATCAGGAATATAGCAGGGTGCTTTGGTTGAGCTCAAAGCCTAAGGGGAAATTAGACTTGTGGCACCTGGAAACAGCCCCCCAAAGCATCTCTTTGACCAAGGGGGTCAAAGCAATAGGGACTTTTGTTTGACGGAAGGAGGAGAAAGGAGGCTGTTGGGAAGGCAACCGCAGCAGAGAAAAGAGACAGAGGAGGAGCATGGGGGAGAGCTTTGCGAAGCTGGGTCTGTTTCCAGGACAGCCTCCCCGTCTGTGTGGTGCAGGCTCCAGACCATTGCGTGGGGATCTGCGAGAGACGCAAAGCTGGTCACAGGGTCATGGCCGTGGCACCTTAGAGGCTGTGTGGCATGAAAGGTGCTGTGCACAGGTGTTCTGGGCTCGACTGGAGGACTGTGGCTCCGAGGTACTGTTCCTCAGTTTCTCCATGGCCTGTGTTGACTGCGCATGCATCTCAGGGATGAAAGATACCAGCTCCTCCTGCAGAGCCCAAGGCCATGAAGCTTGGAGTCGCGGGATGCGGGGTCCCTGTGGGGTGGTGTTTGCTACTACTCTTCCTCACTCACCACCACCTTTCCTCCTCACCTGCCAGCTAGGCTCAGCCTTGAACTTCAGGGCCTGCACTAGATGTGGAGCCAGCTTTATTCATGTGCCTGAAGTCTGACTTGGGGCGAGCCAGTGACCGCTTCCATAGGTCACTCAGGAAAAATAAAGAGGATGTTGGGGTTCGCTGGCCACTTTTAAGTGCACTGGGAAATTTGTAGAAAGAAAATGATGAGCTTGTTTTCAAATTCCCAGCCCCAAGCCCGGGTAAGAGAACAGAAATGTTCGATGCCTGTTCAGAGGAGAAACCGTAAGGGAAACTTGCGTGTGTGTGGCATGTGTGTGTTCAGAGTGTGCCTGCTGGGGGTGGGGGATGTGTGCTGAGCTCTCGTGGGCGAGTTGCTGAGATTTCTGAACATCAAGCCCCAAGTCTAAGCGCAGGCATGGTTGTGTTACAGTGCAAACAGAGTTCCTAATTCTGAAGGTCTTTATGCAACAGTCAGGGTGTTGCTTGGGACAGAGTGGGATTCTGAAAATTGGGGTGGAGAGAGACAGATGGCTTTGTTGAACTGGAGATTTGGGGCCCACATATTCCATCCAGCTCCTTCATCATCAGCAACAGCCCTGTTCCTCAGTCTGAAAAGGCTGCTCGCTCTTTCTTCAGGGATCCGCAGCAGCCTCCCCTGAGGTAACCGCCTTTCAGGAGATGCTAATCCTTTTCAGGACCTACTCCTTCCACCCTTTTTTTTGTGACATTAGGGGTTGGGTTGAGGGCCTTCACACTGACTTACACACTGAGAGAGAGTACTTAAAATAGCTGTGCTTTGAATTGAGAGTGCACGCACACACACGCACGCACACACACGCACACATGCACACACGCACATCCTCTCTCCCATTTTTTATTATTTTGAGTCAGAGTCTTATTAAGTCACTAAGGTGCTCAAGCTAGGCTCAAACTTGGGATCCTCCTGCTTCAACCCTCCAGAGAGCTAGAATTGTAGGCAGGTGCCACCAGGCCCAGCAGGACCTACTCTTAACACCTTTTAAAGCCTATTGTTACTTCTAGAACTACATATATATGTTCTTGCTTCTAGAATTGTAACATCACTTAGGTTCCAGAAGGCCTCTGAGGGCGAGGTACAGAGTGTGGGCGTGAGCAGTTATCACACACACCAAGAGAGCTGCAAAGCTTATCTCAGAATAGATCCTCAGGAATTACACTGAACTTGTTGGTGTTGATTCACTGAGCAGAGATTTTGGATTCAATGTGTTAACCTACACAGTGGAGGGTGATTCTAACAGTTGAAAATATTTTTTAATTAGTTTGCTGCAAGCTGAACCCAAGATGACTTGGATACTAACTGAAGTTAAAATATCAGAACTTCCATGGGCTCCTGGAGAGAAATGTAACTGAAGGCGTAGGAAAACTGGGACACCGGAATGGATGTGTCACACACCATGTGCCTATGCACGTGCCACTACCTTCAGCACCCCTACTGGTGTATACTGTTGGTGTAGGTGGAGCAAGGTCGTGGGAACCGATGCTATCGGAACAAACTCTTGACCCACAGGGACTGTGGGGCCCTGTGGGGGTACCAAGCGGAGGTCTTGGCAGGCAGGCATGAATGTGGTTACTGCAGAGGGCACAGGAGCCCAAATAGTTACTAGCACAGGCTGACCTGCAGCTCTCTGGTTTGCATGCATTTATCATGAAATCCTTAGAGTGGCAATAGATGAACTTCTCCACTTTCGCACAAAGGGCCTTTGACCTTCAATTGTCCTCTGAGGTCTCAGTGCAGTTCTCAGCAGCTTCGAAACACAGTGCTTTGGACCCTAAGGGTCTGCAACAGGGAGTGAGTGGCATGGGTGTGAACCAGGACTTATGCGACTGTAGCAATTTTCACCTGAGATCATCACCCTGAGAAGAGGAGGTGCAAGTCCACTCAGAGTTTAAACAAAGATGCTAAACAAGCCCACCACCACATCACTAAAAGCAGAGCCTCCTAGGGACTATCAGCTTAACCACCAATTTCCATCATATATAAGAGCAGAGATTTTAAAGAGTGATGAGAGAAAGGGAGAGAGAGAGAGAGAGAAAGAAAGAGAGAGACAAAGAGAAAAAGAGAGAGAAGGAGAGAGGGAACTTAAAATAGCTGTGCCTTTGAATTGAGAGCACCATATTTTCCCTTTCCTCCCAAGGAGGTGGAGAATCTACTTCAATCCAGTTGATGGGTCCCCAAGCCAGCAGGTCTGCAAGTCTGGAGAGGCCAGAAAGCAGGAGAGCCTGACAGGGCATTTCCTGATGGATGTTTACGTAACCGTGAGCTGTTTCAGCTAGCCCAGCGCTCTCATTGGCCTGGAGTCTGCTGGGAAATTCCATAGGCTTTGGTAGACTCTTAAAGCAGACATAGCAGAACAGAGAGGCTGGAGCTGCTTCCCGCCTGCTTCAGCCTGGACAATTCCTAGCCCTGAGCTGAGGGGAATGGTGCCTAGATCCACAGAGAGGGTGAGGTCCTGGCAGATGCTGTTCCACAGCTCAGTGGGGTGAGAAGGTATGGATCTTCATGGCCCAAATGGCTGCCATGAAGATCAGGCCCTCATCTAAGAGCAAAGTCCCCTGCTGAGAGGGTCCCCAGGTAAGACCATGAGAGAGGCACTGATGGAGAGGATCCGAGGGCAGTGACACTGGGCCAGCTGCAGACTCATTGCTCACCTAAGGAACTTTGCAACTGGACATCTGGGGCAGGGGCACCAGAAAGCATGCTAATGTGTCCCCTGGAAGCTAGTGTCTGACCATCTGCTACTGCAGTTACGCATGTCTGTCACATACACACTAGCCCTTGTGTCCTAATCTCCCCTGGCTATTCTTCTGACCCTGAAAGAAGGTGTAGACGGAGAAGGAAAAGGGCAGAGTCTCTGTGTGTGTGTGTGTGTGTGTGTGTGTGTGGACTAGTTAGCTGTAGCTAACTCATCCAAAGACCAAGCCTGAGCTGTGGGAAGGTACAGCTGTGGAGCGGAAGTTAGGTGAAAGCTCAGAAATTTCAGTGTCTGAGCGTGAATCATGGTTACTTCAGTGAAACTGTTCTTGTCACTGAAAGAGACAAGGAAGAGAGGGGTCTACCTGGGACACCAAGTGGGAGGGGCTTGAGCCAGAGGCATTGGTCAGCACTGACAGTCCTGTGAGTTAACTGCTCCATATACATACAAGCGTGTCCCGGAGAAGTGGGAATAAATGCATATGGAGATAAGAGTGATATGGCACAGCAGATGCTACACGAAGTCTAGTTTGAGGCTAAGATAATACCCAACTCTGGAACAAACCTCTAGGTGTCTTAAAAAAATAAAACAAAACACAAATCTGAACCAAACCACAATTAATCTGACCAGATGACATTTTTCATTGACAATACAGTGGGTTGATTATTTACAGCTTCAAGTTTTTCCAAACTTGTGCTTGCATTTTAAAATTTTATTTATTTATTTTTTTTTGCAATTATCTATCAGGTTGAGGATGGTATTGCTGATTTGGAATCAGGAAGAAAGTCATATTGCACACATTTTTGCTCCCTCAGAGCCACGACTCACCTGGGGAGGAGGAGGCACGCAGATACAGGAGGAGGCCTGCTGCGCAGCTTCTCTGTTCATGCTGCCTGACGGAAAAGCTGAAGCGAGGCTTCCACACAGCGGAGTGGTTGGCAGCTCTTTTTTCACAGCCTGCTTTTACCGCACCATTTCCTTTTGTTCCTGTAAATGTGTTTGGCCCACAGACCTCCCTTCAGCTTCAAAGGGTTTGGTGTCTAAATATACATCAGGGCCTGAAACTGTGTCCCAGGACGGAGAAGAACCTACTGTCCCACGCAACAGTACTTCAGGGGACCCTTCTGAGAGACCCGCCATTACCTTCACTTCTTGTCCATGCCCTCGATTAGACAAGGAAACTACGCGACAGTGACATGAGCCCAAGGCAAGAGGACATGCTCGAGGAACGCTTTCTTCCCTAATCTATGTGCATCGATGGGCAAGAGGAGGCCTTGTGGGGATGTCCAGGTGGAGTAGGCTTCATCTTTAAATAGTGAAGACTTTATAGCTGTTAAAAATATAAATCTGTACATTAATGTCATTCAACTAATAATTTTTCAGTCCCAAGTATTTGCCAGGAATTTTTGAAGATTCTAGGAATATAATCATGAGTTAATATATACAAAAATCCTATATTCATGTAACTTACATTTGAGAGCACAAAGCTAATAAATAATTTTGTATGTATTATATATATATGTATGTATATGTATGTATATACACATGCATCTCTATGTCTAGATCTTTTCATTTTCATATGGTGATATATTTTGTGGAACCCCTATAACTAAGGAAGTGGAAGGTAGGTCAAAGAAAGCTGTGAACTATGAAAAGGTTGGTCCTGGACTTGCTTATTATTTAGGGAACTGAGGCTGAAGGAATGAGGGAGTTGGACATAGAAGTTCCTTGGGAGCGAAATTCCCAGGCAGGGGGTGAAGCTAGTGCATGCTGTGTGGGGGCTGGAGGAGAGAAAGGAGGAGAGAGATAGTGGATGAAGACAGAGAGGTTCCAGGGAGCGGATGCCACAGGACCCTCCCCCACGGTAAGGACTGGGGAAAGCCAGGGAGGGTTTTGAATAGGTTCCTGGCATTAGATTGATGTTCATTTTGGAAGGGTTGTGATTGTCTTGGTTTCTGGGTTGAGAATAGATTGCCAAGGGGATGGAAGAAGACTAGTGAGGAGGCAATGGTACTAACATGGATAAAACGTAGCAATGGCTCTGAGCAGAGTGGTGGCATCTGGGGAAGTAAGACGTGGATATATCTTTGAGATAGAGCCAGTGAGATTTGCTAATGCATTTTACACAGAAGATGAGAAGACAGAATACTCAAAGAGGACCCTAAGGTTTTTAGCCTGAGGACTTAGAAAGATGGAAGAGGTGCTCTTGACATGGGGCAAGCTAAAGGATGGGTATATTAGAAGGAAGCTCTGCCTAAGAAGTATTATGGTTGTATTTTGTTGCTATGATGAAATTACCTGGCATATATGCAATTTAAAGAAGGAAGGCTTATCTTTGCTCATGGTTTCAGAGGTTTCATTCCATGGTGGGCTGGCTCCAAGGCGGGAACATCATGGCAGAAGGGCTTAGTGGAGCAAAACTGCTCAATTCATGGGAGCTGGGATACAGAGCAGGCACTGAAGGCCATACAAAGTACCCAAGGTCATGCCTCCATACCCACCGAGTCACCCCCAGGAGTGTGTTTTCTACTTCCCTCAGTGGCTTTCAAGCCAACTGAGTTGATAGTTGAGCTTAACCATCACAGATGTGTTAAGTGGTTTAGGAAGCCCACTTACACTTTCATGTGGATCTGCCTAGTTGATATACAATTCTGGGGTTCTGGAGAGAGACTTGGTTGCATTATAAATCTGGGACACAGCCTCTCTCTCTCTCTCTCTGTCTCTCTCTCTCTCTCTCTGAAAGCTGGAGGAAAATCAGGAGTCTGTTCTTGGAGAGATCACATGGTGGAACTTTTCCCAGGGAACATGGCTGGTCAAGCAATTGACAACTGATTTGGCTGAGGAGGAGTTCACTGGTGTTCTTCATAAGAGGAGTTTAGAGTGTAGCGGTGATCAACAACGAAACAATGAAACGAGAACAAATAGGAATAAATTGGAGAAAACAAGCGTAGGAGCCATTTAGAGGAAATTAGCAATCTAGACGAATAGATACATGAGAGTACCTGGAGCAAAATGTGAGGTCATGGAGAATTTTTTGTATTTTTAGAAGGTAGAAATTTTAGTAGTGTTTGTTTGTATGCTGATGGAAATGTCACATTGGAAAGGAGACAGTGGAGGAGACAGAATTGCTGGACTGACCTGTTCCGGGGGAGGCAGTGATATCCACTGTCCAGGCTGCCTGACAGGAACAGGATGACCCATCTCTCTGTAGGCTCAGTGGCGAGGTGGACCGTGTGGGGCAGGTGCTGGTCTGGGAGTGAGTGGGGTGTGGGCACCTTTGGAAATGCCTTCTTGATTTCTATTAAAGTTGAGAGTGAAGGTCGGGGAAGAGATATTGGCAGATTCTCTCATTCAGTACTTTTCCTTTGTCTTGGCTGGGCATAGCTCTTTATAGTTCTGCATTTCCACATATACTTTAGTACTAGCTGATCAAATTCCACACACACACAAACACAGCATTGGAATTTTTGTTAGCATGTATTAAGTTTAGTGATCTAATGGTGAGATTTGACATCTTTTGCTACCGAGCCTTCAGTCCATGCCCAGGGTGCATTTGGTCATTTATCAAAGTCTTTGCCTTCTTTCAGTAATGTTTATAGCTTTCTGCACTGATAGCATCTGCACATTTCATTGGAATGATGACGTAGTTCGTAAGTCATTGTAGCAGATGCTATGGTTTCCACCCAAGCCCCCCTTGAGGCTGAGCCACTCACGTCCTCAGCTTTGGAGATTCAGTTGTCTTTTCCAGAATCTGTCTAAGCAGAAGAGAGCCACTGGCACTAAAGTTGCCTTAGACGTATCCAATGCCTGCCTAATGTGACAACTATCACAGCCCGGTAGGTCCCTGTTGTGGCATGGGTGTGGTTTGGGTGTCCCCATGGGGTCACGTGTTGGAGTTTCATTCCCACCATGAGGCATTGGAGAGGTAAGAACTTAATTTGACTGTGCTGCTTAGATCAGGACACTGGGGAAGAGCACTCATGAGCTGGTGGCTTTGGAAGGAAAGAGACCAGATATATGCGCACAATGCTTCATCTTTCATGGTGTGATATCTTGTGCTACCTCAGGACTCAGCCAGTGAGAAGATGATCCAGATGCAGACGTTGAATCAGAATCAAGAACCACATGACCACTTTTCTTTCTAAAGTTACCAGCCTCAGGCATTTCATTATAGTAATGCAAAGTGGACTTACACAGTCCTCTTGTCTCAATTTGGAATAACTTTGAAAGGCTGTATAAACTTCAGAGCTCCCTGTAGGACTGGCTAAGTCCTTGTTGTTTTTACATTGAAATTAAAATTTTTCCATTACACAATCATATTTTCTTCATTCTCAATAGTTTTGATTTTGAGAATATTTTCCGATAAGCTACAGAAATATCTGTTTTCAGAATCCACCTCCTAAAGAAATCAAATAGTTATACTGTTTTTATAAATTTTTAAAATTTCGATAGTTTTTTCCTGATTTATGGAAGTGCAGTTGTGTTTGTACAGTGAGCTTGTATTTATCAACCTTGCTTATTTAATGCATCTTCAAGTTTTTCTGTGTGTGGCTCTGATGGTCAGTACTGCAAACATCCCATGGGAACTGTGACAATTTTTCTTCCTTCCCAGGAATTTTATTTATCTATCTTTTTTTATTGGAAAGTCTAGGTCCTCTAGTATAGTTTGAATAGACCTAGTGATAGTGGGATTCTTTGTCTTTTTCTGAATTCCTGGGAAAGTTTTCAACATATCAGCATTAAGTAAAGTTTAATGTGAATTTAGTGTTTAATAATCTCTTGGATTAAGTATCCTTCAGGAAGGATTACTTTCTTTTGTCCCTAGTATATAAAAGAGTTCTTCATAAATGATATTAAATGAGATATTTTTCATATATTTATTGAAATGACTACAGTGTTTCCTTCCTTTGTTCTCTTAATGTAGTGAAACACCCAAATGATTTTCAAATGTTAAAGTAAGTGTGTGTTGGGGGCTGGATGGAAGGAGGGATTTATGGATTTGTTTTGCTGGTTTCTTGCTTAGCATCTTTCTGTGTATTTCATGCATGAGACTGGCTTGTGCTTTTCTTTCTCATCCTGTCACTTTCGTGTCCAGGTCATACACTGGCCTCCAAATAAAGCTGCAGGTGTTAGTCTCTGTATTAATCATCCACTACTATGCAGCGAGTCACCCAAAAACTACTGTTTTAAAACAGCAGGATTTATCAGCTCACAGTCCCTGGGCACCAAAATGGCTTAGAGAGATTCCAGACTCTCATGGGTCTGCGGCACCCTCAGCCTTGACTGGGAAGGTCCTGTGGGGCTCACTCATGAGCGCTGGCGAGGTTCAGCCTCCACGGCTGTTGGATCGAAGCCTTGATTTCTCATGCGCTGTTGGCACAAGGCCACACAGTTCCTCGCTGTGGGAGCCTGCCCTGAGACAGCTGGCTTCATCAGAACATAATGCAGAAGAGGCCGGCAAGACAGTGGCTGCCATCACAACAGAAGTCACCATCTTCTGTGACCTAATTTTGGAACTGACAGGCAGTCGTCTTGCCAGTTTTTGTTCATTAGAAGCCAGTGTATGAAGATTCCAGTTGCTTTGTATTTTGGGTATCACTTGCTACTATCAGGGCCATTCATACATTTACTAACTTTATTATTTTTGCAAAAAATTTCAGCAGTCTAGTGGATATGGAGTGGTTTCTCGCTGTGGTTTAAATTTGTGTTTCCTTAGTGACAGAGAGCTCATACACAGCTGACGCCTCTGCAGGGGAACAGCTCCTGGCAGCAGTGACTGGTCCCTATGGTCCTCCGTGAGCTATGACCAGAGCTCCTGGATGGTGATGTGGGGTCTCATGGGCTCAGCAGGGAGCTGGGGCAATGGGGCATGGACGGCACTGTTACTCCTGCGGTCTTTTGTTTAATTCTCCAATGAATAGGTATTTCCACTTGACAAAGGAGGAAACCGAGGCTCAGTAAGGTTATGTAACTTTTGTCCAAACCCAGAGTGGATATGCAGAGGTGCCAGAATTTCAGTTCAGGCTCTGAAATTTACAACTGACAAAGTTCCTCTCAGTATCTTTTTCTTCAGACTGAGTACTATCTCTTTTCACACCTTTTCCCCCAGCCTTTGATCAAATGTATGTGTTTCCTGGGTCTCCCCTGTCCAGTGTCACTTCCTGTTTCTTTATCCAGATTGAATAATAAATCCCCGTTTCTCCATGGTGAGCATTATGTCAAGTGACTATGCTCAGCCTGTTGACACTGAGTGAGTGGACCAAGAAGCTGTCACAGGGGCTGGTGTGGATGGTGAGGATGAGGCTGACTGCACGTGGGGACTAAATGGGGCCCAAGGAGGCCAAGTATACTCCTAGGCTGGCCTCTTCCAAAAGAGACACTAACAGCCCTTTAATATTGCACATTCTGTAGCAATTTAACATCCAGCACTCACATTGCTGTCCAGTCTCAGCACCCTAAACAAATATTGCTCCATTTATGTGGTCATTGTTACATGTAGTTAATCAACAGTACTGCAGATCAGTATGCATTGGGATCTGTTGCTATTCTTTGATAATTTTTTTTTTTTTTTTTTTTTTGTGGGTACCGGGGGGTCGACCTCAGGACCTCGCGCGCCAACAGGCACCCGTGCCGCTGAGCGATATCACCGGCCCCTTTTTCGTATGTGGGATCCGGGAGTCGAACTCGGGCCCTCGCGCTTGCAAGGCAGGCGCTTATGCCGCTGAGCCATCTCACCGGCCCTATTCTTTGATAATTTGTCTAGATTGTGACACTTTTAACGAAACTTATTGAATTATATAGAGACAACTGTTGGGGGAAAAAGCTAGAGGTCCTTTCCAACATTTGCATATTTTGGCATGTGTTATTGACAACAGATGAAGTTGTAGTTTATTACATTTAAAACCAGAGGGCATGTTATGCAAATGCTAAAGTGGGTAGAACAGAGAAATTTGAACATAATTCTGATTATTTGGAAAGCTCTTCATGTATAGAAAGCAAATCTGGGAATATAAATGAAAAAGGGAGCAACATTTCAAATTTCTGGGGCTGAAGGTGTAACAGTAGTAGAGTGCATGCTTAGCATGCACAAGGCCCTGGGTTCAATCCTCAGCATAAATAAAATAAAACAAAACAAAATAAGATAAAATAAAATTGAAACAGTTCTATTGTGCTATTCTCTTTGCCTTCCCAAGTCTTCTGCCTGATTTGTCCTTGGTATACAGCTACCTGGAGGGTGGGGTCAGGTGGAGGACAGAGGTGACATTGTGCCAGGGAGGGAGGGCAAACCAAGAGGAGACCAGGAAAAGCCCAGCCTCTGTCCGCCGTCATAAGATCGCGCCAGCATCCCCATAGGCGAGTGCGGGGAGTTCTGTTTCTGGAGCTCAGCTGTTGTGTAGACGAGATCAGCTTGCCGTGAAGGACTGGCTGCAGGCCAGAAAAGGATGCCCTTTAAAGAGGAAATACCAACTTCCCCCTTTTCTGTTCTGAGAAATGCGTGAGAAGAAGAAAACAAGTTAAGATCGAATTTGCTGCACGTTCTGTGCGCTCTGACCTGGATCTGCTAGTACTTCTAGCCTCAGTGCGTTCAGCTCAGGTTGACCAGGACTGGTCCCATTCATACAGAAAGAAACTGTGCAGGCTGCTGTCAGGGCCCCAGCACCACGGGCTTGGCTTGCCCTGGAGACCCAGGATGCTTTTCCAGGAGGAAAAGCCCTGTTCTCCCCGGACACGGCACATGTCTGCAGAGGGGGATGCGGGGTGCACACCCGAGAGTGACCGCAGGATCCTTTCGGGGAGACTGAGTATTTCCTTCAATGAGGGCAGCCCTATTGCAGGAGGGGAAGTTTCAACTTCAGTGAATTCGCTTTCTTGCTCATTTGGGTGGATGGTGCTAACACAGGGCGCTGGAGGAAGACCGGACTGCAGGGAGCTTCCATCTCCTCGTCCATTGTGGGTTATGGTGGGTGGTAAAATTCAGGAACCTGCCCCAAACACTGGCTAAGCAAAAGAGAATAGAATGAGAAAGGGAAATAAATGTTGCTGTCCATTGCACAGGCAACAGAAAAGGCACCTGCAAAAACACCCAGATCTATTAAAGGGTGCGATGGAATACAGAGCAGGGGAATCACGGGGAACCACGGTGGTACTGCCGGTCTCCACTTATCACAGCCTCATGGAAGAGAGGAATTTGCAAGGCATTTAGTGCCCTGTGCTCCCTAGTGATTACAGAAATGTATGAGGTTGTAAAAACGAGAAACAAAAACCTGAACATTGTGAGTAGGATGGGAAAGTTTGGAAATTACAGGGGAGAATGGCAATTTCCGAGCTCTGGGAGGCTGTACAGGGCCACCCCCGCCTCACTTCTGCTCTTCTGCAGAACCGGCTGCTTTTCCTGCCCACTGCCCCTCTGGGTCTGGGCTGATGGTGGGCGCAGGAGAATGGTTTTGGCTGCTCCTTTCCTGGCTTTCAAACCACCCACTCTCCTTTCCTCGCCTATGCTCAGGCCCTCACTTGCTCTTCTGTGGCCTTGGGAAGCCTTTCTAACTGATCAATCCCTCCCTCTCTAATCCATCTTATAAATCCTCACCAGGTTCCTCTGACTGCAGCCTGGTGTTCATCGCCTCGCCCTCCTGTGGATCATGTACAGAATCTTGTCAAGGCTGTAGGGAACACACTCTGCCTGGTAGGAATGCGGCTGCACTGTAAGATCACAGCAGCTCTGCTACCTAAGTCCTCATATTTCACCAATCTTTTGGAAGCCTTGTGGTTTTTACAAGTCTTGTTCCTTTGCTCCTAGAGGATCAACAGTTTTGATCATTCAGTAGTCACAGAGAAATAGATGAGCAGATAAGAGGTGGGGGAAGTTGAAGAATGTCACCTCAAGGTGTGGCTGTAGGGAATCAAGTGGGACCTCAGCAGATGACTGAGATGATTAGAGAAGAGGCAGAGTGTGTGGCCTCAAGGAGAGGCCCTGTCAAGAACCCCAGCTCCTCCGGAGGCCATGCACATTGGAGATCCCACTGGCCCTTCACTATGGGGACATTGGGTTGTGAGTGGAGAGTGCCAACTCCCATATCTCCAAAATCCTTGGCCACCATTTCTTTGGCCATTTCAGGTTCACCCCCTCTCACCAAGTATAGTTTATATATAATAAAGTCTATCAATATCAGGTGTCCAGGTTTTGAGTTGATCCATGACCTCAACTGTGTACCACCAGTCCAGCCACTACAGAACCCTTCCCTCACCCCACATTGCCTCCTGCCTCTTGGTAGCTCATCTCCATGATACTCCCTGCAAGCACTGGTCTGCATTCTATCCCTGTAGTTTTGCTGTTTCTTAGAATTTATATGCATAGACTCATACATAAATATAAATTCTTTTATGCTATGCCTCTTTAACTTAGCAGGATGCATTTGAGAACATATTTTTACATAAGTTGGTAGCAGCTGGGAGTGGGGCTGTGAAAGAGCAGGGGCTCTCCATAGACTCCAAAGCAAGGATTGGATCCCTGAATCTGACGCAGGCTGTGTGGGCAAGCTTGCCGACTTTGCTGAGCATTGCTCTCTTAGCCATTAAAATAGAGGCAAAAATACTGACTTGAGAGGGTTGTCGTGAGAATTAACAAGTTATAAAGATCTTTCTAAATAAGCGAGTAGAAAATCAAGTGAGCACTACATAGCTGATGCATTGTTTGGGCTTCAGAAATGGTAGCTAGTGTTATTAACAGAAGCCAAGACTCCTTGCCACGCCCCGGCTCTGATTTCCCAGGTTGACCTATACCCAATTGATATGTGTTGTCTTGATCTAATATAAACTAAATATTAATTGAGACTCAATAGTGTCTCAGTTTGGAAGATAAATAGCACTAGTTCGCCTTTCTTCCTCAGTAATGGGATCCCCATTACTGTATATGAGCCAACCAGAATAAAATTCCTTGTAGCCAGGTGATCATTTGACTAAAGCCTGGCTGATGAGATGCCAGTGTACTGACCGGCAGCTTCGGGAAAGATCATTATGGATTGGAGTGTGCCTTCCCCCTTCTCGATTTCTCACTTTGCAGGCTGGGATGGGGCCATGGTGGTGGAGCTGGGGTGATCATCTTGGACCATAAGGTGATTTTGTAGTGGAATCCCAGCCAGTGGTCCAAAGACAGAAGAATTCTATTGACGTATACTTGAGAGAGAAAGAAGCTTTTATTGGCTCTTAAAGTTAATATTATTTTGCATTTTGCCATTCATCATCAGACCTGTATCTCATTAATCCTCCCTTGCATGCCAACCTCAAGCCTTGACCTACACACCTCCTGCAAAGAACCCTGAAGCTGAGTGCAACTAGAAGACAGTTTCCCTTTCTGTTGTCTGTGAAATACAGCCAGAGATGAGTATCCCTTATCATATTTGTCTTCTTCAAGTGAAGGACATTGTGTTAATTACTTTTCTCTCATTGCTGAGATAAAATACCCAACACCCAAAATTAAGGAAGGAAAGTTTTATTTAGCTCCCAGTTTGTGGAGGTTTCAGTCCGTAATCAGCTGGCTTCAAGGCAGGGTGGCATGGCACAGGGGCGACACTGCAAGGTGGCAGAAAACAGCAAAAGCAACAAGAGCAAAAGGAGGGAAGAGCAAGCCTCTTTTCTTCCCTTGTGTTGTAAGCAGGCTACCCACCCTGGGATGGGTGCAGCACTCACACCATCTCAGTGCCCTCTTCTTGCACAGGCTCAGGATGTCTACCAAGTGAGGACCCTGCCCCCTGCTGAGTCACTTAATTAAACTTCTAGACTTCTCAAGCTGACACAATGTATCAAGCATTACAGACATGTTTATGTTCTGTCTGCAAGGCAGAAGATTGGATTTTCTGAATAGCTGAGGATATGTCTCATCTAATGTTTTTATAATTTGAAGACTTGGGAAATTTGGCCATAAAATTAAACGAGACAAGTTATTCTCTATGTAGGTTACATCTAATCATGCAGCTTTTCACTTAGGCCTGCAGATTGGAGATTCTTCATGCGTTCCAAGAGATGGTCCTTTGTAATAGGGAAAAGACCCAGACCACATCTTATTTCTTCACTCTTGGGAAGAATATTGTTCAGGTTTTGTTCAGCTGTTCTTTCACTGGGCTTTTAAAAATGTATGTGTTCTACTGTGCAGGAATTTCTTCTTTTGTTAGTATTTGAACCCCCTCCAAGCTCTTCATGCTCCTCAATATCAAATGGATAGCACGGGTGTTAAGATAATTACAGGTGTAATAATAGATCAGCATTTTTGATTCTTGATTTGGAATGGCCAGTGGAATTGCTCGTGCAGCGATCTACAAGCTATTCAGTTTGCGTGCCTTACTTGCCACTGGCTGGTGTTCCAGGTCACCCTCCCGAGCGCTCTTTCCCGTTTTCTTAGTCCATTCACTGTGTGCATCCACTTCCACCCATGAAGGAGAACTGTACATACAGCCTGTTAAAAAATCACTCAGCAACCCTGTAAATCTCTCCTGTTCTTTGAGTGTCTCCCTATGTGACTTGAACTCGGTCCTTGCCTTTGGCCCATGTGGTCTTTGTTGCCTTTTTCTGTCTCCTAATATTTGAACCATTACTTGCCTTAAGTGTTTTCTGTGGCTCTCAGCATTACCAATGCTTCACATAAGCGTGCTCCACAATGGACTTGTGCCACGGAGTAGTAAAACACAGTTCTTGGTGGCAAGGAGGCCTCTGCTACTGGAAGGATTTGGGGACCCAATCAATGACTGAATCGTGTTCAACTTGTAAACTATTGGGAGAATTTGTTTGAGATGGCTAATCCCTTTTCTTCTCTAACATGAGTCTGTAATCATAAAACCAACTAGACCCAATCCTGTAATGAATGCTTGCCTGTCTCAATTGTTTTGCATGTGCTCAGTGTCTGAGACTACAAGATTCACCTGGGAGCGCAATGTCTTAACCTCTGCGTTTCCATGACAAAGTCCTGTAGGTGGAGTGGCGTAAGAACAGAAGCTTAGTTCTCAGAGATCTGGAGGCTTGGAAGTCCCAGGTGTCTGGTCCAGCAGATGTGGTGTCCGGTGAGGGCTTACTTCCTAGTTCGTGGGTGCTGTCTTCTTGCTGTGTCCTCATGGGGGAGAAAGCCCAAGGCAGCTCTTTGCGGTCCCTTTTTTAGTCCCATTCATTAGGTCTCCACCTTCACGACCTAATCTCCTCCTAAGCGCATTAGGGGTTAGGTTTCAACAAATGACATCTGCAAGAGGGTAGGTGTGAACACTCACTCCATAGCATTAGAAATCAACAGATGCAGACAGTGGGTCTGTAATTTACATTTCCGTGTCCCTTTTCTGAATCTGTATCCTGTGGTTTGTGCACTGTGTTTGCTCCGTCCTCTTTTTCTTCTGGACTCATTCTTCCTTGAGAAAGCGCCTCTTCGTCAGTGCACATCTTTTCTGAGTCCACCGTCAGAGCTCTTACCTCTCTCTACAGTCGCTTTGATATTATAAATGTTCTGTGTTCTTTTTTGCTCAGTTTTGTATTTAGGTGGTTTTAATAATTTACAGGTCTTTGGCCTTTTTACCTTACTAGAATTTGGATTATTTTCATGACTATCTTATCCATTATACTTTTATTGCCACATAACTTGTTTTGTCTGGTTCTGGACAATTTTATTCATGTCTTCGGGAGGCGCCAGGTTGAGTTATTAGGCAATAGACTCCAGACGCCCTTCTGTTTTCCTTACTTGATTTGGAGCAACCAGCAGAGAAACTATCCATGGAAGAGATCAGGACTGAACAGTGAGGGTCTTTCACAAAGAACACTCAAAGCCTTTGTTTATCAGCTTTTATTTGCGCATTTGCTCTCTTTTATCTATGGCTGACCAGACATTCAGTTTTGTGGCTAAGGTTATTGTCTCTCAAACAGATGCTATTTTCCCTCTGTATTGTGAGGATCAGGATGTTTATTCAGGTATCCTTGGGCCTCAGCCTTTCAGGGCTGGAAGGTATGTTGACAATCATCTGTTTAAAGATTTATTGCGAACCTGTTTTAATTGTTTTTCTTTCTTTTACTATTGGTTACAACCAAAGAGTCTTCTTCCCTGTACTGGTCAGTAAGTTTAACACAATGTAATCATAGGAAAAAAATTTTTTTAAATTATTAAGATATAATACACAAGAAGTAAATAGCAGAAAAACATTTAAGAGCACTATCAAATGGAAATCTTAATTCAGAAAATACTTTATCAACATGCTCATTTAAAGTTGGTGCTAAGTCAAGTATGGTTCGATAATTGGGGAGGTACAGTGATTGAATACTTAGTTTGCATTTAATTACAGAGGGAACATTAATCTCCATCAAAATAAGTATTTGAGCTTCATAAAAATGCAGGAAAGAAACTTTCTCAATGGCCCATGACGCTATTACCTTTATTACGGACATCTGCATTTCGCCATGCAGGCGGGTTTGCACACTGTGTGAAATGTGAGAAGTTATCAAAAGATCACAGTTTTGTAAAAGGCACAGTTGCCTCCTATGCATTTATAGGCACACAGAGAAGTAAGCATTCTTTCATTTGGAGAGTTTATGGGGACATTGAATGCACTGCCACTTCTCAGACTAAGTGAAGAAAATAAGCTCCCCATTCTCAAACCGGACTGAGACTGAGGTTGAGAATGAATCCTGCCCAACATTTAACGCTGCTAGAATGACACAGTCATTGGCATATTTTTGTATATTTATGAGAATCTGGTATTAATTGTACCTGGTTCAGAAGGGTTGATAAATCAGCAGAGAGGGTGATGGAAAGGAATAAACACTGTTCTGCATATTGACATGATGCTCTGATCCTACTGTGACTGTGAGATTTTGTGTTTTTCCAAATATAGGGTCCTTAGAAACACATTCACCAGTTCCTGTTCATTTCCTGTGTCTGCTCCGTATGCCGCCATCTTTCAGGATGCATCATCTGGCTTTTAATACAGTACCTCAATGAACAAATCCTCTTATGGACTCCTAAAGTAAATGAGAACAAATTATTCCTTCTCTGCAAGTCACCTATTCTCACAAAAGGTCAGGACATTTTGTGGGCTAATGAAGGTTGCTTGGAATTGGATATTGGTACTCTGTAAAAACAAGGAAGCAAATAAATAAATAAAGTGTACACCATTTCCTTTTGTGAAAATGTCTTGTGCATTAATTTCAAAAGGTAGCAAGAGTGATGATCTTGGAGTCTGAAAAAGCTGTTTATATATCAACTTCTCATTTAATAGCTCAAAACAATGGGCAAATTTCACTTCTGAACTGCATTTGTTTTGCTGCACTGTTATGAAAATGAAATGACTAAGTGTGCTAAGTGCTGAATATACGTAGGCACCAAGTGACATAAGTTATTTCTAGATTCATGCTACTGGCACATGTAAAGCCTTTCTCCTGTGTGATTTCATTGCAGGCACCAACCTCAGGTGTAACTGAAATGAGTTGACCTGCTTTCACATGCGCTTTCACACATTTGTAGCCCTGTGTCCCTTTGATCATGTCTATGTGTTCTTCCCTAGCTCCTAACTCATAAATTGAAATTTATCTTAGGAAAGTAATTTTTTAAATTCTTTGCTGTCTTCCTACATTACAGTAATACTTTGGTTCATGAATACTTCTGTTTGCAACCAATTTGGTTTGCAAAGAAAAGCATCTGGCAAAATTCCACATTGGGTGACAAACATGACCGTAGCCATCTTCCCTGAACAAACACAAATGCCGCCATCTTCCCCCAAATCATAAAACAAATTAAGTTCATAAGCTGAGGTACCACTGTGTGTTGCTGTTAATTGATTATATCTAGATGTCCCTCCAGTGCCTCAAGTGCTCATAAGTGGGGCTTTTCAGAGCTGGCTGGATGTAGGGTGTGTGATACTGGGATTAAGAGTGTGTGGTACTAAATTAGCCCACTGATTGGAATTAGCAGAGCTCTGGATAGCACCACCCAAAAGGCTGGCAGCCTGGATGGGATCAAAGGGAAAGACAGGCTGTCTGCTTGCTGCTTGCTGGCTTCTACTTGCCATGCCATGGACTGTTTCTCCTTTGTTATGCCCTTCTGCCATGCTGTGCTGCCTTGGAGCAACCAACTATAGACTGACACCTCTATGAACTGTGAGCTACAATAAGCCTTTTCTCCTTTAATTTCAGGTGTTGAATATGCTGTTTCAGCAACAAGAAAAGTAACTAAGACAGATTTTGGTACCAGAGAAGTGGGATCTTTGCTGTGATATTACCTGGCTATGTGGTTCAGGAGCCTTTGGAACTGGCTTGTGGGAAAAGTTAGAAAGGTTTGGAGATGTTGGCTGAAGAAGCAGCCTTAGAATGCTGTAAGCTGAACTTGATAGGAGATTCTGGTCAGATCGCAGAAGACCAGAATGTTGATAGAAATGTTGCTGATAAAGACCAGGCTAAGAGGTTTCTTCTGGGGACAAGGACTGGATTGGCTATTGGACTCTAGGTCATGTGTGTATGATTTGGCATAAAATTTATCTGCATTTTTCTGGAGTCTAGAGCCTTTGCTTAGACTGAGATAAAGTGTGGCAGACTAATGAATCTGGTGGAAGAAATTTCAAGGCAGTCTAATGTTGAGGTGGTGACATGGCTACTGTTGGGGGCTTTTACCCAGATCTATGTTGAGAATCAAGGCCCAGCAGAATGATTTAAAAAGTTTTGAGTTTGGCCAGAAAGGAAGCTCTAGTAAAGTTGCAGATTGCAAAGATGGAGCAGAGGAGAACTTGGATCCTGAGAAGGAAGAAGACAAGAAAAGATGGCCTGGGGGCATCACAAGAAGCAGCAGGACTCCAGCCTTTGAAGCTTCGAAGTTCCAAAGGCGAAAGACTTTGCTTTGAGAAGACAGCCTCAGAGCACCATATTCCAGAATGGTGGTGACCTAGGGAATTTGTTCCTCAGATTTGGTTCATAGCACTCAGCAATCCAGGCATTCAACCTCTACAGCCAAGAGATGAGGAGGCCTGGCTACTACTCCAGCTGGCAGCACTTTGGTGTCATCCTCGTGGTGCTGTATGCATCATGCAAGATTTATGGGGTCAGGAAGGTTTCCATTCAGATTTCAGAAGAAGGCCGGGGAGGCCACTGACAGGGCAGTATGTGAAGGTGTGAGTGTGAAGCTGAAGGTACAATGGAGACCCCAGAAAGTTGGAGAAGCCAGAAACTTGGATGATCTGAGGAAAACTGCCAAGAGGGAGCACAGCCAGCCCAAGCCAGAAGCCATGGGAGGTACAAACACTGGAACTATCATGGAGGTTGAGCCACACAAACCCTTTGGAGTTCACATCTTGCCCCAGATTGCCACAGATGCTGGACATGGAACTACAGGGCTTAATGTTTGCCTTGCTGGATTTTGATCTTGCTTTGGTCCCATTCCTTTCTATCCTCCTATTTGCACCTTTTGCAATGGGAATGTTTATCTTGTGCCATTGAATGCTGGAAGTGTTAAACTTTCTTTTCATTTATACAGAGGCTCATAGCTAAGAGTTTGCCTTAAATCTCAGAAGAGACTTTGGACTTGGACTTTTCAGCAGTGCCAAAACTGTTAGGAATTTGGCAACTCTTAGAGATGGTCTAAATGCCTTTTGTGTAAAGGAATGTGCATGAGTCTTTTGGGGGCCAGGGGCAGGATATTATGGCTTGTATTAGTTGTCCCCCAAACCCTCATGTGCTCATAGGTGGGGCTTTTCAAAACTGGATGGATCTAGGGCATGTGATACTGGGATTAGTGGTGTGTATTATTAAATTAGTCCACTGATTGGAATTAGCAGGGTTTTGGGTGGCACCACCCAAAGGCTGGCAGCCAGGATGGGATCAAAAGAAAAAGCAGGTTGCTCCTTGCTGCTTGCTGCCTTCTGCTTACCCTGCCATGGACTGTTTCTCCTCTGCCATGCCACTCTGCCTTGGAGCCAGTTGACTACAGACTACTGAAACCTCTACAAACAGCAAGCTGGAATAAACCATTTTTCCTTTAATTTTGGGTGCTGGCTATTTCATCTCAGCAATGAGACAAGTAAAACAGCTGCCTGGTCACTGTTTCTGCTTTCTGAATTCTGAAAAAATTTGTGAAATCAATGATGATGACAGTGGTAAATTTAACTTTGCATTAGAATAAAGGTTTTCCGACTCCGTGAGTTTCATTCCAGCCTTTTCTGCTTCTGTCCTTGCTGTCCTGTATGTCCCACAGGTCCTACTTGTCATGGCCACAGAGCTGGGATCCTTCTTCTGACTTCCCAAGTGCACCCATGTCCACCTCAGGCCTTTTCACTCTCACCTCAGTGGCTGCTATTTCCAGGGTCAAATTATTTTTAAAAAGATTTCTGAGTGAAGGGTTATTAAGGCCCTCAGTATCACTAACTTTTAATCTCTTTTAAACTTAACCTTTACCTTCTGGGTCCAAAGGGAATTTGCAAGCTTATTAAACTATTACAACCTTTCCTGGAAGTTAAACCTTGTTGAGCTAGTTGTTATAGCAACCATAGCTTTATCAAATGTTATGTCTTCTGCAAAGTCATTTTGTGTGGTCAACACCTCCCCTGAAAGATCGTCATCGACACTTCTAACTTATGAATCACAAGTCCACATTTCTGCTTACATTTCCTCAGTTGCTCTGATTTTCTTAGGGTTTTACTGTTGGCATGTGACAACCACAGCAATTCCAGCTTCACTGTCGAGAAAAATCGAATGGCTTTAATTCAGAGAAGACTGTAGTGCTACCAACCGGGACGTGGGGCTGAGAGGAGCCAAGCTGCTAAAGGGCTTTCTTGTCCCAGTGTGGCAACGATTGCAGCAACACAGCCTGTGATTTAAGGGAAAGCCCTAATTCAAACCCTTCTTTTCTTCAGCTACATCTGCAGGAGTTGATTTGTTTTTGTTGGTCCCTGCTACAGAGGACTTAGTACTGTACAGAGCTTGATGAAAGCTGATTTCCAAACCTTAGACAGATAAGGTAAAAGCAACTTGATGATTCTATGTGTGAGAAGCCAGAAGAATAGCTGCATGCTGGGCTTTTTAAATTCCACTAATCAGTATGGCAGTGGGAGTGTGATAAGAAGCTTTCAAAATCCCCCACCCCCTAAGCCTTCTTTGCATCCTTAAAAAGGCACAGTTATCTCAATTATTTGTTTTTGTTGCAGTCAAGAAAAAAATTGCAATAATTTAGATCTTTTGGGGAATCATCTTTTATCACAGACTATTAGACTATGGAGTGAAAACTAAAGAAAGGTGTGTATGGTGGTTGCTGACAAGGCATCTATAATCTATTTTGATTAAAATTGGAAGAGGGGCCCTCAGAAATTCATCCTTCTTCATACCATTTAATCTAGATGAAAGTCTGTGATTAGTTTCTCTTGAGAAGCAGTACTAACTTTTAACATAAATGACTTTAAAGAGGATGGGAAGGATGTGAATTAATCTAGCACACAGCCCAGCTACGTGATCCTGGGCAGATCACTTACCCCTATATCTTTGGCTTTGGAGTTATGAAACAGTGAGTGTAGGATTAAACTATGCCTAACCGAAGTTACTTTGGAGAGACAGTGTTGTAGGAGGAAACTGTCACATGCAGATGCCGTATTGAGAAAAGGAGGGGTTAAAAACTGAATTTCAGAAAATTCATAGAGATCACCGAGTCCTTACATGCTGTAGTGCACTTGGCTGGAAAATAAAACTGGTTTGGAGTGAGAAGTATGGACACTTCTGATCTGAGAGTTGATTAGAAAGAATGACATTCTTCCAAACACAGCCAAATTTAGGTGTGCTTTAAATAATATTTTCATAGATTCTAAAGAAAGCTGTGCTTTCTCAGCTTGCATTTGCAGTGTATCAGAGTTGTGGACAGAGGACTAGACTATAGAGATGGTACCAGCTGGGGAGACTACAGTGGAAGGGTCTTCTCTGCCCGCCTCTCTTTCCTTTGTGAGGGTAGGTTGGGGGCAGGTGAGTAGCCTACGGCCTTTACAGACAGCCAATTGAGGAATGGGAACAATGCCATCCCATGGTGTCTTAGTCACTTTCCCACCTCGAGCAACTGAAAGGAGGAGAGGTTGATTTTGGCTCACAGTTTCAGTCCATCATCAGCTGGCTCCAAGGCAGAAATGGCATGGTGGGAGCGCCTGGCAGAGAAGAGCTGCTCAATTTACGGGGGCCAGGAAGCAGAGAGAGGAGGAGGAGTCAGGGACAAGAACACCCCCTTTCAAGTCACACTCCAATACCCCTCCAACCAGGCCCCACCGCCTTACAGCACACTCAGCCACGAACTCCTCAGCAGATAGATATGGGGGATTTGGGGGCGTTTTAGATGTAAGCCCTAGCAGGTAGTGCGCTCACAGTCTCTGAGCTCTGGCTTTACGGAGGAGAGGGAAGCTCGCAGGAAGGAAAGGGATTGTGCGCACCAGGCACCAGCCCTTGAAGGCCCCTGAGGACCTGAGCACTTTTCTCTCTCCCAGTCCTCTGGTTTCAGAGACTGTTTGCTGGGCGACTGCTCTCAGCAGTCCATTCCCTTTTGAAGGCCCCGAGGGAGCTCCCCACCTCCTTGCTGACGGTCCTCTTTAGATTGTACCAACATCTTCTTCCAACTGTAGCTCTGAGCTGCAACCCAAAGACGAAAGGAGAAAGTCCCAGTCAGTGTCCTGAGATGACTCTTGCATTACGACGATCTGCATACATTTAGAGCAGGTTCTCCTGATTTCTGCAGCACAGACACAGTGCAACTCAGCCCCTACTCACAGCTGCCAGAGACTCAGCAGTGTAGAGCTTAGTGGAATACCTTGTGCAGATGAAGTTATCCTGAAGTCTGAAAATATTTCCAAAGCTTAAGCCAACGGCTCATGCTTTGTGCTGACATTTATGTGGCACCAACAGATCCTCTTGTAGCAGAATGGACCCAGGATGAGCTGAAGAAGAAAAGCTTTAATTTTTCCATTCCCACATATAAGCCATATGCAGCACTACATCCTCTACTTAGTTGTCTTTCTCCTTCTCTCCTAACTGGAACTGACTTCGTGGACCTGGGGAATTGGTTCACTGCTCTGCCCAAGTGTTTGGTGTGTGAAGGGAGGAAATGGTGTATTTATGAGTGAAGATATGAATAAATGAATGAGTAATATTTTTAAAATAACCTACATTTCCAAGTGCCCACGATGTGTGTTTACTGTCCAATCCAAAAGCACACCAGGTTCTTTGAGCAAGTTACCACAGTGTGCATTGGGCCGTGTTTAACTTGGAGTGCTGTGGTATCTGCTCCTATGAATAGTTCTTAAGCCCTGAAACACTTAATCTTACTACACTGACAAAATCCAGACTCAAAATATTCAGCAATTGATAGATCATGACATTGAAATTTTGGAAGAGCTGCATATTGCACAGTTAAGAAATAAATGATGGTTTGTGGATGTTAAAATGTCTCTGTGTTGTAATTTCTGATGACCCAGGCCCAATGAAAGGGTTTGACTTGATGGAGACTGGGCCAATTTGTTAATAGAAAATGCACTTGCCTTATGTCGCAGCTGTTGTTAAAATGCTTCTGAAAATAATACATCCAGTAACCATTATGTGCATGGGAAAGTATCAATTAACCTAAACAACCCTTCTTTCTGTAATTCTCCCATCTTTGGCTTGCTTACTTCTAGTTTGTTGCTTTCACTTATTTTCAGGTTAAGTTGCCTACTAGTTACTTGTGTTTGGGAGGTTGGGTTAAAGCGTCATTAGTTTCCATTCCCCACCAGGAACGAAGAGCGTCTGGGAGGTCAACCTCCGCGACTTTTCCTCCTCCCTCACCCTCTGTCCACTTTGTCCTGAGACTCAAGTCACAGAGAAGCCAGATGGGGCCTGGTCTCCAGCTAGGAGCGGCCTAGTTTCTCCCCAAGTGGAAGGCGGTTTCCTTGGCTGGCTCGTGTTTGATTAGCTGTAGAATCAAGCTTATAAAGAAAGATCTAATATGAGGGATGGATCTCTTTATCCTCTTTTTTGCATAATATAATTTAATATGATTTGAGTACAGTACCTTAAATTTTTTTTTCTGTGGGTGGCAGTAGGGGTGGTACATTGAATATGAATATTGGGTTAGGCAGATGTGTGGAGGGGATTGAACCCAGGGCCCAGAGCATGCTGAGCCCACAGTACTAATGAACTACATCTCCAGCCCAGTGTTAGTTATTGTTGATTATAGGACTCATAGAAATTTTAAATGAAATAATATATATAAAATTCTGGAAAGTATTTGACAACATTCATTTCTTTAATCTTTTTTCTTTTTTTTTTAAATGTGGGTAACGGGAGTCGAACTCAGGACCTCACACTTGCCAGGCAGGCGCTTATGCCGCTGAGCCATATCACCGGCCCCCTTTCTTTAATCTTAACAAATTCTTTCCTCCAATTAAAGTTTTGCTTTCTTTCCTCTTTTGTATGCAATCATCACTAACTTTACTCCTAGAGCTATTGGCATCTGCATTTTGGTTTGTCCACTACTTATTTTATGGACTTTTAATGGATTTTATGGATTTTTATGAATTGATAACATTCATACCATGGTATCTAGAGTTGGAAGGTGGGTTGTTGGTGGAAAGTAAGTTTCCCTTTTAGTGCCTACTAAATGGCACACATGGTCCCAAACCCTACAATGTCCTAAGCAGTCTGCACCCTTGGGAGCTTTCTTTTTATTTATGGGGAGTTATGCGATCAAACAGTCTGATTTACCATTTGGTCAGTAGCAAAATTCAGAAAGAGAAGTGAACTGAAAAATTAATTGACTTGGAAACAAATAGATAAGGGGAAACCAAAGCTCAGAGAGGTGAAAATTTAGCTTCAGGATGACAAATGTCCATAGTCCTTCTCCCAGCCATGGTAACCATTTCTGTGCCCAGATGTAGCCTATAAATCCTTTCTAACCTGATCCTCCATGAACCTCCTCCCATCCTTGGCATTCCAAATTCCCAAACATGTGTCAACAGGAGAGGAAATGTTGGGGACCATTTTTGCTCTTCTGGATTGAACGGATGTGCCCTTTGGAAACAATTAGTAGCCAAGTATCCCCAGTTCTTTTTGCTTTTATTTTTATATTTCAAGGATGACATTTTGAATTAGAACTTCCTTCTCCCTAGGAAAATTTTAGAGGTGCATGTAGAAAAGAATGACTTTGGCAAATAAACTCATTACACCCCTATGTTCTTTTGACATATAAAGCTCTCAAACTTTTTTTCTACTTAGAAATAAGTTCTTTTTTCACTGTTTTCAGGTAATTTTATGTTTTAAAAACTTGGATTGAGTAGCTGGCTTAGTTACTTTTCTCTCGTTGCTGAG